>CARXXK010000001.1:87117707-87717707 GCA_949089665.1 Macrosiphum euphorbiae | reverse complement strand
CGTTTGACGGACTTCAAAAACATCAGATCAGAAGTCGGTCCCACCGCAGAGTACGGCGCGGCCAGCAGACAGGTGGCCGCGGCGACTAGGCCGGACGACAGACCGTCAGCTGTCAGAGATTACGAACAGCCGCGGTACGAGCGCAAAACATCACCGGAAAAAGATCAGCCTGCTGCCCAGAGGCCGGTTGCGGTGGAGCACGGCAACCGGGCGTCGGAACTTAGAAAGTTACACTTCGAAGCCACTCATTTGAAAACGGCCAAGGAGCAAACGCGGGTGGCCCACGACGACGGCAAGGTGGGCTCGGCGCGGGGTAGGGAGCCGCCGGTGGATGAGACGAGAGCTGCTAGGGATTACGCCGCCGCGGCGGTGAAGTCGACCAGCGATGGTGACCCGCTAAACGAACGGTATAGAGCGACGTTCATCTCGGCGGAAGACCGCGTTGCCGTCGGAGATGACGAGGTCGTGCCGCAGCTGAGTAAGAACTCCAGGCCCGATACTTTAAAAATAATTAAAGGTATTATTCAGCTATTTTCAGCAGGCCGATTGCACGCACTATATTATATTCACCAAACATATTGCATAATATTTATTCGTTAGGTAATTAATTGTCCTTTGAATATAATATCTCATTTAACTCCGTTATAACAATAATTACAATGACAGACAAAACGTGGCGTAACAATGCTAACAATTATTAAGATTAAAATTATAAAGTCTAGATACTAAAATTAAATGTAGAATATTTATTTTACCATAATAAAAGTATAAAACATAAATAATTTGTGACTTGCAGTAGTTTCATTATATTATACCGGTACGTCGAATGCATATAACCCGTTATTATTGAACTATATTATAATAGGTATGCCAACACGTGTACTTGACACTTATACTGTAAAATTTAACTTGAAACCGGAGATGTATGCATATGCGATATGCGTGATGAATTTAATGGGGAGTGGCTTTAGCCTAAAATATTTCCGACTTCGGGTACCCAACATAATATTTATGTTCTAAAAATGTCACAAAAATAAAATTACGGGTAAGGAAACTAATCAGAATTGGTTAGGTTAGCTATATCCCCTCCCCGCTCATCGTATAAAAATATATAAATATTCACCACATTATAATAATCGTGTGGTGTTCCACAAAAGCCACTGCAGTAGTGGTGTTTACCTATAGCACTTTAGAGATGCACATTCGATACCACAACTGCACGCGGATATTGAATCCATAAGCGGACGCTACGTCGCTACACAAACATTTGTTGTTTCCGTCTAATGAGTATAGGTATGCGTAACATACCAAATTTACACTCAGTAGATCACGTTTAGCTTCTTTAGTTTAAAAATTAAAGTAAATCGACCTATTATGAAACTTGATAGTAAGAACATTGTCTGTGTTTGTAAACGAGATTTTTAAGATAATTCAGTTCTTAAGTAAGTCTATTAGCATTTTTAATTTGCGCTATATTAAATAAGCAAAATTTGCTAAAAAATTGAACTTTTATAAAAAACCCACATAAAAATACAGGTACCTTCTAATATGTTCTTACGTCTTACCATCAAGTTTCATAATAGGTTGATTCACTCTAATTTTTTAGATGAAGACAACCAATGCCCGTATAGCGTCTTCTTAAAACATTAAGTATATTAAGTATATCATATTCTGCACTCAATTTTATAATAAGAATATAAGTAATTAATATATATTTATATTCTACAATATAATATAACTAATAAATACCTATTGTATTATCACGTTATACAGCATATATAGGTACCTACATGTTAGGTAACTATATATAAATATACCTATATATATATATTATAGTTTGGTATGTTTTTACATAAATAAATATGGCTACCTATGTGATATATATAAATGTAATTGTATATAAAAGTATGGCTAATAAATTACAGCTTCAACCTATATAATATAATAGTCGTGTATACGCAAATTATTAAAACTATATATTCTATACCTATATAATATATACTTACGTATTACTTTTGATATTGTAATAAATTGAAAATAATTTCAATTGCACGCCAATATTATAATAATATAATTACCTACATTCACAATAAATGTATAAAATAACAAAATAAATATTAATTAATTTGTTTTTATCTGATTGCATATTGCAGACAATGAACCCCTCAAAGATTCGTCAAACTCGAAAGTAAGTCGTCTACAGTGTATTTACTGTTTAACTCTTTACTCGTTGTAGGTAGTAACTTGTATGTATCTATAGATACAGCTACACCTACATAGATATAATTCATATTCTAAGAGAATAATATCATCGGTTGTAGGTACACTGCAGAACCATCATTATAAATTATTATAATAGATTATACCTACGACTATAATAGTAATGCGTTTATTACTGTTGTCGGCATACAGGGCGATCATCAGAACGACAATGACGTGGGCAAGTCGCCGAGCAAAATCCCGAAAAAAGACCGTTCAGAATTGAAAACTCCCACCCGAGCGGTTACGCCAAAGTCTCCTGCGGAGAGCGTGATGTCAATTGGACAGAAGAGTGAGTGACGACAACCACGGGGTGTGCCGTGTGGTGGAATCGAATTCCGTTGACTGTTCGTTACTATATTGTACTTAATATGTCGTTTTGGTAATACGTATAGGGTTGCCAATGAACAAAGTGCAAGTGGGCTCTGCGCCATCTCCGAATCTCAAGGTAGTCCGGTCGAAAGTCGGATCACTGCAGAACACCAGTCACAAACCGGGAGGTGGGCAAGTGAAAATCGAAAACAGAAAACTCGAATGGAAAGCTGGTACGAGAGTCGAGGCCAAAAATGACGCTTACGTTCCCGGCGGTGGAGACAAAAAGGTAATTATAATAATATTATTGGTATTATAATATTAATATGAGGCACGAAATACAGTTGAACCCTGTACGCACCTACATATTTTGTAATTTCGACATTGCCCATGTGTGCTAATGATAGTCATTATGAATGATGTTGTATTGCAGCTATAATACACCTTGTAAATATAATTTAAAGTTCAATATATAAATTAAATTTTTTATAATAGGTGCCTATGCACACTAAAATCCCAAAGGCTACTATTTAATACCTAGCACGCGATTACTTGTATTGATGCTAATGCATGCTACAGTGGCGGACTGGGAATAAAATTTGACCCCGGGGAAACAAAAATTCGGCCAAATATTTAAAATATTTATAGGTTATCAAACAAAATTTTTGCCAAGCCCATTTGGGGATCACCCACACTTACAAAAATATTTTGGAAAATGAAATCTGGGACGAAAATTTAACTGTAATATTTAGTTAATTTCTTAAAGGGGAAATTGTGAAAACTGAAACGTTTAATTAAGAGCGATAATTTTAATCAGTACCTGTATAAATTATCATATTATTATATAATTTATATTATTTCATCCTATTATAATTGTCATGTTATTTTCGTTATTATTTATTTAATTCGAATTGTATTGAAATTTATAAACCTACCATGTTTATTTTTGTAGATTCAAAGTGTTAAGCTGCAGTGGAACGCCAAACCTAAAGTAGGTTCACTGGACAACAAAACCCACAAGCCGGGGGGAGGAGACAAAAAAATCGAGACCGTTAAGCTCGACTTTAAAGACAAGGCAAAACCGAAAATTGGGTCTAAAGACAATATTAAACACACTCCCGGTGGAGGAGCTGTCAAGGTAATGTTATAATAATACCAGCAGTGGTACACAAATTAAAAAAAACTTGTTTTTTTAAATAGATTTTCGATCTCCGTTTCATTGGTATACTATGATTGTATATAATATATACCGTGTGTTCACGAAACTAGGGTAAACTGTACAACTAAATTACCCATATTATTACTCAGTAGGTACCCCAAACATATTTTTGAATTCGGTTTGCGGGACATGAAACTAGACTGCTGGATCATCAATCTACCATAGACAGAATTCTAAAATATGCATAGGATACCTACTTAGTAATGTAGGTAATTGATTTATAGAGTGTACCCAGTTTTCGCAGATAAACCTCGGTACCTATATATATGGCATATATCCATACCGTTGTCTGAATTATAAATTTTAATATAGGTTCTAATAAAAAATTGATCCGTTCTAACTTCTGATATACCAGAACGCGTGAGGTATAGGTAATCTTGTTTTCATATCAGTTTATTCATTATTGACATCAGTCAAAAAAATCTTGTAATGATACTGCAGTGATGTATATTATAGGTAGTTACGAAGATTATAATCGTCATGTATTACCTAGATATTTTATGTATTTTTTGTCATCAACTAAATAGGTACAAGAATCAAAATATCACAAACATTTTAATTTATTATATTTGAGTCTTTGAGTCTTTCCATATAATATTGTTGAAATTGAAATTCAATATTATTGAACTGTATTCGATTAGTAGGTATTTAAAATCAAAAAGTAAAAGAACAATTATAATTATATTTCGATGAAATAAATTACCTATAGGCGCTATAGCTATTATTTATGTAGAGTAATAATAATTATTTGATAGGTCTGTGAAAATTCCATGGGATAAAAGAAGAACATACATTTTCCTAATTAATCATAAACCTATAAACTAAAATATATGGACACCGCTAAGTGAGAGAAGTCAGGGGTACGATATAGAGTGAGCGATAAAAGAAATAAATTAGTAAAATGTATATTTACAGTTCCTTAGAGGGCTCCTCATTATTTTAAGTTCTTCTCTCTCTGGTTAGATGAGCACTTAGCAATGGTAGCAGGGCAGAGTGGAATGCGCTGTCCATTAGCTTATAGGTCTATGATTATAATATACACATCGACCTAAATAATTAAAATGTGAAATATTATAACACACATAAGTACATAACCAATGCAATTTAAATATTTTATGACTTTTTTAATTTTTAAATATCTGTTTGCATTATTAACCGAGTGACTTGCGTCTTGTATGTGTAAAGTCCCTGACCTTTGAAAAATAATTTCATATCAATATAATATGTACAATGTACCTACATGTAAAACCACACAATTCGTGGAAAATATCGTTCGGTTAACGCATTCATATCTATAGATACGATTATACAAATATCAATTATTGCAGTATTTAAACATAGAACGTAGGGGTGAAAAGAACACTCAAATAATAATCAAGCCCTAAAAAATATGTCACACTTGACAAAATATATTATTATTTTATACCTTAATAATATAACTTATAAGTTATAATATTTGAACGATTTGTTATTATTTTAAGACTTCTACCTATTTATAAGTTGGATTCTATTTTGGTGGATTTTTTCTTTGGCATCAGGCCCTGACCCGTTCATTCCGTTGATGAGTAAACATTTATTTTTTTTATTGAACTAAAAAATGCTTTACATTTTTCTGTAAGAGAAATTGTATGTCTATTTATTAAAAACATGGGTAATATTATGTTAGACCTTCTCTAATACAATTTAATATTAAATCGCCACCTATGGGCAGATGGGCTATGACCTACATTCTACACAAATACTTACCTGCCTAACTATAGCTACAGAGTACAGGTACCTACTATAATATATTATAATTAACATTTTATAGAATATGGACCTATCCACCTATTTGATGACCAGATTCATAGTACATAAAATTGTACCTACCTACTATTTATAGTCAAATCTCATTGTTATTAGGTATAATACATATTTGTGATATAAATCCTTATACGATATTGATTAAATATTACAAAGTATCTATCCCGATATAGTTGTTATAACTTCAGAGTCTAAATTAATGCGTAAGAATGTTTTTTTTTCAACTTTACTTCGAACAGATAATCGTTATATTATTATTGTTTATCAAGAAGGCTGTGTAATTTTTTTTTAATGGAAAACCATATTTTAATTTTTGTAGAGCCAATCCGTACAATTATTAGAAAAGGAATCGCACGACGTGAGTAAATAAAAAAATAGGTCGCAAAACGCGTATGTACCTTATATATGTATGTGTAATACTGTAATGTGTATACTGTATACACACACACACACACACATACATAGCAGGAGGTACCTACTCGTAATATAATAATATATATATATATATTCACCAAGTCACAACGCTTAATGCATATCTACATATATTTAGGGCGGTAAAATATACCTATAGAAATATAGAATATGCAAAACTGTTTGTACAAACGAGTGTGCGTGTTCATGTCTTACACTGCAATACTATAATATTATTATATATTTATATACCTTCATATTATTATAAACAGTACACCATTTCCACAGTCTTTATATTATATATTATTACACTCTGATTATTCTGTGTTCATTTTTTTGGTCTCTGCAAATATTTATACATATTATATTACATACCTAGGTATAACGTTTTAAGTGTGTTATTTG
Organism: Macrosiphum euphorbiae; assembly: GCA_949089665.1. Lineage (NCBI taxonomy): Eukaryota > Metazoa > Arthropoda > Insecta > Hemiptera > Aphididae > Macrosiphum > Macrosiphum euphorbiae. The sequence continues at coordinate 87,711,298 of CARXXK010000001.1, read as the reverse complement.
TGGACGTTATAAAGAAAACAGCAATCCGTTTCAAATTATATTATACAGAGCGACATAAATTCGTGTTATAGGAGACAGCGAGGAAATGTTACGATTTTTATTACTTATATGAATATGGCTATAATCAATAATCATCAATCAGCCCACCGTAGTTTTATACTAAATGTGTGAATGTGGTGAATGCCGTAAATGGAGGTACCTACTTAATCGAAATATAATGTACCTACCTATAACGAGTAACGACCTACCAACTACCAGTTTTTTGCTAAAATAAAGTAAATATTTCAGTTAAAACGTTTAGGAGTTAGGACACCCCTTAAATAATATAATACAATTTTTGAAAGTCTGGACCTTACGTCCAAAAACCTGAACTTGAATACACTTATTATGAAAGTAATAAGGGGATGAATCAACGAAACCCAAATAGGTAATCTAAAGATAAGATGACCAGGGTTCCAATTGAAGGCAGAAAATGGGCTATTCGGAACAATTAGACAAATGCTCTATAATTGGGGCTATTCAGATCTACATCCGAACGTGAAAACAGAAAACTTTCACACTTTGTTGAAGAATGCCCTTGGCGATATTTCAACGTGGGGCGTGGGCATACGAAAAATCTCTACATGGCCACATCGAAAGCAATCATCTAGATCTCAACCCTAGACATCCTAATCTAAAACGCGTTCAATCCTTTAAGTTACCAAAATAAGTGTTTACCTGTACCTTATTTATTAACTATCTCAACTATTTTAACTACCTATTGTTTTATTTGCTTAGTTTTTTTTTATCTAGTCGCGTATTATATATTTTATTAGTTATTAATGTTGAAATGTATGACATACAAAAAATAAATAGGTAGCTATAAAAGTTCAACAAAAATTAGGCCAATTAGGGTGAGCAAGCTAGGTAAATCACTGTATAATATCATTATACCTTTATCTTTAGTTCATATATACATACACACATAAAACAAAACTATAATATTGACAACGGATTGCTGCGCTATAAAAAAGTACCAACGCTGTTCCTGTTTTACGTGCACATGAATCGCATATAAAATACGTATCTATTATTGTTATTATATACCTATAATATTATTAAACGCGTACCTATTATATGAATATATAGATCGAGGATCAAAAAGTGGACGTCATTAAAGCCCAGAGCAAGGTCGGCTCGTTGGACAACATGAAACACAGACCAGGTGGTGGAGAGGTGAAAATATTCGATGACAAGAGTTACATAAAACAAACGACAGCGGGACAGATCGGAACGCCAACAAAAACGCAGGTAAAATATATTATGTTATTTGTATTATTATTTTATTAACGTTCGTATGTAGGTAATGTATACGTAGAGGCACTTAAGCTAAAGCTATGGAGATTGTTATAACGCTGCAGATTCGGTAACTATATAGGCTATCATTATAATATGTGGTCCAACGTTAATATTTTTAAAAATTATAATATAATATTATTTATCTTCATGATTGTTTACTATTATAGATATTTAGATGAGCGGAATTAGTGAAAAACAATATATTTGGCATATAGATACTCCCCTTTTTCAAATTTAAATACCCACCTATGATTACTTACAGAAAAATGCTAACTATCAAAAGACAATAAAAAAAATGTTATATTAAAATAACAGTTTTGTATTAAAAGTACTTAAAATTATATAAAATATTAAACCGATCTGGAGTGCCTTATTAATTCGTTCAATTACTGAAACTACGGCGTTTTCTATATTTATGATATTCGTTTACCTATGAGCCCTATAGGTAGGTATAGCATATCGGTAATAAAAAAAGGTAGGTAAATGGATGTAGCTCTGCTGTAGAGTAGGTTACAAGTGGGTCAATGTAATGGATGGTGTTAAATTTGAATTCAATGATATAATATCATTGTATAAGCAAAACGATCAGCCTATGATATTACTAAGTATATTTGATGACATTAAGGTGAATAAAGTAATATATATAACCTATTTACGCGGTATCTTGTTTTAAATTTTCAATCCTTAGCTATAAAAGTAGAACATTTTATAAATTTTTAACTACAAAATAAGTATTACATTTGAAATGTGATACATGTTGTCAAAATTTAAACTTTAAATACTTATAAAAAAAATTGTGCCTATGTATTTGTAATATTTTTCAACTGCTATTGTAACAATATATCAGGAGCCTTGCATTAAATTTTCACTCTTTTTTACCCAACAAATAAAATTGTATTGATATTTATAGAAAAAAAAAACTAAAAATATTGAAAACTGATAATGTCCTTAACAGCTCAGTCAAATTATTTTCAAAAATGTATGGTGTATAGACAATGCTAATATAAACATTCAGTGAAATTTTCAAGTATCTACATTCATTCGTTTTTTAATTACAATAAAATATTAAGAAAATCGTTACACGAGAATCGAGTAAATATCAAATGTTGTAAAAATATGAAATTCAAACGCTCATAATAATTCAATTTGACTTTCTTGTAAACATTTTTTTTTTTTTTGATTAAGGTAGACAAACTTATGAGGAATCTTGTATTACATTTTCAAATCTTAGATTTAAAAAGAAAAATTAATCAAAATAATTTGCAAATTTTAGTAATTTTTACGTATTTTGTCAATATTTGAACTTTAAAAGCTCATAAAAAAAATTGCGACTATGGATTTTTCAAGGTTCCAGGTCTAAATATCTTCGATTTAAAATATCTCTAGTACCAAATATTTCCTGTTAAAAATATCTTTAATGGAAATATCTCCCATGAAAATATTTTATATTAATATTAATGCTTTTATAACAACAATTATTAAAAGTAGATAAACATTAAATATTTGATGACTAAAGTGATTACCGAAGTAAGTACATTAGTATTTAAAAATATGTTATTGTAATCATAATATGTATGTAATTATTATTATTTATTACAAGTACAAAATAAATTTTTTATTATAATATAATATAATATTTTCATGGGAGATATTTGGTACTGGAGATATTTTGACCGGTCACCAGAAAATCTAAGCACTTTTACTGTCCTAAAAGGTGATGAGACACAAAAATTAAAAAATACACACATCATTGTAAAATCAATACATTATTAATCGCTCCGCTCAGAATCGAAAAGAACTTTCTATATTTAATCAAGGACAAGTTTAAGTAGGTTACTTTGTCCACTACTTTTCTACATATAATTATAATTATACAAGTATTAATTTATATTATTCATTATATGTATTTTTAACCACTACATTAAATTATTCTCACACCTCGTTATGAGGGCTTTATTGAGCACTAAACGTATGTATCGAACATCACAATATTTGTATAAATTGCACAGCTTTAATGATTATTTACAGAGTTCGAGATCATCGCAGGCCGGCAATGTAGCTGAACAAGAAATTTAGACTACCATCATCATCACTTCATAAGCGTTATTTTGTTATTACGTACCTATTTCATACTCGAAATACACATTATATAATAATAATATATAGTATTTAATGCTTTTGATAAGGCTCTATTAAAGCCAGAGCACATATTATCATATATTGATTATTACTGAATAATATGTTTGCACTACCATAAAACACTCGCTGGTACTTGTACGTATTAATAATAATCTAATGTAAAAAGCATCATTTTGTACTAAGTTTTATCGATTTAAAATACAACTTTATTATCTCTTTTTGTAACACTACAACAATATTGTCGTTATTGCGTTTCATTGTTGCATAGCTCCGGAGGAGTTCTAGTTTGAAAAGTCCATTAAGTATGAAGTTATATAGTCCCGACGAAAGACCCAAAAGCCATGTGAAGATTGTCGTTACACCAACAAGCGAGGAGGATTTGTACAATAAAATAGCAACAGACGACAGCAAAGGAGGACCTAGGCGATCAGCATACATTCGATCACCTTCAATACACAATAATATAGTTATACCCGAAGAGGCAGTTAAAACAAAAAAATGATAAGATTCAAAATGTATAAAGAACTATGTATTTTTTCATCTATTGTGCAGAACGTTTTCATAAAAACATTCCAGATGTGGCATGAGGTTACTACATTTACAGTTCCTGTTATTAGCAGCATAGTTGAGATGTTGGAATTTAATGTTTTAGATATATGGTACAATATGCACATTTGTGTGATGATAATAAGAATAATAATAATTAATAAATGGCCTAATTCAAATACTGATACAAAATCAAAATATAATACAGTAAGTACAAGAGTAAATATGGGATAAATTGCATATTTAACTATACAAAAATTAATAAGGGGAAAAAAAATCAAAACAAAATAAAGTACATAATAAAGTAAAATTTTCAACAAAAAGGAAAAAAAAATGAATACATTAATCTTGTTACAGGTTTGAACTCGTGTCGATTATTTTTTATACATGTTTTTGGCCCAAAGCAAGTCATAGTATTAACTTAAATTTTAACTTTTGGTCAATGGTAGTATTTCACTAACTATTTACACTTTAAAATTTAATTTGGTATTACTAGAATGTACTCAACACTCCAAAATAAACCAGATATTCATAACTCACTAAAAAAAAGTTAAAAATTATCGATATTATTTAAGGTGTTTCCGGTAGAGATGCCAGTCTTAAACTATGAAAATAATCCATTTCCAATATTTTTTCAGCCGACATTCTGTTTGCCGGATTGTAGGTACACATTGCCTGTTGTTAAAGAAAAATACATTAATTATAATATAAAAATGATTGTTACTTGAATTTAATTATCTCTAAGAATAAGCTTATATTATTGATTTCATTTTCACATTATTGAAAAATGTGGTATTTTATAATCTGGGATTAAAACTAATATTATTTTCAAATACCTACTCAAATCTAAGTAATGGTAATTTACAATCTGAGATTTTGTTATTATTTTCCAATATAATGACATTCATTATTTTCTATATAACATGTAATATAGAAAATAAATATTAGAATTTTGAATAAAATATTTTCATAGTTTCACTTGTACCTACTATTTATAAGACGATTACAATAAATAATAGCTAATATGTAATATAAAAAATATTTTATGTATTAAGAGATTTTGCCATTATATTATTTACTTCTTCAACCAGAACATTTCAGTTTTATTGGATACCACTTATATTTTAAAATTAATAAAATAAATGATAGAAATGTAATGGAACAAATAATATTCTTTCAAATAAATCTTTAATATCTAAAATGGATCAAAATTAATGTTTTAAGAACCACTAATCAAGGTACCTTGATTAAGAGGACGCCACACGGGCATTTGTTGTCTCAATCGTACAACATGAAAATTTTTAATTATGTAAAACGGAAACAATGTGTGTTGTCCTCTTAACACATGGTATGGATTAATAATTAAAATAACATCATTATTAAAATTTAAACCACTATTATACCTACAGGTATAAAATTAAATGAATAATAATATGTTTATAACATTCATTTCATTACTCAACTAGCACATATTTTTAATTTTTATGTGTCCGTAGTTATTTTTGTTTTGATTTTAATTTTATATAATATTGTTAGTGTTTTTATTATTCTGTTAATAAACACTCTTACTCACATAAAAAACATTTTGTTGATTTTTATCAGAGAGTTCAGGTAAGAATTCTTCAATAAGACGTGCTTCCCATAGTGGGAATAATGGTTTAAAATCTGGTAATTGATCTACTCCAGGCCATGTGACATCTGTCGGAGTTCCAAGAGTCCGAAAGATTCTAAATAACTGGTCAATTTCTGAATCACCCGGAAATAATGGCCTTAAAGTCATCTATTTAAATAAAACAACACAAAAAAAACATAAAGTTTGAATAAAGTATTGTGTTTATTATTCTTTATACATTTTTTTTTAATAACTTTTGTATAAAAGTTAAATGTACTTTAAAAACTCACCATTTCTGTGAATATACACCCAAGGCTCCAGAGATCTACAGCCATGGTGTATACCTTAGCTCCTAACAATATTTCAGGAGCTCTATACCATAAAGTAATAACTTCATGTGTATAGTTACGCAGGGGAAATGAAAATGCTCTAGCTAATCCAAAGTCTGCCAATTTGATTATACCACCAGCAGTATTTACTAAAAGGTTTTGTGGCTTCAGATCTCGATGAATTATGCGATGAATATGACAATACGCTAATGCATTCAGTATTTGGTATAAGTAACTCTGAAATTTAAAAAAATTTGTAAATAAAAATATTAAATATAAGCAAATAAGGTTAAAATAAAATAAAATTAATGAAAAGTTATCATAAATACTTTATAAAATAAATTTGTCAAGAATAGTAAGTTGTAAGTAAGTTTAATGATGTATTAACTAATAACAATTTAACTATACTTAAGTGATACTTGAGCTTGAGCAAGTAAGTATATTAAGAATACAATAAAAAAATTTAAAAAAATCTGTATAAATTAATGAATAAAATTGTCAAGAGGTTTTAATGTAAGTACTTATGGTCAGGAGTAATAGCCAATAGGGAAGAACTCTGAAAACAATCCCGCTGTTGTTATTGGTTTTAATGGGGGGAGGGAAGAAAAAAAGGTAGTTGTCAGGATAAAATATTTTTAATTTTAATAGATAATAATTTAATGGATAATTCTCAAATTGTGAAATTATTATTTTCTTAGGCTAATACAAATGCAAAATAATTTTAATATTCCAATAAAATCTACGTTATTTAAAAACTAATAAAAATTTTTTTCTTAGTAAATCTATTTACAAATAAAAAAAAAGTAGATAAGTTGCACTGCAATACATAAGTTGAGTATACCTTGTTATTGAGTAAGCACTGTAATGGACATGTTAAATTTTAATTCAATGATAAATTATTGTGTACAATGAAAAATGATTCTGAGTGAAGGCGGTCTAACTTTTTGGTAACCAAAGTTATTAAACAATTATTTTAGTAAAAATATGAATATTTTAACAAGTTTGTAATTTTTTTTTTGAATTCTCAAATATTTTGAAAATACTGTTATTGAAATTGTTTACTTTTGATTCCATCAAAGTACAATTACAAACTTGATCCATTATGCTACCAGATGCCCCCTTAAAGTTTAAAATCAAATTATTTTTTCTACTATAAAAGTGTCATCAGACATAAAAAAAAATATGCACATCATTCTAAAATCAATAAACCATATTTATAATATTACAGTCTTCTGTTTTTAAATATAAATAGTAGGTAAGTGTTTTACTGTTGTGGAAAAATTCTTCTTATGATATTGCTATGTATGTGCCTATTGTAAGTATGTACTATGTACCTGTATGTAAGTATTATATAAAATGCATATCATAAATCAATATTTAAGAATAAAATGTGTTTAATAGTGAACTTAAAGTACCTACCTACCTATGACATTTTCAATAAATTAAAAATTAAAAAATTAAGAATTTAAATTCTTAAATAAAGTACACAAAAATACTTCTTATCTAATTTTGTTTTTCATTAAGTCCAAGCAAAAATATTTATTTTTTAATAATATGTAATTATAAATTGAACAAAAACTATTAATAACATATCTATTAAATGAGGATGATGGTGTTACATTATGATAGTATCTATAATTATATTAATTAAGTTAATCTCACCTTGATTTGAGGTTCAGGTAATCCGAATCCAAATTCTTTTCTGCGCAATTCTAATACTTTTTTTAAATCATAGTCCATAAATTCAAATACTAAAAACAATTTCTTGTCAGACATAATGACATCATAGAGTTTAACGACATTTTCATGGTTTATTTCCTTCAACAATGAAATCTCTCTCATGGCTGTCGAAGGTACACCTTCTGCACTTCTGTACAATCCATGAAAGGTTAGTTTATTACAACGTAGGTACCACGTTACACAAAGATGGTACAAACAGTCAAGTGGAAAAAATTATCTTGAGACTGACGGAGATATTATGACACATGGCCAAGTGCACCATGGCGACTTGAATTTCTGGCAAGAATAACAACTAAGTCTAACCAAGCAGTTATCAAAAAAAAAACTTACGATTCCATCCTGACTTTTTTCAGAGCGACAAACTTGCCAGTCTGCTTGTCTAATGCTTTGTACACGACTCCATACGTCCCTTCGCCAATCTGCTCCAGCTTGTCATAGTTGACGTTGATGCTGACATTTTTCGTGGGACCTTCTTTCACAAACTGTCTACTCTTCACGGCGCTCTGCAAAACAAATTTCACAAGAAGTGACACACGCGCGCGCGCTCACACACACACACACACACACACACACACACACACACAACCATACATAAAGGTAGGCAAATGGATATTTATTTTAATATATTATAATGTCATGTATAAAATATATAAATATTAATTGAGAATAATAAATTATTCCTATATCGTGCACAAAACATCATACCTGCATGTCTCGTTGGCCGCCGTGGGGTATGGGGATAGGCACAGGAAGTACCGAAAATCTGGTATTTGCAGCGCACTTGGATGACGTCGTCCAAAATCGGACAGTCGGACGGGAAGTCGGTGGACAAACGTCGTACGTCCTGTAGGCGTCACGAAACGCAGAGAAAAGAATACGAACTGTGGAGGAATAACAACGATGGTAAAAAATTGCGTCCGGTCAAATTCGCAGTGGAAATGGTGCGGTATAACAGTCGACGAGCGGCGACGTAAGACTCTAACGAAGAAAAAAAAATAGTTAATGTAAACATTGTAAACAAATGCCCGATGATAAAGTCAGATTTTCCCGCGGTTTTCACATTCGCACATGCACCGAGACGGCTCATTGCTACCAGATGGCCCGGAACGAAATACCGACTGAAATATCCCGCCGTACTCGAGACTCGTATAAAATATTATTATAACTCGTGGGTACGACATGCAAATAATATAATACATTTAATACCTTAAGAGAGACGTTTGTTTATTTTGTTCCACTGGGTTGATTTCCCTTTAAATTTGACATGGTTAACTACATAATATAACATTAGGATTAGGTACACCGACCGGATCGTATATGTACATTTTACACCCGACGTACGACCTACATAGGTACTGTATTAACATAGGTACTAACTAACTAATTACATATTTTAGAATATATTATTATTATGATATAGAAGTATTTTTGGTCATAAACATTAAAAATGGTTATCAATGGGTAGTATAAGAGTTATAGGTACCTACCTAGTTGTTATTGTTTGTTTTTCGCAAACTAAAATCAAAACCACACGCAAAGAATTCAGAGCTTTTAATCAATCATCAATGTGTTTCTAGTTTGAATCGAAAACAATGTAAGAATAGGTTACAAGTTTGTCATTGTATAATGGATAGTATTAAATTTGAATTCAATCATATCATATCATTGTGATGTTGTATACAAAAACGATTCCGAGCGGAGACAGTTTGTCAGTCTGGATATTTTATATTGTTATTATATTTTATTATGGCCTGTATGTTGAATTAATATTATAAACTACAACAAAATAACTAAAATCGTCATTTTTATTTTTATTTGTTTCTATGCAGATAAACAAAGCGTTAGAAATTAAAATCCCATTTTTAGCGGTTTTTTGTAATTTATCGGTGGTTTTCCCCGTGGCATTAAATAACTAGGTATTGAGAAAATTGAAAAATGACTTAAAAGTACCATCTTGATCAGTGGCTTACCCAAGATTTTAAAACTGTGGTCTGCCTTACTTACGAGAGGCCACTGTTGGGGGGGAGCATATATAAATTGTATAATTTTAATTTTAATTAATAATACATACATAGGTACTACCAATAATGATTATAATAAGTAATAATTAATAGTTGGTACTTGGTAGTATTATCCTTATCAACTGAATGTTTCATTTATATGATACTCGTAAGTCGTAGTTACATAACAACTTGTCGACAGAAAATTGACAAGGGGCACGTGCCCCTCCTCTAAATTCACCACTGTACATAATTTTTTCAAATAAAAAACTGTTTATATAGTTTGTCATTTCGAGGGGCCACATTTAACTGGGAAAACAACTGTGGGTCGGCTGACCTCCCAAACTCCCCCCCCCCCTCTGGGTCCGCCCCTGATCTTGATCTAATTTGCTAAAAGATAAGATAGGTACTATATGTTGAAACTGAAGCACTCCTTCTGGTAGAAATTTCGTATACATGATAGAAAAAACAAAAAAAAATAAACACCATTGTAAAACCACTATAGATCCTAGCTCCGCTCAGAATCTAAAAGTGAGATGTAATAACGATAAAGAAGATGTAAAAGGGTTTTTTTCTAAATATTTGATGATGGACAAAAACCTATTGTTTATAGTTTATACTCGTGTTTTATACCTATTTTGTTGTAGGTAATTCAAAAAACTTTAATCGAAGATATTATCATTTCGTATATTAATATTTACTGTATACTGTTAAATTCTCAAAATGTTATGCAGATTAAAATATGTATAGTCTATTATAGACTATTAGAGTTTATAGTCTATACGGAATCGTTCGTGTGGCCTTCATGGCTTCAAAACACAATTGATTTTACAATGTTTCGTCGCTTGTTTACCTACGCGACGTCGGTGGCTTCATGACAACTATTTTCATGGGGCCCTGGTATCAAAATCGATTTTGCAACATTTTACAAATATTCATTTTGTTTTATTTAAAAATATATTTTGTTATTTTTAAATAAAACAAAATGAATATTTGTAAAATGTTGCAAAATTGATGTACAGAGTGAAGACCTGAAAATTAATGAAATAACTTTTGTTCGAAAGATATATTTGATATCTATAATATAATATACTATTTTGTTCTCAGTATTTTAGATTCTGAGCGGAGCGATGAATGTATTGGTTTTACAATGATGTGTGTTTTTTTTTATATTTTTATATTTTTATATTTTTGTGTCTGTCATCACGTTTTGGGACAGTAAAAGTGCTTCGATTTTCTTCAATAGTACCTTCTCTGATAGGAAAGTGAATCTAGTTGGTACTTTGGGGGGTCAAAAGTAAACATTTTCCAGTAGTTTTCACAAGCGCCGGGAAAAACAACATAAAAATTAAGGAAAAACGGGAATTTTTACGCAAAATCGATTTTCCAAAAAATCGAATTTGGTTTTTGGTGTAACATTAAAACAAATGACCGTAGATACATGAAATTTTCATTGGTTGTTTATATATGCATTTTCTATACACGATAACATTTTCAAAATATTTTGATTTATTTTGAACTGTTTAGGGACATTTTCATTTTCCATTTTTTTTTAGTTTTTTTTCTAAAAATATCAATAAAATTTTATTTGTTGGTTGCGAAAGCTTGAAAATTTAATAGAAGGCTCCTAATATGTTGTTTCAAAGGCAGATGAAAAATATTAAAAATCCTTAGTCACAATTTTTTTTTATAAGCATTTAAAGTTCAAAAATTGACAAAATATGGAAAAATCACGAAAATTAGCAAATTATTTTGAGTTAAGAATTCGTAAAAATTTTTCTTTTTAAATCTAAGATTTGAAAATAAAACACAAGATTTCTTATAAGATTATCTACCTTTATCAATAAAAAAATCTCTACCGGACAGTCAAATTAAATTTTTATGAGCGTTTGAAATTCAAATTTTTACAACATTGGATTTTCACTCGATTACTCATGTAGCGATTTCCTTATTTTGTTGTAATTCAAAAACGAACAACTGTAGATACATGAAAATTTCACTGAATGTTTAAATTAGCATTTTCTATACACCATACAATTTTGAAAATATTTTGACTCTTTTTGAGCTGTTTATGGACATTTACAGCTTTCAATTTTTTTTAGTTTTTTTTTTCTATAAATATCAATAAAGTTTTATCTGTTGGGCCAAAAAGTGTAAAAATTTAATACAAGGCTCCTGATATATTGTTACAATAGCAGTTGAAAAATATTAAAAATACATAGGCACAGTTTTTTTTTATAAGCATTTAAAGATCAAATTTTGACAAAATTTATCAAAATCTCGAAAATTATCAATCATTGTAATTAATAAATTATAAAATGTTCAGTTTTTATAGCTAAGGATTACAAATTCAACACAAAGGTTCTCATAAATAGTTCATACTATAACCAAAAAATCTAAAAAATATATGAACACACTTATTTTTTACAGACATTTTAAATTCAAATTTGGACGAAATTACATATTAAAAAACCTAGAATAACTATTTTAGTTATTTTGTTGTGATTGAATAATATTATTCGTGGGTACTTGAAACTTCTAAAGTGTACTATTATATATCTATGATAGTATCACGGTTTTTGTTGATGTATAACGCGTTATAAGTATCTAATGGATATTGTGATATGATTAATTTGGAATTTATTATAGGTACCTATTATAGGTCAATTTTTTGTTTAATACCATAAATATGTATATAATATGTCTTATACCTAGAAGGACATACCGTCTCCGCTCAGAATCGTTTTTCTTATACAATGATATTATATAATTGAATTCAAATTTAATACCATCCATTATACAGTGACCCACTTGTAACCTACTGTACAGCAGAGCGACACCCACTTGCCCATCTTTTTTTATTTTAATTTATAGATAATTTATTGATGAGTTGTGACCTGTACATAGTAGATACCTGTACCATGTGTATTGTTATAGTATTAATTTTACATTTATGTAATTATGTGTTTTTTTAAACATTTTTTTTTATTTATGTCTTTCATCACCTTTTGCTTTTGGGACAGTAATATTGTAACAATACTTCGATTTCCTTCAACAGCATCTTTTCTGGTAGGAAAGTTAATCTAGTTGGTATTTCGAGAGGGTCAAATAAAAAAATTCCCATACCTAGGAACGTTTTTTTTTTTTTATAAGTTTTTAAAGTTCAGATTTTGACAAAATTTATCAAAACCTCAAACATTTTCAAATATTATTTTGTAGTTAATAAATTATTAAATGTTCAATTTCTATAGTTAAGGGTTGAACATTTTAAATAAGAATTTTATTCTCATAAATAGTTTATACTGTAACCAAAATATGTAAAAAAACAATATGTAAACAAAGTTATTTTTTACAGACATTTTAAGCACAAATTTGGATGAAATTACAAATCAAATCAAGAATAACGATTTTAGTAATTTTTTTTGTCATTTAAAAATATTATATGAAACGTTTAGAGTATATTATTATATATTTTATACACACAATGACATTTTCAAGTGTACTTTTTTTGGCAAAAATGAATTCAGTCTATACTACTGTACTAATGTCTAATAGACAATAGTAAAATAAATTATTTTAATCACAATAATATCATCTAATATACTATTAGTAATAACTAATAAGGCTGACATACTGTCTTCGCTCATCATATATTTTACACACCTCACTTAAAAATTAAAATATCGTAAAAAAAGCAATGAGAAAACACCGATAATGTTCTTACCTATAAGTTTGAAAAATAGATCAATTCACTTAATACAGGGCTGGACTGTGTAGGTTCCGGTCTATTATCACAGTCCACAGATATAACAGCGGCCCTAAACTGACCTGAGTCATGATGGTTGCGATTGGTTACAATATATTATTATATATATTAGTATTATAATATTAGAAGAAATATGGTATATGAAATTTGTAAAAATATATTTATTAAAAATACAAATCTTAGGCCTGGACAACGTCTGATGGGCCATAGCTATATAAATATATAAACCTATTATGTTCATGTCTTATTACTATATTTATACTTTATATGTACCGATGTCCCATGCGATAACCGGACTGAAACCCAGCCGAGGACAGCGGCTCACCGTCTCCTTGGTTCGTTCCTGCTCTAAAAACGTCCCACCCCTGCTCTAACATTAAAATTAGCAGCACAGTAGCACACTATGTCATTATTGAAACTGGTGAACAAAAAATTGCTATGTTGTACATGTGACAGATACAACACATGCGGGTACAATGTCCTCTTAAAAAATAAAAATAAAAAATGTTATACTATACGTGTATAGGTAGTGCAAGCGTCTGTAAATTTCCAAAATGTCAATATTTACTAGGAAAGAGATTGAAAGTCTTGTTTCATAATATGCCATGTAGGTAGGTATGTAAATATGTAATTTTGATTTTGAGGGGAAAGGGTGTTGTGCGAATTTCTAAAATGGAATTGTAAATTCATGTAAATGTCATAATTGCTTTCAAACGAACAATTTTTTGAAAAAGTGAATTTTTTTTTTATCAAGGGGGTGGTGAGATCAGCTGTTGCTCGATATTTGGAAATACGTATGTATTTTATGTGTTTTTTTATTTTTGTGGTTGACGGATATTCCACAAACGTTATAACTTGGCTGGGAAGCTTACAGGAACGGTAAGTTAAATTTATGAAATGTCAAAATTGACTAGGCAAGGGAGTATCTGAGCACAAAAAAAATATCGTGATTTAAATCTATAATATGTACACATTTCAGCTTTAAATTAGTGTATATTATAAACAGTGGCGTACGCAGGGGTAGGGTTCTAGGGTTCTGACCCCCCCCCCTGAAATTTCTTCCGTTGACAAAAAAATAAAACCATTTAAATACACAAAGTCGATCAATTGTTGGTCATTTTTAATAGATATAATATTAATTGTTAAATATGACAAAGACGTCGATAATAATAGTCTCAGTTTTTTGGCTGATTTAGAACATTGCTAAGCATTTGTCATAACCGTCGTATGGTGTATCATCCATGTATCACCTCTTAATGTAGACTACATTTGAGACTAATTATAATTTGTTATAACCAATTACATAAAAACTATTTAGAAAAAAATAATGTAAATTATTTACACAGGTGAAACCCTAACCGAACTAAAATCGTGCGTATGCTACTGTATATAAATATAAATAATAGGCCTTTTAGCGGTCCTGGTGGACCTATAACCTGAGCTAAATGCTGTTAAATGACTACTTACTTTTCGACACTGAATGACTACACTCGTAGTTTTATCTACATCGTGTTCATTGACCATTACCAACAATATTTTATATACGATCCTTGCTGTGAATTGTGTTTATAAACTTTGAAATTTCAAAAAAGCGGCTAAGTTAGTTACACTCTGCTGTACATTAGGTGTCGTTTAGAGAATTAATAATAGCCAATAGCCAATAGGTACATCCAAGTAGATACCTAACTAATTGTTATTCGAATAATAATAAAGTAGGTATATGTAATCATTATATAGTACCTGTATATAAAAATTATTATTTGTTGGCACTGAATATAAAGTATCAAGAAAATATTAATGAATTAAACACATAAGTTAAAGCTTGATAAAAGTGGAAATGTGAAGTGGGATTATAGTACTTTGGAGTGATGACTATAGTTTCTAAAGATTCCATCCGTGTTACGTTCATGGTCATTGGTCCAGATGATATTTAATTATAATATAATATTATATTTAATACCAATTTAGTCCGATTATTGTTGGCGGAGTATTTTTGAGTGAGTGGTAAGTGGTGAGTGGTAATATTGAAACGATGATGGCAGTGCTATCTATCGCCGTGTTGTTGACCGTGACTGTTGCATTTTAAGCCGCTAGATGACAATATCAAATACGTTTTTATTATATAATAAATTAAAAAAAAAATTGTTTGCTCACTGACAGCTGACAGCATTGTACTTATAATTAATATTTATTTTAAAATATCTATATAAACTATAAAGATATAAGAGATAATTGATTGGTAGAATAATTATCTTGATAAAGATAAAATATACAATGTACAATCGTAGGTCATCGTATAATATTAATGTCTATGATATAAATCAGCAATTTTTATCTGGATAAACATTTTTTTTCTATTACTTTTCAGTTATCAGTTATCATAAAACAACAAGTGCTGAAATATTGTACCATATGAAGTACAAAATACAAATCTAGATCTGTAAACGGTTGTCCGACTGATGTTTTTTAATTTAGAAACTAGGTGCCTATAATATACATATATTGATATAAGTTAAATATTTTATATATTATTTCTAATAAATATAATATATGAATTACAATTATTTAAATATTTGATTTTTGATAATATTCTAACATAATATAATATGATAATATTTACATAGTGTATACATGAACAATAAGTGATAATTTTCTTAAGAGAACATAAGTTAAATTAAGAAATTGAATAACTTTATTATTATTATTATGTTATTATATACCTATATTAAAATGTTAAACATAATAAGTCTTACAAACGTTTTGTTATTGTTATAAGTAATATCCCACTAAATATGGTAACTAATTACGTTGCGGTCGTTGATTGGTGAGATTTCGTTATTTTGTTTTTTATTTTCACCATGGACGCCGTCAACAGTGTACGATTTTTGGTTTCTGTTTAAGTAATATATCAAACTGAAAAGTAAACAAAAAATATATAGTAAAGCCATCATTATCATAAAAATTATTTAATTAGGTACATAATTGATAATCGCATGTACAGAGATATCCCGAGTTTAACATAGTTTAACCTATACGTAGGTAGGATACCTATTGCATCACACATAATTTATAAAAAAAACTGAATAAACAGATAAAACAATATTGAATATAAATAGGTATAGAATATAGATACTTACTAAAAAACGAAAATGAGCGGAGTTGTTAGGACAATACTGATTATAAAAAATGCGCTAGGCATCGATTCAAATGTATGGTTGTAAATAAAATTGTATAATGGTAGAAATCCACTTTTCATCGCACTTTCCATTAATAATTTCACTGAATTCATAGCACCTGGTGCAACGTATACATAAAAAAAACTGTGTTAAAGTTGAACTACTGGAGATCGTAAACATGTCTAATGTAGTTAATTTCATTAGTTATTATATAATCACCTAATTCATCAGATCCAACGCATTTTGAAGCTATAGAACTAGTTAACGCCAAAGCTGCACCCCTAAAGAGTTCTAACGGTGGCACTGTAAAATTACAAATTATTATTTTAACACAGTCGTTCCAACATTGCGATTTTTTGCGGTAATACTTACCTAAAAATAGTTGCCATGATTGGGAAACCAAAAAGAAAGCTACCGCAGCTAAAAGATCAAATACCGAAGCAATCGTACCAATTAACGCATCGTTCATTCGAAACTTGTAGCTTAAAATTCCTAGTGCAAACAATGTGCCTGTAAAAACAAATTATATTGTAAATAAAATATTTATAATTTATTATAGTGCTCATAGTATATAAACAATAGCGATAATTTGTTATATTTGTTATTGTTGTTTACAAATTAAACTACAATAAAATATGGTAAATATCGATATATTGTTATAATATACAGATCGGTAATTATTAGATTTACAGTTTTTAAGTACTAGGTATCTAGATATTATTTGTTAATTATTATTATAACTTAATCTTACCTATTAATACGACGGACATCTGGTAAGCATTGAAAATACTAAAGTCTACTTCATTCCATTGAAATTTATACCTCAAATATAGATATAATACTGACATTTCACCTTAAAATATAATTTGTTTGTATTATTAGATTTATTATATAGGTACTTATATTTCCAAACAATAAGTATTAAAATAAGTTTTTTATAATCATGTACCTACAACGCTGAACAAATATAATAATATGTTCGTTAGATATTTTTTTATTTATTTAAGTACCTATTGTAATTTTATATGTTTAAGAAACAAATGGTAAATATGTTTCTTAATTATTAATTTGTAACATCATATTTTTACTACCTGTTTGAGAATACCCAAAGTTTTAAGTATTTAGGAGTTACAATCACTAGCAACAACGACTGGAAAGCTGAAATATCCAGTCGTAGGTATACTCAATGCGCAAAGAGCTTTATTTTCACTGATTAAATATTTCAAATCACAACTATTCTCTAGAGGCAAAAAACCCATGTATATGTCTATTATAAAACAAACATTAACCTATATGGTTGTGAAGTTTGTCCGATGACAGTGCAAACTGAACGGAAATTAGAAGTTTTGGGAACAAAGTGCTAAGAAAAATATTTGGCCCCGTGTTTGACAATACAATAAATGGATGGAGAAGAAGGAAAAACGCGGAAATAAAGGGAATCACTAAAGTGCCATATATAACAAGCCACTCGAAGTGACAAAGAATCGAGTGGCTTGGACAGAAGACGAGAAGAGAAGAAACCTATATGGAGCTAAGGCAGCATTTGAGTACAAACCAACAGGAAGGGTATACCAAGAGGTAGGCCTAACAAACGATGAATTGACGGATTGCGTCCAGATTTAGAGAATCTAGATGCAACTGAATAGGAGGAAAAAATCCACAATCGTGAATATTGGAGGTCGGTGACGGTGGCGGCTAAAACTCTTACAGAGTTGTAAGGCTACATAAAGCAGAAGAGGAACAATATCATATTTTTAGTTTTCATTATAATTCAATATCTAATATCTATAATTAGTTTTATATAAACAACTATATTTACTAATTTGATTTAATGACAGTATATAAAATATTATTTTAACAATAATGTTTTTATACACGAATAAATAACAACGATAATAATTTATGAGACTAGCCAAATCGTAATGACGTCATATTTGTTACAATCTGTAGTTCTTGAATTTTACAAGATGTCAAAATGTTTTATAGGTGTTGATAATTTTAAACGATTTATTGTCTTTCATAATAAATTATTGAACAATATACAATTATATTGTAATCAAAGAACATTGATAAACAATAAAACCTTATTGATTCTGTTTTAGTTTTTTGTCAACATCTTTAAAAATTCATCTTTGATCAAATGTATTGGATAAACAAATAAAACTACAGTAGTTTATGTTGTATACAAATAATTCGTATAACTTTTCGTATTAGTTACCTATTTAATTTAATTTATAAATGCCTGTCAGAATATCAATAAGAAAATCAATCACATGGCACCTAAATCCTAATATTATATTATACCGAATGGTACGGACGTGTTAAATATTATCAATCTAATTACATATCACCATTCACCGTTTCACAATGAAAATAACTATTACCTTTATATACTTAGACTTTAAACATAAATCTAATTAAAATCAAAGGAATTTAGTAGGAACATTATCAATGTACCTATATATTTTTCATAATTATAATTTATATTTGCATATAGGACGTATCATAATTGATTTATAATTAATAAATTGTAGATCGGGTTATTTCCTCAAGGCATACCTTTAGTCTATACCTAATATAATGTGTAAATTAAGTGAATTAATGTCAAAAGTTTTATGTAGTACATTTTTGATCGAAAGTTTCACCCATCTTGTAAAACTATACGGACAATCTTTCAAAACGATCTTAACTTAAACGAGATGCCTCTACATATTGGTTTTTATTGAATTAATTTTATTTTTTATGACTCATCGAAATGTCCTTTGCTTAGACACACGTATCAGCGTATAATATAATATTATATTAATAATGTATATCGTATAATAATAAATTGTCTACCTGAGTTTTTAAATTTTTTTAAAGATAACTCGTACATAATTTTAGTCCTTGTAAAGCGATCAAATACTTATCGTTATAACTTATATGTTGATGTATATTTATTATTTATCAATATCAAATTAATTATTTATTATTATTAATTAGTGTATGAGCAATGGACATATTTAAATAAGATAAGATGAATGAATGGGCCGTGGCTGCACTATATATTATATTATTCTCCGATAAAATGTAGCCGTGTTATGTAACTATTATAAGTAAGTAAGTAAGTAGGCAATATATATGAATAGCAACAACTAACACACATTTAAAAGCCATAAAATATATTTTATACTACTTATCAGTATACAGCAAGTTAAATGAAGCATAGATTATATACACTTTGTTTCAAATTTAAATGTATCATTTTATGACATTCTAATTTATGTTTATAATAGATTTATCATTCCTTTAGATCGCTGAGCGATGAATGTATTGGTTTCATGAACTTATGGTACTAAAAATGCGTCAATTTTCAATTTTATTTAAATTTAAAATTTAATCTGGTCGGTACTTCGTGTAAGCAAAGTAAAATTTGCCAATACTTTTCAAAGTTATCGGGACAACAGACATTTTTTTCCGCAAAACTTATTTTGACAAATTTTTTTTTGTAGCGATTAAAAAATAAACGACTGTTGATGTTTAGATTTTATTTATATTATATTATTGTTATATATTATAATAGTTTTATATTTATATTAACATTTGTCTAGATATAACATGAATAATAAAATATTCTTAGAAATGAGACTGACAGACTCTCTTCATCCAAAATTGATTTTTCGTATCAATGATTTATGGTGGAATTCATATTTAACACTCCGTGCTTTATTCATAGAGCTAGACTATCCTACTTAGTACTTAATGACGAAGTATTAACTTAGTAACTTTGTTTTTTTAACATCTTGAAACTATGTAAAAAAATATTTTCAAAAACATTAATATTTTTTTAAATAATGAGTGTTTCATGATAAAATAATCACCCTGTATAGCAGAGCGAGCTCTCTAGTTTTTTTAAAAAATGTCTTATTAAAATTATTTATAATCTATACTGTTACAACAAGTATAACAAGTAACTACATTTGATAGTTAATTGGTAAGTGATAGGAGTGAGGAGGTTAACATTTATGGGTAGGCCGTAGGCACTCGGCAGCGGATTTTCGTTTTATTAAAATAGAAAAATTTACAATATATTGGTATTCATGTAGTTACGTAATACGTATCATACAAAAAGAAAATGTGATGTGCAATTATAGTTAGACTAGGTGGAGTGAGAGTAATGAATGACCTATGGCACTAATCCAAAAATATGATCACTGATCAGTGATCACTTATAAACCATTGTATTGTATTATACTATTATAGTATGTACTATGTAGTTCTATTCTGACCTTTTGAGCATGTATAGATAGATGCATTATTGCATTCCAATGTTATGTTGTCAAATGTAAAAAAATTAGGTAAAATATGTTATAGGTACCTAATATTATGCTTTATGGGATATTTCGTTATATTTATTTGGTTTACACCTGTTGTTTATATAAGATAAATATATAAGTAACCTTGTACACGTATATTTAATAAGCAATTAGAAAATATATTATACTAAATTATTATAATTATTTTGGTTTTTAAGTTTGACGGAGTACCCACCTACCTACTTATATTTTGGATTTTTAAATTTTAAAAATTAACATTTCATTTTTAATTTTGAGGCAGAATACATTTAGTAAAGATGACAACGTACAGCTGTTATTTAGGATTCAACTATAATAGTTTAATGTTTAAACAAACTTAGATAGGTACAATTTTAGATCACGAAACGTTTAACCTGTATAGAGTGTACTCTAATAATATTACTTATTAGGTAATACTTTTATTATAGCCAGCTATATACAATATTAAACTAATTATTACTAGGCAATAGGCATAGTATTTATTAAGCCATAATCAAATATCAATCAAGTCTTAACCTTAAACAAATTGCGCTCGAAAAAAAACTATTTGTTCAAATACTGACTATGATAATTTGGTACGTTCATTGGCGTAATACCATTAAATTTCAGCTGGTGCAAATCTTTTATTGATGCAATAATCATAAAACAAATTAAGTCATATTTAAATGTTAAAGCCAATCGCTTTTGCTCGAGTACTAACTTTTAGATTCTGAGCGGAGCGATGAATGTATTGGTTTTACAATGATGTATGTTTTTTTTTATATTTTTATTTATATTTTTGTGTCTGTCATCACGTTTTAGGACAGTAAAAGTGCTTGGATTTTCTCCAACAGTAGCTTTTCTGATAGGAAAGTGTATCTAGTTGGTACTTTGGGGGGTCAAAAGTATAAATTTCCCAGTAGTTTTCACAAGCGCCGGGAAAAACAACATAAAAATTAAGGAAAAACGGGAAATTTTACGCAAAATTGGTTTTCCAAAAAATCGATTTTGGTTATTGGTGTAACTCTAAAACAAATGAACGTATATACATGAAATTTTCACTGGTTGTTTATATTTGCATTTTCTATACACGATAACATTTTCAAAATATTTTGATTTATTTTGAACTGTTTAGGGACATTTTCATTTTCCATTTTTTTTTAGTTTTTTTTCTAAAAATATCAATAAAATTTTATTTATTGGTTGCGAAAGCTTGAAAATTTAATAGAAGGCTCCTAATATGTTGTTTCAAAGGCAGATGAAAAATATTAAAAATCCTTAGTCACAATTTTTTTTATAAGCATTTAAAGTTCAAAAATTGACAAAATATGGAAAAATCACGAAAATTAGCAAATTATTTTGAGTTAAGAATTCGTAAAAATTTTTTTTTTAAATCTAAGATTTGAAAATGAAACACAAGATTCCTTATAAGATTATCTACCTTTATCAATAAAAAAATCTCTACCGGACAGGCAAATTAAATTTTAATGAGCGTTTGAAATTCAAATTTTTACAACATTGGATTTTCACTCGATTACTCATGTAGCGATTTCCTTATTTTGTTGCAATTCAAAAACGAACAACTGTAGATACATGAAAATTTCACTGAATGTTTAAATTAGCATTTTCTATACACCATACAATTTTGAAAATATTTTGACTCTTTTTGAGCTGTTTATGGACATTTACAGCTTTCAATTTTTTTTAGTTTTTTTTTCTATAAATATCAATAAAGTTTTATCTGTTGGGCCAAAAAGTGTAAAAATTTAATACGAGGCTCCTGATATATTGTTACAATATCAGTTGAAAAATATTAAAAATACATAGGCACAGTTTTTTTTTATAATCATTTTAAGTTGGAATTTTGACAAAATTTATCAAAATCTCGAAAATTATCAAACGTTGGAATTAAAAAATTATAAAATGTTCAGTTTTTATAACTAAGAGTTGAAAATTTAAAACAAAGATTCTCTTAAATAGTTCATACTGTAACCAAAAAATCTAAAAAATATATAAACACACTTATTTTTTACAGACATTTTAATTTCAAATTTAGACAAAATTTCATATTTAAACCAAGAATTACGATTTTAGTTATTTTGTTGTGATTGAATAATACTATTCGTGGGTACTTGAAACTTCTAAAGTGTACTATTATATATCTATGATAGTATCACGGTTTTTGTTGATGTATAACGTTATAAGTACTAATTATTGTGAATATGCATTTGATTTATTAAGCCTATTGGCTATTAAGGTCAATTTTTTGTTATACCTGAATGTATAAATAGCCTGAAAAGACTGACAACCATCACGCTCTGATTTTTCTTATCAATGTTATTATCATTGATTCAAATTTAATACCATCATACAAGACCCAATGTCACCTACTGTCAGCAGATCGACACCACTTGCCCACCTTTTTTATGTGTATAACATTACCAAATACAAAGCCTCTTATACTATTTTAACACTGTATCTATGCCTGTATCATTGAACTATATATATTAATGTTATTATAATATATAGTTCAATGGTGTGTATATAAATTATACATAATAAAAATGTTATTTTGGAAAATGTCTTGACTAAGTTTATGAATCATAGTGCTTGCTTCTTAATTTTCTTTAATATTTAGGGGTGGGTCGGTCGTCGGTGGGTGCTCAATATGAAAGTGAAAAACAATATTATTGCTAATTAATAATTATATAAAATGGTAATTATATAGTAATACTAGTAGTATTTATGTTTATTATAAATTGCCGGTGCGTGGGTGGGTCAAATTTAGGTGCTTATTGGCTATTTTAGGTTCGTTTCGCCACCGTAACTATGATAGTGACAACGGCTATCGGGCTATAAATAATAGATAGGTAAGTGATAGCTATATTATTACATAACGTTGTTTTATTATTAATTGTTCAATTGTGTTATCATTTATAAAAAAAAATAAACAAATCAATGTAATGGCATTGAATTTTAATAAGATTATAATTTATAGTTCAGCTTCTGCAGGTGTAAAAGCATAATATTATCATTACACCAAGTACATAATACCAGGGGGTGCCAACTGCCAATGCCACTGGTGATTACGCCACTGGGTGCGTACCATCGTAGCACTTAATTATCCACCCCTCTCCTACATAATATTATATTATGTCGAGTAACTATGTAGGTAAACATATTATATAGGTACATTATAGTTGGCTATAAATGGTGGGTAACTCACCCTCCAGTGGCACGCACGTGAGCGGCGCGCACACGAACACGACTAGGCACAGGAGCAGCTTGCCGTGGCCAGGACGAGGCTTGGCCAGGACGCGGTAACAGTTGAGAAGCACATCCAAGGGGTTGACGGCCCGGACAACGTCCTGGTACAACGGAAGCTGGTCGGCGGTGCTTGACTCCCGGCGCAGGACACTGTCGCCGTCGTCGATGAATACGAACGTGAGGGCGAGCGCGGTCAGGCCCAGGACGATGGACACCACGTATGCGGAGGCGAAGCCCACGTTGACGACCACGAACCCGTAGACGAGCATTCCCAGTATGCCACCCACAGCTATGGTGCCGCCGACCACGCCGTACTTGACCGTCCGCCACTCGTCCGTGGTCGTGTCGGCCACGTACGAGTTGATGCCGTTGAACAGCATCGGTGCACCGCCAGTCAGTGACAGCGCGGCGGCCTGTGCGGCGGCTGTAATTGCCGGCGACACCGACCACACGATGGTGCAGTACAGTGACAAAGCGTCCGCCAATATTTGACCGGCGATCGGCAGAATGACCAGTGGCCGGCGGCGGCGGTTGTGCCGGTCGCTCCACGTGCCCGCAGCCATGGCCAGCGCGATGGGCACCAGGTGCTGGACGAGCGCCTTCCAGCCGTTGATCGGCGCCACCACGTGCTGCGCGGTCGCCTCGTCCTGGCACTTCGAGCCTACCCGGGCGGCCATAGCGCCCGTCGGGTCGCACGCCTTGTACAGCAGCAGGTTGGTGCTCAGGCACCCCGAGAACACCATCGCGACGAAGTAGAAAAACACCACCGGTTCTACGGACACGTGGGCCGTCAGGCCGCGCATAAACGACATCGCCCGCTTGCACTACAAGACGTGTTGTAGGTGTTGCACTTCACCGGCCAAGATCGATTTATCACCGCCGCCGTTGTCGTTACACGTCACACGGACATAACGTTGACTTGTAAATTAATAATTGTATTGATGCGTGCAATAAGGACGTATTCGTATACGAGACCGCTCGATTGGGTGTCCGAGGTTCGACTGAACTATTTCGATGAGTGATATTGTTGTTGTTGATGCTACAGTACTAATAACATGCTGTCGATCTCGCGGTAATCACCGGTGGTCTTAACAATGATCAAATTTTTTTTTATCGAAAACGCGTTCACATTAAACGTAATCGTTCAGCGGCGGCGGTGATGATGACGAGTATAATATAATTTATTATACATAATTATTATTCGGGAGTGTGTGTACAACGATAAGAAAATAAATCACATTTAAATTTGATCAAAGTGCCGTTATCTCGATCTCTTTCAAATCATAATAAGTTTATTTATTTTTACGAGTTCGTTTGGCACTTACGTAAAAGCCAACCGAATAGCATTATTGTTTACTAATACTTGTTGATTTTCACCTGCGAAATAAAAAAAATAAACATAACAATTAATATAACATTATAATATTTGCTTAATTATTATTTAATTAAAACACCACTGTGATGTTGATCATTTCAAGTGTGCGAATAATCGAACTTATAATGTAGATAGAATTAATTATTCATATACTGTCGCCTGTCGCACAGATTATTTAAGTATATTTTTAACTGTGTGACGTATAATATTATGATAATAATATTCATGTTGACATTTTCGTTCGTTGCGGTATTATTTTATTGTAATAAAAAAAACCAAGGAGGAACAGAGCATCCTTCACGAGTTGGAAGCGTGCTGAACCAAACCTAATAATATTACAGTTGCTTGTTTTGTGCGTCAGTCGTGTCTACAATGATATCAGAAAAAATGAGTATACACATAACAATTAATGATATTATCATGTCCAAATGTCCAATCAATTGCAACGTGTTGAAAATGTACATTATCATTATAATACAACTACGATGGACACATATTATAATTGTGATGCATACAATAGCTGGTATGATTATTAAATAATATTGATACTACGTAGTAGGTACAACTGCACTACTAAGTTATTATCAGTGGCATGCCGAACAGGAGAGGAAGGTTAGGGGTTATACCCCACTCCATCGTCCCCATCTTCATACAGCCCCTTATTTGTGTCTTTGGTATTATCACCACAGTTCATTTAAATGTACTATTACTTATAAAGTTATAACATCACTTCCCCACTATCGAAAAGTCCTGGGCACGCTGCTGGTTATTATGATTTAAAATATTTAATGGAAATAAAATAATATTGATCTGACGTCCATAATCTATAGCCAGATCAAAGAATACCGCCAAATCACGTTGGTGCAACATTTTTCGAAAAGAACTTGTCTCCCTAAACTGATTTTAATTCCTATATACCTAAATTCGAAAATATTCACAATTACGCTGGAATATTAGGGTAAAGTATTGTAAATATTTATAATAATTAAGTGTAAAAACAGTTCATTGTGTACCGTACTAAATACTAATTGCAACCTAATCTAAGTAATCTGGACAGTGGACACTGAAAGACCTTTTATAGTTTTATAACTACCTATGTATAATAACAATATAAATTGATAGTATTTATTTTTTGACATTTTAGAAAAGGATTTATTCAAAAAACTAAGGCAACGACAGAGTAAAATATAACTAATTTCATAGTTGATTTGAGCATGTTGATTTTAAGAATAATTAGGTCATTAATACTATTTAAGTCGACTGATCGAAGGTTAA
Source organism: Macrosiphum euphorbiae (assembly GCA_949089665.1). Taxonomy (NCBI): domain Eukaryota; kingdom Metazoa; phylum Arthropoda; class Insecta; order Hemiptera; family Aphididae; genus Macrosiphum; species Macrosiphum euphorbiae. The sequence continues at coordinate 87,684,422 of CARXXK010000001.1, read as the reverse complement.
TTATATTACTCGTTATAATTCAATAAATAGTTTATTGTTTTATGGTTTTTTTTTTTTACATTTAACTTAGTAATAATTTGTAGTTGACCTAATTATAGTTGATTTCAATATATATCTATAGTATAAGATACTCGTAAAAGATCTTAAACCTTCCAATCTTCATAATTTCAAAACTATATATAGTTAAGAATTAAAAAATAAAATATTTAATAAAATATAATAAAATTTATAATGTATTATAATATCAGATAAAAATGATAAAAAATAGTTAAAAAAATTAATTTTAAAATATAATGATAATTTGATAACATCCTATAATAGTATGATAAAAATAAAATTATTGTTGGTAATTATTGTTATCGGTGTATATTTAATTAAATCTATTTAGTTTTATTATTCGTAATTTATAATCATAGACTTTAGTTTATTGTAAAAAATATAAATGTTATATCTAGGTATGTAGTCGGTAGTGATTAAATACTTGATGATTAACATTTAAAATAATCTCGCCCATTTTATATAATTATAAAATATATGTAGAGTAATCTAATTAAAATATTATTACATAATAAAATTGGCTTTGAAAATGAGATTTTATATATTTTAATGTGCAGTAGGTATTTCTATAAAGATGACGAGCTTTTGATTTATGCAATGAATCCATAAATACCATAAATGATTAGGTACTATAATATCCTATTATTATTAATGAAATGTGTTGCCTACAAGACTACAACAGTAGTTATCCTTATCTATACAACAGTTATATTGATTTATATACGATATACCTACTCAATTTAATCAACTGTCATTAACTATTTTACTATGTATGGATGTTAAAATAACTATTTGAGTTTATTATATGCCCAGACACACGAGGACTTAATTATTATTTTTTTTTTTGTGTTTTAAATAATATACCCCTTCGAGCCGCCATTAGTGTATTGTGTATTTATATCAAGTACCTACTTTTGAATAGTTACTCGTCTTGCACTAATGGCTATTGTAGTATTATACCCCATTATATGTAACTAGGTTTTATAATGAGTATTAATAGTAGCTAGTGGGATCAACATTGATGATATACCTATATTGATAAATTTCTGATTTGTTTAAATATTTATTATTTGTAATTATTAATATATGGTGATGTTTGATGAGAAATATCAAAATAAATATTTATTCTATTCTAAAAATGATGAATTAATTAATCGTGGGTATATAAAATACTTAAACCAGTTAAACCTATAGTCCACCTATAAAATAATATATTATACCCATGAGTATAGCTCAGCTGCAGCTCATGCCTCTATTTTTGAACTTAAATTCATTAATTTTATGTATAGACATTGAATTAAAATTTGTTTCTGAAGTTATCAGATATTTAAATAAGTAGATTATCTAGTTTTAAGAATTAGCTGTATCCATAGGTGCAATTTCAACTTTTGACTTGGGAGAGCTGAATATAATAAAGATAAGTAGACCCTTACAATATAGCATTCTAAAATTAAATGTCCTGGATTTTTTTTGGGAGGGGGAGGGCTAAGCCTCCCTCAAGCTCTCCACAATTTGCGACCAATAGCTGTATGGTGTATGGTACTATTAATATATAATATTTGTAGATAACACTTATACAATAATTAAAATGTTTATTGAATTTACGTTAATCTGATTTTGTAATGAAACTAGATGCAATATATTAAGTGTTCGGAACGTTCATTAAAAAAATGAACTCGTTCACGTTCGTGTTTTTTCAAACGAACGCGTTCACGTTCACTTTCTTTTAAAAAACAAACTCTTTCATTTAATTTAATTTTTTATGAATCGTTAGACTTTAGAGCATATACAATTTATAAAGTAACTGAATTAATTTTAGATTCTGAGTGAAACGATGAATGTATTGATTTTACAATGATGTGTTTTTTTTTTTAATTTTTTTTTTGTGTCTGTCATCACGTTTTAGGACAGTAAAAGTGCTTGGATTTTCTTCAACAGTAGCTTTTCTGATAGGAAATTGAATCTAGTTGGTACTTTGGGGATCAAATTTCCTAGTAGTTTTCACAAGCGCCGGGAAAAACAACATAAAAATTAAGGAAAAACGGGAATTTTTACACAAAATCGATTTTTCAGAAAATTGAATTTGGTTTTTGGTGTAACTTTAAAACAAATGACAGTAGATACATGAAATTTTCACTGGTTGTTTATATTTGCATTTTCTATACACGATAACATTTTCAAAATATTTTGATTTATTTTGAACTGTTTAGGGACATTTTCATTTTTCATTTTTTTTTAGTTTTTTTTCTAGAAATATCAATAAAATTTTATTTGTTGGTTAAAAAAACTTGAAAATTTAATAGAAGGCTCCTAGTATATTGTTTCAAAGGCAGATGAAAAATATTAAAAATCGTTAGTCACAGTTTTTTTTTCACTCGATTTCTAATGTAGAGATTTCCTTATTTTGTTGTAATTCAAAAACGAATAACTGTAGATACATGAACATTTCACTGAATATTCATATTAGCATTTTCTATACACTGTACAATTTTGAAAATATTTTGAATTTTTTGAGCTGTTTACGGACATTTTCAGTTTTCAATTTTTTTAGTTTTTTTTTCTATAAATATCAATAAAGTTTTATCTGTTGGGCTAAAAAGTGTAAAAAATTAATACAAGGCTCTTTATATATTGTCACAATAGCAATTGAAAAATTTTAAAAATACATAGTCACAATTTTTTTTATAAGCATTTAAAGATCGAATTTTGACAACATTTATCAAAATCTCGAAAATTATCAATCATTGTAATTAATAAATTATAAAATGTTCAGTTTTTATAGCTAAGGATTGCAAATTTAAAACAAAGGTTCTCATAAATAGTTCATACTGTAACCAAAAAATATATGAACACAGTTATTTTTTACAGACATTTTAAATTCAAATTTGGACGAAATTACATAATAAAAAACCTAGAATAACTATTTTAAGTACCTAATGGATATTGTGAAATGATTAATTTTGAATTCATTATAGGTACCTATTATAGGTCAAATTTTGATTTAGTACCATAGATATGTATATAATATGTCTTATACCTAAACTGACATACCGTCTCCGCTCAGAATCGTTTTTGTTATACAATGATATTATATCGTTGAATTCAAATTTAATATCATCCATTTTACAGTGACCCATTTGTAACCTACTGTACAGCAGAGCGACACCCACTTGCCCACCTTTTTAATATCTGACACGTTATTTGAGTTACATTTTGATAAGGATTTCCAAGTGATAAAATTAAGCGAATACTAGGGTACTTATTAATAAAAATTCGTGGAAATAATAATATTATTGTTTTTGTATGTCTAGCCGGGGACACTGGATTTGCACGTATTTAATTTATATATTTTGCAATCAAACACACATTATAGGAATTATAATGGGAAAAATAAAAATATTATTATCATAATATAATTAATTAATATATTTTATACAATTATACATATAATATTTATCAAATGGTAAATAAATTGAACGTCTTAAAAATCTATCAAATTCATTAAAATTATAAACGTCGTTCACGTTCACGTTCTATTTGCAAAAAACGAGTGCCGTTCATGTATCGTTCACTTATAATACATGAACGACGTTCTTTCCAAATACTGGATATATTTATAGAAAACGATCTAGATGTGAACTAAAATTTAAATGTTTTGAATAATTTTAATTAATAAGGATTTGAGCATATGTATAACTATAAAAAAATATTGTAATATGCATATATATATGAATATAATGTATGTATAATAATGCTAGTTTATTTGCGTATAATAGAGTATGATATTAACTAACTCAGCTGTAAGTATACTGTATCATAATATTATTAATGAATATAAGTAGTGTTTGAAAATTTCATGAAATTTAAAAAAATGAAATATTTCGTGAAATATTTCAGTATTTTAATATATTTTGTTTTATTTTTAAATAATTTTTATATTTACATAATATAATTGTCATAAATTACCTTCATCACTATATGGTACCTGTATGTATACCTAACCTTTGGTATTATACATTTAAATTGGTATTCAAAATGTTTAAATGATACAAGTAGGTACACAATATTATACATGTATATTGTATACTTACTGAATTCTGACATTAGAATTTAGAACACTGAACATTGTGTTAAAAAAATAAATAAATTGTGTTTTTATTTGTGTTAAAAAAAATTTCAATGTTTCACGTTTTTGTGAAATATTTCACTTCAAACACTAAATATAAGTGGTGAATGGTAAGTATTTAAAGTTTTCAACAGACAGAAAAGTCATTTAAGATTTCGGTATAAAATATAAAGTGGAAAATTGGCAATGTATCCTAAAATATCAATTACATTAAATTAATATAGGTACATTATTTCATAACTATTTAAATTCATACATTTTTCACTGAATTTTTCTATAATGAACGTTGAATATGAAATTGCAAACTTCTCATAAATATCCCAAGTAAATAAATAAATACCCCCTCCCCCCAAAAAAAAAAAAATATGCCCACTTGTGGCTCAATAAACGTGATATGTGAACAGACCAAGATATTTTTAAAAAATTAGAACTCTTTGCTCTGGAATGTGGTTGTGGTATAGCTGTATAATTACCATCACTATTTATCAGTATTAAAAGTGTTTCCACAACGTGTAATTTCTGTAAGTATGTAGGGACGAAAAATATAATATAATATTAATTAGTTTGTTTAACGGACTAAATAAACGCAGATTTATGGTTCTTGAGATTACAAAAACTAAGAGTTTTTATTGTAACAATAAGCAATGATCGGTTAAAGTTATGTAATATTATATGGTACTAATATGAATGAATGATAAATATTAACTCTTTTGTTTATAATATATCTACTTCATAATAAATAGAATTATAAAATGTATATAAAAACAACAAACAATAAATCTAAAAAAAATATTATAAAACAGCTGTAGCTGGTACTTACCTCTAACGTATTCAAGTAATTTAAATTTATAAACTAGATTTTAAAATATTTATATTTATATTATAAATATTTGATATTAACAAGTTCGAAAACAAAGGATGTATCAACTTTCAAGTATAGATGATAGGTAAGTAATTGATGATGTATTGTTATAAAATAATATATTTAAGAGAACGTATAATCATACATTTTAGAAAAAAAATATGTTGATGTACATTTTACTGTAGTGTGGCACAAAATAAAAATAATATACCTACGGTATTATCAGGCCTTAAAAAAATACAAATACGTTCCTATAGTATCCCAAAATTAATAACTCAAAAATAAAATACAAGTAAACAGGTAATAAATACATATTATTATGGAAATTTATGTCACATTGTTATTTATATTTACATATGTAATTCTAGTCAAATAATCTGTAATTATACATTTAACAGTATTTAACTACAGTAATGCCTACGGATACTTAGGTTATTGGCCATGATTATCCATTACAGATTAAAAAGTATTATATAATATATTAATTAATTAGGTCCATTGTGGTATCTACATATAACATTATTATATGTTTAATTAAAATTCGTAAAAATATGTTTTGTTCACCAAATTCTTGACTTTATTTTCACTAAATTAAATATTATATTTTCATTCAATATTCAGAGAGATATTTTTAAAACGCTAATATTATATGCAATGCTGCCGTTGACATTTGATAATATATTATTCACATATAGGTACGTGAAGTACCTACTTAATACCTAAATACACGTTATTGTGACAAGTGATGACGTACCACAGCACATGTTTAGGACTTGTGTATTATAATATACATGGAACTACATAGACTACTCAGCCGAGAATTGTTTTACGGAGTCGTTTTACATCAGTTCCACCGTAGTCACATAAAATATTGATATTATAGTTGATGTGCTTTAATATTAATGCTATTATAAAATAAAAATATTATATCCTTAATATAGTCATACTATACATTACAGTATTATATAGTAGCCAGTAGGTAATAATATTATGTAATAATTATCAAATATTGTTAAATATTATATACAATTTACTTGAACACTACAACCTAAACTTACTCATTTCACATAAAACTGATAAACATGTAGGTAGGCATTGTAGCATTTGTGTTGACACTACGGAGAGGTGATTTGTGAATTTTATTAAATAAATGATATCATAGTGCTGTGTTCATTTCACAGTTTGACTGTATTCGGGTCGGCTACACGTTGTATTGAAAACAATGTGAACACTACTTAGATGGAACAAAAAAAACACGCCGAAATCGCCTCGAATGCCGGTAGGTATCTACAACGTATTATAGTAGGTTAAAGGACGTAAGTATATCAGTGCCAGCAGTTGCCGACAAGACGCGTTACACAACACTAGCGTCTGACGTATGCATATCGTAGGAGCAGATCGGCGACAGCAAAAAATACCGGTTTTCGACGTGTGGTGATCGAGGTAGAGAGTGGGGAATAATATATTATAATAATATAAACATCGTAGAGGCGGCCAAACGCCATGGCAGAACTTTTTTAAAAATTTTATAATTTTTTCCGGTGAATAATTTGTAGTGGGTACAATTACTCCCGTTTAACACGTCGACGGACAGTAAATGCTATATATAGCAGCTATAGCAGTCATACTGATTTAAGTCGTAATATGACCATGACTGGTATAGCAGCTTTATATTAAAAGTCGTAAAATGGCATGACTGCTAGTGTAGTTGCCTTTCTTGTGGCTTCACCACATTGGAAATTATCTAGTGTCCTATTGTGACTTACTAACAATTCGGGCAAAAGAAAAATCAAATATTTTAAAAAATATATAAAAATCTATGGATTATGCCTTATCAGAGTGACTACCAAATTACAGTAATTTGCATAACTGCATTAGTAGTCACGTCCGACAACGTGTTAATCATAATAAATAAATGAATAAATAAATAAATAGGTATACTGTATATTTTATAATATTATGTGTATATTAGGTACCTATGTATGCATATAAATATATTATATTATAATAATATTATGTTGTTGCGATTTTTCCAATGGAATACGAATACCTATTATCGTATATTAATATAAATATATTATAATATAATTGTACTACAATAACATATAATATAGGTCAGTGACGTACTGTATAAAATCATCCCCGAATTTTTCAGAGAAAATTAATTTCTAATGAGATGTGTATTTTGGGTCAATAATTCCCCCTCCACTAAAATCAGGTCTAATATAGGTAATTATCTACTTATGTCCTGACAGTCCTAACCTGTTGAACTATTTTAAGTAACGCCCTCTATACAGACGTCTTATAAGATCTATAAACTAATTTTGTAAATATTAATAACTATTTCATGTTGGGTCTTAGGTATGCGACTTTAACAAGTTATTTGATTACAGACTATAACTTTGTTTCCATATTATAGTTTTAACTTTTAAAACATAATTAAATATATTTATTATACATTTTACCTATGCAAATATATATAATACAAATAAATAGTAAAAACTATCATTATATTAATTGTTTATCGAATGATATAACCTAAAAAAATGTTTATTTTTCAAAACTATTTCGTTTTACAAGTTATGACTATAGTCATTATATTATTATAATGATAGCAGATAATTAATGAGAAAACTTTAAAATAAATCGATGTACACCTAATGCAACGGTAAAACAATCAAACTAAAATATTTATAATTATGTGGCTAATATTTTCTCAATAGAGGATATTTTATAATGTGATAAAATAGTTTGCGTTAGTGAATACCTACTGATAAAAACTTTTACTCATTAATGTTGAAGACACTCGTATTATAAGAAAATAATGAGGTACACAACATATTTGAAGAGGAGGTCTGCTGATTATTTGTTTTCTCTCTCGAACCCAAGTGAAACATAGTAAATTTGTCTGATATTGAATTGTTAACTTTAATAATATACATATAATTATTAAAGTGATTATAAACTTAAAGTTATGAACATTATCTGTGCTTATGCGTTGGCCTTCATTTTTAAGAAATTTCAATTTTTATGCTAGTTATGACTTATGCAAGTGTAAGATAAACACAGATAATATTTATAAATTGAAGTATCATAAAATAAGTAAATTCACTTTTAACATCAAAGCTTACAACACTAGATTGGCTCTACAGAACACAAATTTGCTATGTTGAGCGTGTGTCAAAATAATTTTAAAAACGTTCTATTGACGCTAACATTCTTAAAACGTGTTGAAAAAAGTATTAGTTTTTACTTTAAATGCAGCCTGCGCACATAATATTTACTGAAATGAGTGATAACTCGAAATTGTTGAAAACTAGGCACCAATAGATTAGCCGACATAATAGATCTAACAATTTCGGATGGTTGAACAGTTTTTTATTTTTTCAGACGGATAACATTATAACGATGACGTGTAGTTACGAGATGAATAGGAGGGTTCTTTTGAAAAAATTCTATAATATAATAGAATTTTGTGTTTCTGCCGTTTAGTTGTTATTGAAGTCCGGAAGAATACTTTTCGTGTACCATAGTCGATGAAACAGGGCTCTAAGAGGGATTCGTGTTACTGCATCTTAGATTGCCAATATACCTAATTGATTTGATATTATTTTTACGTAAGCCGTTAATTGTTTCAACGTTATTAATTTGTTCTTAAATATTGTGTTGAGTTTGTACAGAAGAACGACTGCGAACACGGTCATAAATGGAACGTGCGATTTTTCGATTATTATTATAGAATACAATAAAATATGTAAATTAAAAATTTACATAAATTATTTCTCCATTCTTTTTCGTTTGTTCGAATATCAACGATGGGGACATATAGCGGCGGAGAAGTGGTTTCGCATACATATCTGGGTACTTTACGAATATCATAAAAAATAAATAAAAAATATTTAAAATTCTTAAGAGCATTGGAACATTCTGAAATTTTAAAGCCAAACATTTCTTGAAATTAAACACATATATTTTTATATTTTTGATGTTAATATTTTCTGTATAAATAATTATTGAACGTTCACAAATTTGTATGCATAGAAATATGAAGAATATTGATAGTAAAATGTATTTTATTATTATTATTATTTACCTATATTGGCTATATTTATGTTATTGTTTAAACGTACACAAATAAATATTACAATATTCTTTGCTTAAAGTTCATTAAATTATTATATTTTATCAGATAAGTAGTAGGAACCTATTGATTTAGTGCATTTAGTTTTAATGAAAATAAAAATGAAAATTATTAGTGATAATATTATAAACTCGGAGTAAATTTAAAATATTATCATAATGACATCATTTAATTAATAGTCAATTACTATATAGATTATAGAGTATAAAGAGTAAAAACTTTTAACCTGGTTATCGGAAAATTCAATTAAGCTGAAAAGTGGTATGAAATAAGTAATAATGTCTGCTAAGATCGTTTTAGATTTTAAAACTTATTATGAGTGAGTGCATATACATAATATATTATATTGTTACATTTTTTGTTGTTATTTAATCAATAATACTATTTTTTTATAATTTAAAATCAATGTTAATAGCAAGTATAATTTGAAAATGTTGAGGTAATAATAATAATAATATTGCAAAATAAAGAATTTATAGATACGAGTTCCATAAAAAAAAAATTGTTGCTTGTTGTATTTTGATCGACGTAGACGTGTAGTGTACCCCACTGTACCTAGTATAGTACCTACCTACACAGTTTAATTCAGGGACTGGAACCTATATGATTTTATCGGTTTGGGTTTAGGTTTCGGTTCTCAAAGATCAAACATTTTTGTTTCGGTTAATACTGGTTTTAACCGTTTATATTTGACTTTTGCTTTTTAATTTATTTTTATCAATTAAGTACTGTATAAAAAATATAAACGTATTAAGAACCTCTATTTAATGGCAGGTATTTATTGAAATTAAGTTCACCTATTTCAGAGTTGAGGTAGGTAATATAATAATATCATTAACCCTAAAACTATAAAGGATATACTATTATATTCAATAGTTTACTGACTGTTTATGGAAGGTTCCACTATACCGCATTGAATTCTAAACATTGTAAGATTTCAAAAAACATTACTGGCATATAATACTTATATTGTATATGACTAGCAAAACCTTAATTATATATAATATATTCAAAAAATAATTATCCATCATTATACCTACCTATTTTAATAGTTAATAATGTTTAAATTTTAAACTAATAGACATCTACATTAGGAATTTAAATATTTAATATTATAACTGCAGCCCTGCAGGCATATTAGTTTGGGAACAATTACAAGACAACTTACTCTGAAAAACTTATAAACGTACAAATTGTTATTATTTTTAGAAATTCTACATTCGTTATTGCGAATTGCGATTCAATAATAATTGCACGCAGGTAGGTACTGGGGGCCAATTCTTGAAATCGTAAATTGGGCCCCTTGGCTTGTTATAGATTACATGGAAATTAGATTTTGGATTTATGGAATTTGTTTTATAACAGTTCCGTTGTACACATAATAATATTCTTATTTCTTAGTATTAATAAACTTTTATAGATCTATGATTTTATAATTATATATATATATATATTTTTTTTTTTTTTTTGATCCTTAAGCCCGGCTTCTATGGCCATTAGCTGTTTGTAGGGTTGTATTGTGGTGGTGGTAGGGTTTGGAATGGTAGGTTCTTACACGTGAGTGTTTGTGTTTGGCAGAATTTTTAATTGGGCACCCTTAGGTATCTGCCATGCCCATGGTGGGGGATGGCGGCACTTGTTCTCCGGACACCGTGACTTGCCCGAAGAAAAATGCCACCCGGTGACCAAGGATCGAACCCGGATCGGCTGCTCCGCAGCCGACGCGTTGGACCGCTCGGCCACCTCGTCCCCCTATAATTATATGTTATTACTAATAAGTAGTAATAATCTACTAGTATAGATAAAATATCTATTGGATTTTGAAACCAAAAAAAAACCAAAATAACCTCTACATCAAAATATAGGTTTCGGTTCCTAAAAAAAAATTATTTAAGGGTTCCGGTCCAGTTCTGGTCCCAAGATTTTCAAAAGGTTTAGGTCCAAAACCGGTCAATTTCGATACGGTTCCAGTCCCTGGCTTAATTTGTACTAAATACGTATAAAATAACATAAATCCATGAAATGAATTTATTAGTATAATAGAATAAATTGTGACAAAACGTAAAGTTGCTTTTATCGCTCTGCCATTAGAATCTAAGTTGTAGGTACTAACTGTTTTTTTACTGTATTTATTTGGACCACAACTTAATATTATAATATAATAATAATATGATGTACCTATACTACAAATTATTATATAATACACATTGGACGTTCAACACACACACACACACACACACACACACACACACACACACACACACATATGGAAAACATGACCATAAGAGATCCACCCGTTAAAAGCATTATATTTGAAATGGAGTAAGCTAACATTTTTTTTTAAATACAGAAATCATGATACTAAAATAAAATTACAGAAACACTTGATTTTATTTTCAATTATCTTATATCCTTGCGAGCTCCAATGTGTGAGGCTATTAATCTAGTAGGTACTTAAAGAGATCCAAAAACTAAAATCATCAACATACGAGATCCATTTGTGTTTCTAATTTTTAAGTTATAGTATTACTATCCATACATACTCTTTTCAAATTTAATCAAATTTAATCAATTATAATAATAAATTGTTATACGATTTTGTCAGATGGATCTCACAACATTGATTTAGGTAGGTAGAAAAAACCTCGTTTTATAAAATAAATAGTTCTACTGACTGCTGTAATGAATAATTATCTAATATTACCATGTAACAAGGTTTAAATAAATAAATTATAATATATTCTAATATCAAAAATGTTATTGTTATGAATAGGTAGTTATGATACTTATTAGAATCTATTGCCTATTATAAAGTTCTCTACCTATATGGTGTACCCATGAAATACAAAAATACGATATTCAATGAGTCTTGCGAGATCCGTCTATAATATTTGCGTCCAAAACGCCATCGCGGCTGTCCAACTAATAACGGGTCATCATGTGAACTAAGTCCCTAACTATGCGAGATCCATGTTTTTAAATAAAATCTATTTATAAAATACAAAAATACGATATTCAATGAGTCTTGCGAGATCCGTCTATAATATTGGAGTCCAAACATAGTCAAAACACGCAGTCCCTAACTATACGAGATCCATGTTTTTCTATTTATTAAATCCGTGTATGCCAATTTAAATAATGTGGATCTCACAGAGTACTTATTAGCTACCTTGTGTGTGTCACATTGTTTATAATATGATATTTTTAAACGGATCTTGTAACGGATAATGTTGAAAAATAAATAATGTGGATCTCGTAGAGTACTTTAGCTACCTTGTGCGTGTAACTGTGTGAGATTGTTATTAAGATATATTTAAACCGATCTCGTAACGAAAGTCGAAAAATAAATCAATTTTGAATTTATAATATATAATCTGGATCTCGTAGAGTACCTTAGCTACCTAGTGTGTGTAAAATTGTGAATATTATGATATATTTAAACGGATCTCATGACGAGTATCGAAGAATAAATCAATTTATATAGTTTGTTTATAGATTTTCCTTGGGGGGGGGGGGCTGGCCAAACGTACGTGTAAACTGTAAGCTTGTTAATATGATAAGTGTATGAGAAGATGGAGGGTGTTCGGTGAAGGACCAGTCGACCTCAGTCGACGATGAGACTTTTTTTTAAGTGAAAAATGCCCCTAGATGTATGGTGTATAGGCAACTTAATGTGCCCCTGGCTTCAGTGCATAGGCAACCTAAGATGCCCGTGACGAAACCTCGCGGCGGCAGACAATACGAGGAACGAATGGAAGGAAGTGGTACAATGGAATTAAGGATGGTACAGTTTAAGTATGGGGCCGGGGTCCCTGTGGTCTGATCGGTCTGGTGCAATGACCACAGGGCGCAATTACAATTTAGGCTGAACTTAAAACTACTTAAAAACTACGGCAGCTGAAGGTCCGGTCCGGTGAGCACTGCAATCCGACGACCTGGAGCGGCCACTCACACAACGCACTGGGTTGCTGGCGGACTTACGCGCTTGACTCTGGCACCAGTCCCGAACTCGGGCAAGAGATTGGATTCCCCACGAAGACTGGCAGGAACGACGTAATAATATGTGTGATGTACCTACTTACTCGATCGACTGCGGTTGCCAATGACCAGCACGAAGTGTGCCGATATGTTGTCGTTTGACGTTGACGCAATGTCAACGACGGGCGATGATTTAATAACAAAAAAAGGTAGATGATTTGAAGTTGCCGCAATGGCGTAAACAAAGATTTTATTTAGTTTTATGGTACAGGAAGAATATAACGTCTCGTGTATATAATATACGACGAGACGAACGAACGAGTAGGTACGAGTTTACGACAACAACGATCCGAATGATACGGCAAAAAACAATAGTGAAATTGATATCATTTTCAACGATATCAATTGTACATAATAATTAATTTAAATAATGATAATAAGACGGAATAATAGATAGGAGTAATAATTTTTAATGGCGCATTGCTCGGAGAGGAAAGCAGATAACACCGATTTCCGCACGGGCACGCGGAGCTTGCGGGGGTTCAGTCGTGGACCTTTGGTCGCTGCGACGCGGACGATAATGTCGTTACGATGTGTCGTAACATACTGCCCGCCTTGAATGCATCCCGCATTCAACATATGGGTAATGGACATAGCTTGACTGTTGGTCGTTTGAGGAGACCGTTTGCTGTCTGAACCGTTGCTACTCGAACTACACCGTCCAGATAGAAATTTGTATGCATAGAAATATGAAGAATATTGATAGTAAAATGTATTTTATTATTATTATTATTTACCTATATTGGCTATATTTATGTTATTGTTTAAACGTACACAAATAAATATTACAATATTCTTTGCTTAAAGTTCATTAAATTATTATATTTTATCAGATAAGTAGTAGGAACCTATTGATTTAGTGCATTTAGTTTTAATGAAAATAAAAATGAAAATTATTAGTGATAATATTATAAACTCGGAGTAAATTTAAAATATTATCATAATGACATCATTTAATTAATAGTCAATTACTATATAGATTATAGAGTATAAAGAGTAAAAACTTTTAACCTGGTTATCGGAAAATTCAATTAAGCTGAAAAGTGGTATGAAATAAGTAATAATGTCTGCTAAGATCGTTTTAGATTTTAAAACTTATTATGAGTGAGTGCATATACATAATATATTATATTGTTACATTTTTTGTTGTTATTTAATCAATAATACTATTTTTTTATAATTTAAAATCAATGTTAATAGCAAGTATAATTTGAAAATGTTGAGGTAATAATAATAATAATATTGCAAAATAAAGAATTTATAGATACGAGTTCCATAAAAAAAAAATTGTTGCTTGTTGTATTTTGATCGACGTAGACGTGTAGTGTACCCCACTGTACCTAGTATAGTACCTACCTACACAGTTTAATTCAGGGACTGGAACCTATATGATTTTATCGGTTTGGGTTTAGGTTTCGGTTCTCAAAGATCAAACATTTTTGTTTCGGTTAATACTGGTTTTAACCGTTTATATTTGACTTTTGCTTTTTAATTTATTTTTATCAATTAAGTACTGTATAAAAAATATAAACGTATTAAGAACCTCTATTTAATGGCAGGTATTTATTGAAATTAAGTTCACCTATTTCAGAGTTGAGGTAGGTAATATAATAATATCATTAACCCTAAAACTATAAAGGATATACTATTATATTCAATAGTTTACTGACTGTTTATGGAAGGTTCCACTATACCGCATTGAATTCTAAACATTGTAAGATTTCAAAAAACATTACTGGCATATAATACTTATATTGTATATGACTAGCAAAACCTTAATTATATATAATATATTCAAAAAATAATTATCCATCATTATACCTACCTATTTTAATAGTTAATAATGTTTAAATTTTAAACTAATAGACATCTACATTAGGAATTTAAATATTTAATATTATAACTGCAGCCCTGCAGGCATATTAGTTTGGGAACAATTACAAGACAACTTACTCTGAAAAACTTATAAACGTACA
Source organism: Macrosiphum euphorbiae (assembly GCA_949089665.1). Lineage (NCBI taxonomy): Eukaryota > Metazoa > Arthropoda > Insecta > Hemiptera > Aphididae > Macrosiphum > Macrosiphum euphorbiae. Next base: position 87,669,222 of record CARXXK010000001.1, on the reverse strand, counting down.
AATTGTTATTATTTTTAGAAATTCTACATTCGTTATTGCGAATTGCGATTCAATAATAATTGCACGCAGGTAGGTACTGGGGGCCAATTCTTGAAATCGTAAATTGGGCCCCTTGGCTTGTTATAGATTACATGGAAATTAGATTTTGGATTTATGGAATTTGTTTTATAACAGTTCCGTTGTACACATAATAATATTCTTATTTCTTAGTATTAATAAACTTTTATAGATCTATGATTTTATAATTATATATATATATATATTTTTTTTTTTTTTTTGATCCTTAAGCCCGGCTTCTATGGCCATTAGCTGTTTGTAGGGTTGTATTGTGGTGGTGGTAGGGTTTGGAATGGTAGGTTCTTACACGTGAGTGTTTGTGTTTGGCAGAATTTTTAATTGGGCACCCTTAGGTATCTGCCATGCCCATGGTGGGGGATGGCGGCACTTGTTCTCCGGACACCGTGACTTGCCCGAAGAAAAATGCCACCCGGTGACCAAGGATCGAACCCGGATCGGCTGCTCCGCAGCCGACGCGTTGGACCGCTCGGCCACCTCGTCCCCCTATAATTATATGTTATTACTAATAAGTAGTAATAATCTACTAGTATAGATAAAATATCTATTGGATTTTGAAACCAAAAAAAAACCAAAATAACCTCTACATCAAAATATAGGTTTCGGTTCCTAAAAAAAAATTATTTAAGGGTTCCGGTCCAGTTCTGGTCCCAAGATTTTCAAAAGGTTTAGGTCCAAAACCGGTCAATTTCGATACGGTTCCAGTCCCTGGCTTAATTTGTACTAAATACGTATAAAATAACATAAATCCATGAAATGAATTTATTAGTATAATAGAATAAATTGTGACAAAACGTAAAGTTGCTTTTATCGCTCTGCCATTAGAATCTAAGTTGTAGGTACTAACTGTTTTTTTACTGTATTTATTTGGACCACAACTTAATATTATAATATAATAATAATATGATGTACCTATACTACAAATTATTATATAATACACATTGGACGTTCAACACACACACACACACACACACACACACACACACACACACACACACACATATGGAAAACATGACCATAAGAGATCCACCCGTTAAAAGCATTATATTTGAAATGGAGTAAGCTAACATTTTTTTTTAAATACAGAAATCATGATACTAAAATAAAATTACAGAAACACTTGATTTTATTTTCAATTATCTTATATCCTTGCGAGCTCCAATGTGTGAGGCTATTAATCTAGTAGGTACTTAAAGAGATCCAAAAACTAAAATCATCAACATACGAGATCCATTTGTGTTTCTAATTTTTAAGTTATAGTATTACTATCCATACATACTCTTTTCAAATTTAATCAAATTTAATCAATTATAATAATAAATTGTTATACGATTTTGTCAGATGGATCTCACAACATTGATTTAGGTAGGTAGAAAAAACCTCGTTTTATAAAATAAATAGTTCTACTGACTGCTGTAATGAATAATTATCTAATATTACCATGTAACAAGGTTTAAATAAATAAATTATAATATATTCTAATATCAAAAATGTTATTGTTATGAATAGGTAGTTATGATACTTATTAGAATCTATTGCCTATTATAAAGTTCTCTACCTATATGGTGTACCCATGAAATACAAAAATACGATATTCAATGAGTCTTGCGAGATCCGTCTATAATATTTGCGTCCAAAACGCCATCGCGGCTGTCCAACTAATAACGGGTCATCATGTGAACTAAGTCCCTAACTATGCGAGATCCATGTTTTTAAATAAAATCTATTTATAAAATACAAAAATACGATATTCAATGAGTCTTGCGAGATCCGTCTATAATATTGGAGTCCAAACATAGTCAAAACACGCAGTCCCTAACTATACGAGATCCATGTTTTTCTATTTATTAAATCCGTGTATGCCAATTTAAATAATGTGGATCTCACAGAGTACTTATTAGCTACCTTGTGTGTGTCACATTGTTTATAATATGATATTTTTAAACGGATCTTGTAACGGATAATGTTGAAAAATAAATAATGTGGATCTCGTAGAGTACTTTAGCTACCTTGTGCGTGTAACTGTGTGAGATTGTTATTAAGATATATTTAAACCGATCTCGTAACGAAAGTCGAAAAATAAATCAATTTTGAATTTATAATATATAATCTGGATCTCGTAGAGTACCTTAGCTACCTAGTGTGTGTAAAATTGTGAATATTATGATATATTTAAACGGATCTCATGACGAGTATCGAAGAATAAATCAATTTATATAGTTTGTTTATAGATTTTCCTTGGGGGGGGGGGGCTGGCCAAACGTACGTGTAAACTGTAAGCTTGTTAATATGATAAGTGAAAATAAAAGTGAATACAAACTGAAAATTGCGTATACGACAATAGGTTAATTACTCAGTTAGATTATATTGCCTATTGATGCTTGTAATAGCTAATTGAGTTACACAAAACAATTAACACAATAATGTGATATAGGTAGGTAACTAAAATATTATAATATTTATAGTAGGTACCCAATAATAATATAATTTGATTATAGATATTTAGTATAGATAGGTACTTTATGTATCATGGTACTGAATGTATTCATATTACAGTATTACACATATAAATAAATTATTATAAAGGTAGGTATTATTACAGTAGTACCATAGTACAAACGTATACTTTAATAGGCTAGGCTAGGTACTAAAATATCATAAAAAAAACCTACCTGTGTGGTAGGGCAGCTTTTAAAAGAAAAAACCGAATTTACCTTGAAAGAAAATTATTTTTACATAAAGGAGCTCGGTGGCGACGTCGTAGGTATTACTTCTAGCCCGCGAGAACAGATACGCATTATGTGGAGAGCAAAGTAGCTGGCCGGTGGTGTAATAACGTATAGCCGGAGAAGGGCTCGGGGAAAAAAAATTATTTATAATATACATTTTATAACATAATATCGTGTAATAATAATACACTTTTCTAGCGTACTTTACGAGTACAGGTGTTGACATTGGGGCGCGGATACTCTTTTTTTCCATTAATTTTTATTTTTTTGGTGCTTTTCGCGCGCCCACACACACACACACACACACACACACACACACAACTGTATACCCAAAATCTATCTCTCCGTATACATAATATACGCGTATACGTATATAATATGTATATAATAATATATAGGTATATGTATATAATAATATATAATTTATATAGGTAAATATTATATTTATATATATTATGTACACAAATATAATATAAAATATCTGTGTGCGAGGGAGCGTGTATGTGTGTCACGTATAAATGTATAATAGTTTTCGGGGTATCCGCCTGGCACCACTGTCGGAATTTTTCGTACGGGGTTGAAGGCGTCGCGTCGTGCCGCGCGATAGCCGCCGCCGCCGCCGATATAGTTTCGTGGACCGATTTCAGTCTTGTGTGCGGTCGCGTGTCGTTCGTTTCGCGTTCCGATCGTCCTCCGCCCGACGCTTTCCTCCAACAATATTGCACGGATATCATAATAATATCGATGATAACAATATTAGTTTAAGACGTTTCGCGCGTGTTCCTTGTCGGTTTTCGGTAAATCGTTTTCGTGGCGTTTCACAGTGCGATTTCTGACTGTCAATATCCGTGCAGATATACCAGCAGGACACGTCCGGCCGGTTGTGTTTTAAAATTTTTTTTTTTTATATCGCACCGTGTTCTTTTGAAGTTTACGCATTACCGACAGTAATATTATCGGCTCGTACGAGACTACCTTACACAATAATTTGTTTATGCATTGACGAGAATAATAATTAATACTGAGGGTGTGTTTTTCACGCGTTATCGGTATTCGTCGTCGCGAACTTTGGATAAACTCGTCGCCCGTAAGTGATTTTTAAGCCAAAACGATTTATTGCGATTTAATAATGTACATAAATACTATACCTAGGTGTAATATTATTACACGAGATCGTGCTAATTATTATTACCTATTAGTTCATTAAAATGTGCTTTTACATGCAATTTAGAAACTATGCGGTTTCAACCCTTTGGGTAGGAGGTACCTAAAATCATAAAGTCAGCTTAGGTACCCAACGTTGAACGGGACAACAAAAACTAACGTATTTGCATAATATATTATTAGCTATTAGTTATTAATAATATGACGTCAGTAAATTATCTACTGTAAAATACTTTTATAAGGTATTCGATTACAAAATATATTGTGTATACGTTTTTAAATGTATACTTTGAAAAATGCGAAAATAAATAGGAATACTTTCCTAAAGTATTCAAATACTTCTAAAAACTTTTTCAAAATGTGCTTTCAATTATTGTGAATTGTTACAAAACAAACCTTTTAAACAAATTTTGTTATTCGCTTAAAATACACCTGTGTAGATTTTATGAGTAGGTAGGTACCTACTTCGTATCTACATCAAAAATACATAGTAGATAAATTGTTGAATATCGTACCTAGATTAAATTCATGACGAATAATCTAAAAAAAAAGTGGTAACGTGCAGGACTTCAATGTATTTTTAAAAAATCTAGGACACTTATAGATCAATTCTATAATTATTATTGGCTATGCAACTATCAGACCTATAATTATTATCATAAGTTAAAAATTACAAAAGTTTTTACCAGAAACTAAACCTATGATATCATGAAATAAAACAAATTATACAAACGTATTTTATTATAATACTTTTAGCAGGGTACCTACCTTACTTTAAAAATATTTAAAAAAAATAAATATGCTCTATGGATCATATAGTTCGGCAGAATTTATTTTATTAAATCGTTTTTATTTTATATTGGACGATAGTTTAAACTAAGTAGATTTATATAATATGAATTTAGTAATAATATTCTAGGAGTATATCTTTTTTAAAGTAGGATTTTATTATTTTATGGCACTTAAGGGAAATCGGTGCCTTAACTGTAAGTTAGCTATAAAAATAATGAAAATAATAACCATTTATTGTATAAATAAAACAAAGCAAAGTGTAAAACCTTTTCATTTTTTGACTTGTACACTAGCGAGGATCTAATATAGGTGAATTGTGTGATGACATATAATAACAGCCCTGCTTATTTAATTTGATAATGAATTTTGTAATATGTTAATTCTACGTTGTATAATTGTAACATAACACATACATCAGTAATTATGTAATTAATGGAAATATTAAAATTAAGCTTAGAATGTAAATTGAAGTTTTATTTATTTTCATTGTTCTTATGAACTTTGGTTGGATTATTGAATATTTAGTATTTACGTTACCTTAAATAATATCAATTAGATTCTTATGTTGGTATCTACCTTTAATATTTTTTGAATTAAAACCAAATAACAAAATCGTTTGAAAATTTGACCATAAAATGATCATAAAAAATAATGTTGCTTTTTGCAAAACTTTTTTAATTCCCTTAAGAAAAACTTATGACGAATCTAGTATTCAGTTTTCAACATTTTTGACTTAGAAAAGTATTTTTATCAATATAAATCGAAAAAACTAAAAACTTGAACATCTATTGTCTAGGAATTGAACATGCTTATAATATAAAAATAATAATTGGTGAACACCTTGGTTAATTTCAAATTACAGCAAAATAACAAACCAATTTAGTCAAAAACTGGTATAAAGATATATTCCTGTTCTAAGTATTTTTAGGCTTTATTAATTATTTTGAAATATACTGTGAATTTTCTACTTTTGACCCCCTAAAATACCAACTAGATCCAATTTTCTACCTAGACTCCTTCATGGTAGAAAATCAAATCATTTTTACTTCTCCAAAAAATGATGACGACAGATGCACAAAAAACAAAATACAAAAGCATAAAGAAAAAAAATATTACCAGTTTAGTATAATTTAAATATTAAAAATGTTGAAAAAACTAAATTATCTTAATTTATTTTTAATCAGAACTACCCAAAATTAATTTATGTATAGAAATTAAATTTTTATCAAAAAAATATATGACAGTAGATGTTAAAAATTTGAGCCAAAATAGTAAAAATCTGAGGCAAATTTAGTTTTAATTAAAATAATTTAATGCTAATATACATTACGGTACTTTCTAACCACATACATTTATAAAATACAAGAAAATAAAATATATTTTACTCTTTAGATGATTTTTTTTTTTTATTGAATTTGTCTTATAACTTGTTTCAAAATCTTATTATAACTTATAATACTCAGACTTCTACATTTGATATGGCTAAATTTGTACAACCCAGTAGGTATTTTATGCCAATAATTAGTGTTTTATATGATAATTAGTGAGTTATTAATACTTCTGATATGAATTCCTTCTGATAGAAACAACTTTTGTGCAACTCTGATTCTGTTGCTAAAAATAGATATAGATATAGGTATTAATGGTATTAAAATGTTTATTTCATAAGTAAACTTATACATTTTTAGTATTCATATATGAATTAAAATATGAATAAGTGATTAATTTAATTGCTGAGAATATTATCTTTATTTTTTCTAAATAACCTGAGTTAACTTTATTTGTATTAGCTATTAAGTAAGGTTAGGTTTTTATACGAAGATGTTGGATGTTTATACAAAAAAGATGTATAATATTAATAGCCTATAGGTATAAAAGTATATTTAAGACTTCATTAAAATTGAATTCCTGGATTTCATTTTGTAAAATTACAGTTTAATTACAGCGGTGACGGTCTAAAATTGAAATCCTACACTACGCTGATGGCGTTTGTTATAGCGTTGTGGTTTCAGAATTTAAAACTTTTAACTTTTGCTTAACTTTACCTGTGTAAACTATAGAGGTAGGTTATACTTATACTTTCATTTGTGTCTCTTGAACAATTAAATAATAGTTGTTTAAAAAAAGAGTTCCAAATCGTTAGATAATTAACTGGTTGACCGCCACGGGTTTTTTTGTTGTGTGACTCATAACCGCCATGAGATTTTATTTGAGATCTCAAAAAATTTCTAGAACTGAATATTGAGACTCCGTATGAGATCTCACTGAAATCGATTTTTGGTGAGATCTCCTACGGAGTCTCAATATTCGGTACTTTTTCGTCGGATTTTAAAAGTACAGTGTTGCCACTTTCAGATTGTGTAACAAGCTTGCAGATATCATTATTAGTTTTTTTTTTTATAAATTTTTGTTTAAATCGTCAAAACTGTTGCGAAGTGAACCTATGAAAAAACCCCGTGGCGGCAGGGAGTAAACTGGTGAGATCTCCTACAAGAACTCATGGCGGTCAACGAGTTAATAAAGTTAAAAGTATATAAGTATATAGTATTGAGTAATTATTACGGTGGTGCATTAAAATCAGGGATTGTAACCTTTATGTTTTTTTCGGTTTCGGTTTCGTTTCGGTTTTTCAAAAAAATATTTTTAAGGTTTCGGTTTTAATTATAAATTTCAAAAATATGAAATTGAGGTTGCGGTTACGGTTGTGGTTTATACCGGTTTTAACCTGTTAAAAAAAAAAAAAAATATTTTAAAATTTTAAGCGATTATAGAACCGTACTAATACAACCAAAAAATATGTATAGGTACCTACAGATAAACCTGGTAGTTTTCAACCAAGTCTAGGGATAGACAGCTCTTTTAACAATCAAAAACCGTATGATAACATATATTCCAACTTAAAATTACAACTAACAAACTTATGCTTTAGTATTTACATTTTAACTTAATTAACAATTATTGTTGTAAACTTCATTAATGTGTTGACTATTGACGACAGAGACGATTAAAATATCACCACAACTCAGTACAAAAACTTTCAGATGATTGATGTTGATTGTTGAGGGTAAAGATTCTAAATTGGAAGGTAGGCGTAGCACTCATTTTGGTTTAATATTAATACTTATTAGTATTATAATTCTCAAATAACAGTGCCGAGGCCTAAGAGTCTATTATGATTTAGGTTGAGACTTAAAAATTAATAAAATATAATACATATTTTATAAACTTTCTTTTACAAGATTTTATATTTTAACAATATAATAATAATTTTTATATTCATAAAATACATATTATTATAATGTAACCATACTATTTTTTTTTGCGTTTTGAAGATGGGTTAGTAGTTCCAGATGTTTCAGTATGACTTCCTTCCCCTTGACTCATAGTGACCTAACCGAAAAAAACCTTTAAAAACCCAAAAACTTGAACTTTAAAAATTAGGGTTAGGGTTTTGGTTAGGTTTTTTAAACGTTTGAAAATAATGGTTTCGGTTAAGTTACGGTTAATAATTAACACAAGGTTCCCGGTTCTATAACCGGTTATTTTCGGTCCGGTTACAGTCCCTGATTAAAATATAAAATTCATATAATATTCTTATATTACTTGTTCAAGCAAATCACCTTATTAGTATTATTGAGTAAGATATTGGAGTAATATTATCGAATTATCGACATGACGGCGTTTATATAATTATACCTATATAACTTATATTAAGTATCGGTACCTACCTATATAAAATATACAACCTGATACATCTACTTATGTACTCAGTTAATTGCTTATAAAAAAAAATATTTTTTTGATACTTTGAAGTAACTTTTTAATGCAAACAAAATATTTTGGTGAAAAATCTAATTTAATAAAGAACATTTTTACCTTTTTTTTTATTTTATACATTCGCATTTTTAGAAAAGAGTTCTTATTCATAGAATGAAATTAAAAATGATTCTTGTATCTCAAATTAAAGTTGTATTTTTTATCAGTATTAACAATTTAAAAGTACCTACTTAAAAATAAATATTTTTATTTGACGTTCTATAAAAATGTATAAACTTCAATCAGCGAAGTTTCATTAGTACCTAATAAAGCATTTTTATGTTTTTTACTAAACACATATTTTAAAAATGATTCAAATTTTTAGGTGGTTTATTTAGAATAATTGTAATTACGGATTTTTTATTTTAAATATTATTTTTATCAACATTAACATTTTATGCTAACAAATAAATGTAGGTACCAACCTGTATGGTAATTTTGCTCATAGGAACTCGTATAGATGGCAACTAGTTATCTTATCTTATAAAATATATAAAAATAGTATTTTTTTGATATAATTGCAAGCAATTTTAATTCGGCAAGTACGTATCTTAACCTCGATTGCAAGTTTTATATTATTAACGAAGATAATATACTTTGCTGTTCTTACTTAGAAACATTTTAATATAATATAGTTGTTGGATACTAATGTTATAGGGTGAAATCAGTTTATAACATGTAAATAGGTATTAAATAGATAAATTAAAAAATGTATTCTTGATAATTGTATACGAAATTGTGTTAGACATTTATGATGATTTAGTGTTAAATGCTACAGAATTGTTTGAAATACACGTACGAAGTATGGCATTACATTTTATAAAAATAATGTGCTGAAAATAACAGAAATTAAAAATGAAATCAATTCAGTTGGTCCATGATGCACTGCATATCTAGCTAGAATAGGTGTTGTAAAATATTATCATTGTAAAACTATATTATTATGTATTTGAAACGTTTTATAATATTTGTCCATGCAAATTTGTTTTTACTTTACAATAACTTTAAACCTGTGTTCCATGGGTGTTCATTTACCATTAAAAGGTGACCTTTGAATTCATTCAATATCCATTTCTTGCTAATGGCCCTCATCCAAGTCGAGTGGCTTTCATTGTACGCAACGAAACGTTTAATCTTGAAGTAATGACAGGTTTCTATCTGAAACTGTGCATTATACATATAGGGGTTCTCCTTCACTTTTACATTGGAATTTTTTAACGCTTAGCTGCACTCTACTATTGTAAATGCACGTAACCTTTATAAGTAATTATGCACGGAACAGCCATTACCTTTTTTTTTTCAAAAACACTCCAACATTAAAATTGTGATAGGTAGTGAAATGTTATTAAAAATCCATAAGCCCGTGTTTAGGGATCTAGATCAGAAAGAAATGTATATTAGTTGTAATAAATGTTGCTTGTTTCGGGTAGGAAAATCAATAAAACATAAATGTTATGTACATTATACAATATGCATTGTACAATCTAAGCGCCGGTGGAACTGAGGTGCTGAAGTAGTATATTGATCGAGTTTTAAAGAACGCTTTGATACAAATGCTTCGATTAGACGAAATCCTTGAAAGTTTACCTCACGAGTTTAAGGTATAATTGGGTTTGGGAGTATTTGTTTTAATAATAACGTACAACTTGAGAGTTTGATGAGAGTCTTGGCGTTAAATATTTGAATGGTGGAAGGGTGGTTCAGTGACTAGGTATATATGCGATGTTATCGTCATAATCTTAGCGAGTTTTAAGTGGCAATTACTCCTTTCCGGTTGTGTGACAACATCTACAAACAATGTTGATGACATGAACACATATAATGGCCATTTGCAGTCAAAGTAGGTTGCCGTAGTGTATGAACAGTAAAAAAAAAAACAAATAAAATTTATCAAAAGTGTTTTATTTTACAAATAAAGACTATAGAATTAGATGAGAAAGTTAAATTTTTTTTGTATATTTTGAGAAGTGATTTAAAAGGATCTCGACTTAGCACACTTTTGTTATTAAATTTTATTATACCATACCAAATGTTGTATGGTATTCCTCCGTATCGATTTCCAGATTAGATATACATAACAGGCGAAGAGACCGAAAGTAGTATTAACATCTTTAAAACATTTCGTTTTAAAATATAAACTATAGACGTTTTTATTTCTATGTTTTGTATGAAATACAACATACAGAGTACCTAAACCTTATCGTGTAAAACACTTATATAAACTATACCAACATCTAAATATCTCTTTCGGAATAAATATTTCTTCTTTAATTTTATTTATAATATTATAGAACATTTTTAAGTTGTTTATTAGTTTTTACCATAGTAAATTATAATGTCATTTTTATTGATTTTAAATTTATAAAATTTGAGAGTTGAAAATCAACATTTTTGAATTCTGATACCTTCTTAAAATACTAACTACTGTAATAGTTATGGTGGTTTTTGTAAATGTTTGGGAATAAATGATATAAATTAAACTATAAGAGGTAAATAATAAATTACACTTTCTTTTGTAATATTGATTGTGCCCGTATTCATTAGTAATTTTCTGGATGACTTTAAAATGCATGAATAGGTGACAATGAAAATTTTTTTTATTCGATCTCACTCTAGTTTTTTTTATCACAGAATATTGCAGACATTTTCTGGTAATGGAAACTATAAAATATTGGATTTTTGAATAATAGGTAATAAAAATAAATTCTGATTGGTAATTATAGTTATTAATTATAATGGGCCCATATAATATTATAATCTACACAGTTTTATGAAAACATAATGTATACAAGTTCTCTTTTATTTTGACGTTATCTTTAAACTTTAATATATCATCATTTCATTGCATACCTATTTAATTTCGTCACAACAAATATATGAAAGTTAAAAATACAGTTAAATGTTATATAATTACTTCTCATAAGATAAATATGACTAGTGCTTATTCATTGGCTTGTTAAATTTAATATTTTATAGATTTAATTGTCTTCAATTATTGATTTGCTGTTTATATAATTGAACCATCTCTTTAAAAATAAATAATAATTACATCCTTTTAATCAAGTTGTATACATTCATAAACTTGTTGAACAGATTAATTCTTGACAATTCGTTCTCTTCTCTATTGCTAGGTATTTAAATATATAGATTTACAGGTATAAATAACTTGAATAAAATGTGAACTACTTACTCAGTATCTAAGCAAAGAAATAATTTATGGCATATACAAGTTATGGTTCAGAGTATAACAATTTGTCCTCTAATCGTATTTTAATATTATATTCATATGCTTCATATTCATGTGATGCAGTTTAATATATAGTATATATTTTCTTCTAGTTATATTACAAAGTTCAAGATAATTATGAAATTTTAAGAAATATGTCAATAAATAAAATTTTAATATTGGAGTATGAGACAGTATACTATAAAAAAGTCAATGTTTTTCTGATATTCATGAACATTGTTGGTTATTTCAGGCTTCTAAGAAATTATTTATTTATTACCTTTTTACGCCATACATCATTATAACTGTACTTCATTAAGTATGAGTATGTACATTTATTTCATCTTAATGTTTTAAAATGTTTTGATTTTCAAGATTATGGAATAGGTAATACATAGCTAAGATTGGTTTATGACTTTGACTTAGTAATTTCAAATATTTGAAAATTATAGAACATAATAATTATAATAAATATTATACATTGTAATATTTCTGTAGATAAACTTGAAACTATATACATTCCCAAGTTATTTATAATTTAATAATATTATTAAAGTATTAAAATTTGTTGTATTTTTTTTTTATCTTGTAAATATTACATTTATACGTTATGGGTTTGTTGGATAACGGAAATTATCCATGTGTTTTGATTACTTAGTGCGCACGTGCCACCAATTAAATTGGTCGTTAAAATGTTCTAGGATTAACTTTGCCAAAAACGTTTAGGGTGTCCTATAACACAACCCCGTGATCGATGGCGGCCGGTGCTGAGGGAGGGGGGGGGAGACCGTCGTTGGCTGGAACAATATAATATACTAGGCCAATGCGTTTCGCAGAAATCCAACGCCAAACGAGGGAAAATATAATAATTTCTGTTAATTACAGGAACCTAGGTAATAGCCAGCCACAACAAGGGTTTGAGATCCGGTTTGTCTGTTCTGTACTTCGTGGATAATTTTACAATAAAGGCAAAGCATTTCTGCTTACATATATTATTTGTATGCGCCCGTGTTTATATATACACTACCTACCTGTGTACAAACTACAGTCTCGGGAGCTTTTTGACAAGTGAAGGCATTTAACTACCTTTAGTTATATACTTATACGAATAGAGAAACCTACCCAATGTGCGATACCCAGAGCCGGATAAATGAAATTAGTGGCCCTGGGCAAATTTATTTTTGGGGCCCTAATTTAATAAAAAAGTATTTTTATAATAATATGTCAATTGATATTTATTAGTTAATAAAAAAAAAGCTCTATATCTTCACATATTTATTTGTCTTGAAGACATTGGCCTTTTTAACATTTTTTTTAAATTATTAAATATTTTAAAATAATTTTATAACACGACGGGACTGACGTGTTACTTAAATGAAAAAAGACTGAGTGTAAATACGTAAGAATATGGTACACTATGTACAACTGAAAACGAAAAGATTACGAACACGATCACAGATATGATTTATATCTATGAATGGTATACTAATATGGATATAGCTATTAAACGACTGTAATGTAATGTTTATTACCTCTTATCTGAAGCGATAATATGTAGCTGTAGTTCAGTTTGTCAATATTTTTTTTATTAGATATTGCAAATTTAGTGGTGAAATTCTTAGAGGAAGTATTGATTAAAAGTAAAATAATAAGACACTAATATTAAACAGTGATCCCCTGCTGTCGAATGTATTTATTTTGAATTGCATTTTGTTATGGATTACCATGTCTTTTTTTAATTTTCTAATTATATACTAAATGTTATAGATTATTAATAAATTGAACGTCGAATTTTTGTAAAAAAAATATATTCGGGTCATCATAATGTAGGGTATTAAACTTTTTATAATTTTAAACATTGTAAGTGATTCCTTTGAATCATATTTAGTTATATATTTCTTTTTCATTTTTAATGATTTTTGCGAGGTTTTTTGTCTCTAAATTCCATACTGTGGGTTGAAAATAGGCTACCTGATTCAATCAAAGTGTTTTGAATATAATACTGTATTGTATACTTATTGTAGAGATTGTGATTTGTTGTACCTAATTAAATTTAAGACAAATCTAAACATTTGAATGGTTTTTATTGGGTATGATGTCAATACAATTGATTTTCGAATCTATACTTACGAGTAATAAAAATAATTTAAAAAAGAATATAACTAACTGTTACTGAACCGAAAATTATTTCATGAAACCTTTTGTCGACAATAATATCTTTACAACTAAGTACTAAGTAAACTTCTTCATACGGTTAAAATAATTATTCATAGATTATTTCTAATGTTTTTGAATGTTTATGTGCAAATGAAGCGTACTTTGTATGGACACTTAAAGGATCACTTTATTGAACACTATACTTTATTCGAACGGAGTAAATATTATAGTTTCAATATGGACCGAATCCTTTAGAGACTGATAGTATAAAACAGTAGAGAACAAGGGGAGGGATCATTTATAACTATCTTAATCTGGTGGGTTTTATAGTATCTTAAAAAGGATTATTTTACTTTGCTTACGATCTCACGACCTGTGGTGTTCATTTTTAGCTGAAATTCCGTTGGCTATAATGTTAACCACGCTCCCTTTTCTCTTAATACCAACACGACAATTAAAACATGGACATTTTAGTACGATATTTAATTAGATTAGTGTTTTAGTTAACGGGATTTACCAATTCCTCGTTAAATAGTGAGTTTAATTAAAGAATAATTTTCGAGTGTTTTAATTAGAGTTAAGTAAATGAGTTTCTTTATTATAAACTTAAATGCCATAAACAACATCTTCTATTTTATAGAAATTGTTTGTAAAGTGTTTTTAATTTTTAATTTATCCTGATGAAATACTTCTTAATATTGTACTATATCTACTAATTTATTTTTGCTTCATTACTAAACACACCTACCCATCTATTAATGTGGTTAGTTTAGAATACAATTTATATGACCTATATAAACAAGATTTATTTTTTAATTCATTGAATTTTTTGAAAACAATATTGAGTTAACTATTTTATAATTTATTCGAATATATTGAGAATATATAGCAATAAATTAAATAATTAACTATTGGACACTTTGACTACCATATATATATATATAATCATATCTAGCAGTACTATGTAGGCAATTTTAATTTTGAGAAATATTCCCTGAAATTAAATTTAGCTATAACCTTTAATATAATTGATACAGTTTTATGGTAAAATTGTAGGTATAGGTACCTACTACATTTTACAGTAGCTATTGACTTGTTCGTCAAAAATTCACAATTATAAATACATTTGTTTTTATGTGACGTACGTACGTATATATATATTTACATAATAATATGAAATACATAGGGTTATCATAAAAATTTGTTTGAAATCATCCCCCAGTGTTTTGTATATATATAGCCGATACCCTAGAATTTTATACCCGACCTACTCTAAAGTATATTCGCACTAGTTGTTTTTACACAAATTCGTTAGAATAAACAATCTTATACTTTAGAAATCTGATAAAAGTACACAAAATATATCCACAAGGGGTTCCGTTTGTTTGAAAAATCTCTTAAATGGTTAGTGAATCACAGGACACTAGTGACTAGCTAGACTCTGGATAAAGCTAAATTAGAAATTGCTCCACAGAACTAACATAAATTGTGGTCCATAAATGATAATGTTTGTCTTTCACACTTTTCGCCGGTTTTTCATAAAACCTATCTTAAGATGATGGTAAATGTATGCGTACTGATGCTCATATTGTTTGGATAATGTGATTGGAATAAATTCAATATATTACCAGCTGCCTACTATAGTTGACGCCATTTTGTTTATGAAAAAACCAATTTTGCTCAATTTTAGTTCTTACATATTATTATGATGCACTACATTTTGTAATTTATAAATATTAGGTGTCTACCTAATATGCATATTAATAAAACAAAAACACTTTGTTAAAAAATGATTGTATTGATTATTTAATTTAATTTATTACCTATTGGAAAATAATTGAATGTTTGTCATGTGAATTTATGATAATTATTCAAACAATTCATCATTATATCATTAAAATCATTTTTTGGGCCAATAATATATAGATTAGTAAGTAAGTACGTTAAGTGGTTAAAAGTATATTTTCAATTATTATATATATATTAAATATATTTGGTAAAAAAAGTTGAGTATTAGATATTTTCTAAAAACAGTCTTAAAAATATTTAAAATGTGTAAAGTTTCATGGTAAACTAAATTTGTGAAAAATATTTACAATACAATATATACTATTATACTGGATATTATATAACATAGAAGTTTCAAGATGTACCTACTTATAATATGTATTTATTTTTAAAAGGATGATCGATTGGCTTATAATTTTGTGTACTTTTATGTTTGGGACTGAATATATTTGAATTTTATTTATAATTGTCTCAATGTCTAGAGTTTAGACTAGTCATAACAATATAATATGTAAAGGATAATAGATATATTATTACTAACGTTCGATTTTTTAGTTATTTTATGGTGTTAGATTATATTATTAAAATGTATAATATAATATTTTGTTTATTATTCATCGTTTAAGATAAACTAACATCTTTTTTTATACTTTTAATACAGCAAATTTATATTATACAATTGGTATAGGTACAATAATACTGTGTTAAAACATTAAATCACAGGAACATTATATATCTGATATTTTTTCAAGTTTTGGAAGTTGGAACGATATTTGGTTGTATTTACGTAAATCATTTATGTTTTTGAATGTTAATTTCTATATACATTTATGTTCAGTAATTCTCCAAGAAAATTCACTACCATTATATATTATATCTTCAATAATTTAGTTATTTAAAATTTAATTTTTGGAATTTTCAAACATAAATATGAGCACATTTTAAAATTTTAAGATTTTTCTTACTGCTTAAGGAGTGTATTGTGGAGGTATAAACTTCTGTTCTTCAAATGAGAACTCAATGACGATTGAATCATCACAGGACTCTTCTTAGGTAGTATATAAAATCTAATGAATTTCAAAATATGGTCTTTAAGTATATTTAAAAATTCCAAAAACCAGAAATAGAATTATTAAAGGAAAAAAATAGGGATGAGCACGCTTGTTGAATGGTGATTTGTATAATCTGTATAATATGACTGTAATTGTTTATTTTGTTACTAGTTGATGTTGTTTATAACATCAACGTACCTTGTTTAATAAACAGATTACGTTCATACTTTTCAAATTTTCTTTCTAGTGTTTACATTTGATTTACACGCATGTTCGGATACCATAACTACAACATACCAAACACTTCGATCAAAGTCTGTACACACTTGCTGGCGTCGTTTAAAATTCCACACCATCTGTCTACGTTCGTTATGTGTGCTAATATGATTTTGATTACGTCTTTGGAAAAACGTTCAATAGTTTTACTTCATTTTAAAAATGTGATTGTGTTTCTATGATTTTCATGTGCTCACAAAAAGGGAAAATGAAACAATGTTAATAACAAATGAAAAATATAATATTTTAGACTTTCAAAATTTCATTCATAAAGTTTATTTATTAATTTTATTTAATTTGAGATTCGTCAAAAAAATGTATTATCAAGTACCTATGCATTTTTTTTCAATTACAAAATAACTTCGAAAAAACTAATTTTTAATTAAAAACGTTTATGAATTATTATAATATTAAAATGGTATGTCATCATCTGTAATTTATAATTTTAGATACTGTAATTGAAATAACAATTTTATTTGAAAATTGGTTTATAATATTGTAAAATGTTATTTAAGTTCCCGCTATTAAAAATAAATGAATGTATTGAATACGTATTGAATATGTATTGTATACGAATATAATCATGTAAACGTCCCGGAGAACCTTGATATTTGATTGAATTTGTTTTACATATTTTTTATGTACTTACCAATTTAATAATATGTTAATATCAACCACTACATTTGTTCTACTTTTTACAGTTTTTATTTTATTATATTTTTTTTACAGACTGTCAAATGTTTTATATTTTTTGAAAACTATGTTTATATTTATTCAGACCGAAACAAGATTCGTTTGATTCACTGCAGAATGATAATATGTTTTGATCGTTATTAAACTAACATTCATCCAAATTTAAGGACGATTATCAACGTTGTTCAAGTAATTACATACGTTTCTATGTCTATTTCAAACAAATATCGAACGCAAGTGTTAGAAACTATTCTTGTTTGTAACATTTACTTTGGGAGTTTTAAATTCTAGTTATCTGCATCATAAACAAGTCGTTAGGACGGTGGAAACGGTTGGTATAACGTCGGCATGCATTATCATATACTATGTACACAATATAGTACTATGTTAGAAAATTCTTTGAGCCCCGTTAGCTCGTGTATCTTACATCGGAAAAACAACTGGGATTACTGACGATATTGGGATTTATTGAAGATGTCATGTACTAAACATAATAGGAAACCTGAAAACAAATCTATTAGATTTTTATGCAACGGACACTGCGCGAACTCAGTTAAGGCGCTTTTTTTTTACGTATATTGGAATAGATTTCTGTCGGTATCTTATATACACGTGGGCGACGTCACAAGGATCGTGAGGTTGGTCAAAAGTTTTATTTCAAATACGATTTCAGACCAGACTCACTGTGTGTCCGTATTCAACATAGTTGGCCTATAATGATATGAAAAACTGTGGGAACCCATGTAAATAGATTCTGAATGTTCGTTGCCATTACCACTCAACTATACATTATACAATATACAGTGGTGTGTTTTAAGTCCAAAAGCATCCGGTCGGATAGTTTTAATAGTTGGAACCTTATGGACATTAATAATTCATAGTTTACGCGTGTATTAACGTTGCGAATATTCACTGTGTTCTCTTCGTTTGCTTCATTAGACACTTCGCGCATTGCCCTGGACCGTATACCATATAAACGACCGCATAAGTAACGCTCTAGTACATTATAACATGTATAGATACATATATATATATTATGTATATTCAATACCAAACGGCGAACACACACACAAACGATTCAATTACTGATCGTATTTCTGTGATTGATTAATGCGGTGCAATTAGCGTCGGTCACGCATCCAATATATTGTACACATGATAATATCTGGTATATTCGTAGGTATATGTGTATGGTTTTGGTCACAATAATGGTTACGATAATGATTAGTTTAAATGAGATTATATTATTTTAGTCTGTTACACACGTATTGTAAGTGCAACACGTCATTTTCATTTTGTTTATAAACGAATTCAAAAATGTATGGATACTCTACAATATTATGTTATATATTATTATAATATCGACGGTTTAAATTTTAAATTTTCTTCATAGTACATTGTTGGGTTTACACGTCCCTCACGAGTTTCGGGATGAGATCATTGTACGATATTCTGCTCCCCCTCGTAATAATTCGAATATTATGTATGTACATCAGTCACCACCACGGCGCTATCCGTTTATTTGCAATAAGGATTTCTCATCAATAAGCCATGAAAACAGACAAAAATATATATATGATAATATGTTTTATATCTATAATCTATATATATATAAATATCTAATACAAGTAAATTATGGTATTATGTTGTATAAGCGTACGCCCTCGAGCACCGTCGTAATGATACACTTTTTTTTTGAAAACGGGCCACACATTCTTCAAAACCCGTGTAATCATACGTGCAATAAAACGGTTTTCGGAATACGAATGATGGGATATTGTACTCTTGATATTATTATATTTTTCTCGACGCTTGCATCCTCCAAATTGCACAGAAATCTTCTCGACTTCAACACATATTATACAACCAAGAGGGCCCGTAAATTAATTAATAGTAATATTTAACATACAGTGTGTGTGTGTGTGTGTGTGTGTGTGTTATTAATTATTAAATATACCCCGGGGGCCCGGGAGATCCAAACTAGGCGATTAAATGTTGATCCAGTTTTTACACTATCTTCAAAGCTTCGAATATCCCGTTGTTATAATAGTAATTATTGTCGTTTGGCCAAAGTAACATAAGGCCTAATGGAAATGGCTATTTTATAGTGTATAAGTTAAGGTTCTACCCTTGTGGATGGTTTGCAATTAGGTGAGTGTACGCCGCTGTGTAAGGCGGAAAATTACAGTGAAACCACCAAAGTAGGTAGTACGTCTATTGTACGTAAATACTAGCGTAAAACCGAAAAGTCCAATTGGCAAATAAAAGGGAAAAAAGACCTTAAGTCTCCGCCGTCTTCTTCGAGGATATACCTACTTGGAATTGCATTTTTCTTTTAGTTTTATATTCTGCCCTAATAAATTACCTAGTTGGTTATGACGTAATTATATTTGACCCACCATTTTTTTTATCTATCACTTAGTTATTTTGAACAAAACATAATTATGTTATTGTTTTTAACTTTTATAATAGGCACATACTTACATATATTTATAAAATGTTGTGAGTTTTACTTTCAACATTTTCGACTGAAGAAAATATTATTAATTAAATAGTTGTATTATAATATATTATATCATACCTATTATGCATTATTTCAAGCTGAATATAAAAATGTATAAGTAATATGATTTACTTAACACTAAATATAATTTATAAATCGGAATGCATGTGTAATACATAATATTAGACATAATAACATTATGCTGTATTTATTATGTTTGGGTTTGTGGAAAAATAGTTTATAATATTATTTAAATTTTAAACACCAGCTACAGTATTATGAAGGATAATTTCACACTCATCTAGACTACTAAAATTACTTGAAGTTTAATAAGTGTTGTTCATGATGTTATTCGAGTTGTTCACATTTAGTGGGCTATGTTTACGATTTCTTGAAAACAAGATGAAAAGTTTAGACATTAATTTCTTGGAAACTCTGAATCTCGAAAAGGCCTTATTGTGTTGTTTCAAATGAGGTAGTTTCGTGTTTATTTGTTCATTTTAAAATAAGCTATAACTTTGGAATTTTATGTTTTATAGTTATTTATAAATCCCAGTTATATAGATAAAAAAGTCATAATATTATTTTTATATTAGGTATTAAATAATGTAAATAATATATATAATAATTTATTGTACCTGGTTAATACCCTTATACCTAGTTGATGTTTAAAAATATAAAATAATAATACAAAAAAACATTATTAAAGTGGTGATTTAGTGTTAACCTGTCCCATATCGCAGTGTACTTTTTTTTAAACATTATGCATACATCTTAAATCACTTGCATTTAAACGTCATATAGAATAAAACAATTGACTTTGCAATTGCAGATTTGTTACAATAATTAGTAACAACTATTGTCTATAGCCCTAGCTATAGATACATTTGAATAATTAAATGAATATGACTTATAAAAGTGATATTGATTACTTCCAGACTCCAGTCTGACTTTTAAAAAATTATAAGTCGTTTGAAATTTTTAAGCACAGTCATAATAAAATGTATTACATTATTGTATATGATATTCAGTATCGTATTATAATCCCATATGTTGCAGCGCAACAATATATATGTAAATTAGAATAATAGCTGGACACACACACACACACGCACAGTCACTTATAATTGTTATCTTTGTATTGTTTTATTTTTGTATTAATTACCGTGTCTTGTGAATTATGTAATGTATAGAGTATAGATTAAGTTGATCGTCGCTGCCGCCATACCGTCTGCGCGAAGTATTATTATTTTAACACGGCCGCCCAGGCAACCAGTCCGTTCCGTAATATCAACGTGAACGTTACCCACTAAAACGTGCGCTAATCGCCGTTGATTTCTATAATTTATTATAATACTTTTTTGTGAGGCGCTAATCGCCATAACTTTTTATATTAATATAAGTTTTGTTTTTTTATTTTATATTATATTGTTTTTTTGTCGGCGAAAATCGCTGTGTATATTGTTTCGGTCGGCGCGAATCGCCAAATTTATTATACGTTATTACGTGCGCGAATCGCCGTTTTTAATTATATTGCTCAAGGCGCTAATCGCCACTTATCCTATTATATATTTTTACTCTTTCATTAGTTTTCTGTGTGAGTGTGTGAATTTTTTCCTATTATAGCTAGGACCAGCTGGCCAGACTGTGCTCCACCAAATTGTGAGTTTTTTTATTGTTATTTATTATATTATATACATATTTATTAGTAGGCCAAAATTGTCACATATTTTATTACTCTGTTGGGCCAGAAGGGCTACATATTGTTTGTTAGATAATTTTTACCTTGCGGTTGCTGTGAGTTATATTTTATTTTGTGTATTATTTTGAATTATTTATATATTATACAGCAACCTATGTTTACCTAAATCCGTGTTACCATTTTTTTTATTAGTTACTATTATTTTTAAGCACACACACTACCTAGATACACATTTAGACACAAATACACATATTACAAAACAAGCATCACGTAGTTCTACAGTAATTGCCCGGCGACCCCGACCACTGCTGTTTGAACTACTACACCACCACACACCCAGCTATTTTCGTATAATTTCTCCCTTCTAAGTTCTAGGTGTTAGTGGTATTGTTGATAGGCGTTGGAGTTCGGGCGCGCGTATTATTTTATATGCTCCCGGCCCGTTCATTTTGGTGACCTCGACGTGATTTTTAGATGTGTCAATAATTAATTTAATTTTAATTATTATTAGTCGGTTTTGTTTTGTTTGTTGTGGACAAAAAGTGATTGTTGTTGTCTCAAAATCTTGGTTGTCGTTAATATTTTATAGCTACCGATATTTTAGTGTCTATGGTTTTGTGAATTATATCATCGATTCATAAGATATTATATTCGAACGAGTAATCAGTATTTTTTATTATTACGTAGTCCGAAGTAACTGCTCTATCGGCGATCGCATAATTTCCATCAGTATTATTTTTATTATTGCCTTTATTGCATGTTGTATAATCATATAGATACGATCGTTGCTAGTGTCACATTTAATTATAAACACATCGTTTTGGGCTAATCGTTATAAAATAGGTTTGGCTTATATCATATCTAGTGTTTTGATATTATTATTTTCATTATGACGGAGGAGATGGATTTAAAAATGCTTAATGGCTTGAAAAAGAAACGAGCTGTTATTAAGGCATCATTAACTCGCCTCCGCACATTTGTGGTTAAATTTGACCCCAGAGAACAAGCGTTGTCGTTACTAGAATTTCGTCAGGAGGAATTACCTGCAATTAATAGAAAGTTTGATGACATACAATCCCAAATAGAATTGTTTATGTCGGATGACACTGATGAAGCTGAATCAGAGAGGGACAAGTTCGAGAATGACTACTTTTCTGTAAGATCTCAAATTCAGGAGTTGATTAACCAAGAAAAATCCCACAACACCACTGGTTTAGCTCACTCTTCCTTTACATCTGCACACCATATACAACGAACTCAATTAGCGCCAATACCACTTCCTAAATTTAACGGAAATATCCAGGATTGGTCATCATTTTTTGATATATTTAAGGCCATGGTGCATAAGGAAGAAAGTTATTCACCTGCTCAAAAATTCTTTTATTTAAGATCATGCCTAGAAGGGTCAGCCTTAGATTTGGTGAGATCTATACCTGTGAGTGACGGGAATTACGAGGTTGTCATCGAACAGCTGATACATCGGTACGATAATCGCAGCCTGGTGATTCAATCTCATATTCGTTCAATTTTGGATTGTCCACGGGTGGAAGAGGCTGCATTCAAAACGTTACAACAGTTACACTCGACTATGTGCACTCATGTTGCTGCACTTAAGGCAATGGGTCAACCAGTCGAACATTGGGACGCGTGGCTTGTTACCATTGTTGTTAGCCGATTGGACCAGGGTACCGCTCATGGTTGGCAACTGCATCAAAGGAATTCCGAGCTACCAAAATATTCTGAACTGGAATCTTTCTTGGCAAGTCGTTGCGTAGCTTTAGAAACATCCGAGTCATACGTGCAGTCTACCAACGTAACCCAAAAGGTATCAAATTCAAGAGGTCATGTGGTATCAACGACTCCAAAGAAAGCTTTAATAGCAGCTGGAAGCAAGCCGTCTCGACCATGCCCTTGTTGCAAGGAGCTTCACAAGATATACGATTGTAGAAAATTCAAAGAATATGCGATATCCGAACGGTTGGATGTAGTTAGGGACAATCGGTTATGCTTTAATTGCCTGGCGCCATACCACACGGCGGATAATTGCAAGTCAAGTTACTCATGTAAGAAATGCAATCGTAAGCATAATACGATATTGCATTTTGAGAAAAATCAGGAAGGGCATCAGTTGCCAGGTGAGACTTCAACTTCGGCACCCTTAACCACTCCACCTGTGGCACAACCATCTGGAGCTAAAAGTATGGTGTCTGTTCCGAAAACCAAGAAAGTTTCTCATGTGTTTTTGGCCACTGCAACAGTATCAGTTAGAGATAGTCTTGGCGTTTATCGTAAGTGTCGAGCTGTTATGGACAGTGGCTCACAAGTGAACTTCATTTCGAAAAGTTTTGCAAAGCAACTTCGATTACCATCGAAGAGGATGATGTTGCCTATAAGTGGTATCGGCTCCAGTGCGACTCAATCCACTAGCAGCATGGATATTCACATGAAATCTTGCGTAAAAAACTTTGGCGCTCACATAGAATGTTATATATTGCCAGTAATTGTTGAGGAGCTGCCTTCAGTTAAGTCACCCAAGGAAGGATGGAAAATACCAAAAGAATACATTTCATTACTGGCCGATCCTTCGTTCTGCGAATCAGGCCCAATCGATTTATTGATTGGATGCGGCATTTTCTTTGAATTAATGGAAGCCAAACGTATGCCATTGTCCTCGGGAACACTTTGTTTACAAGAGAGTAAATTGGGTTGGATTGTTACGGGAGGAATCCATTCTACATGTTTAATTAGTATCGGTGAGGTATTAGAAGATAAGTGGAGAAATCAAGGAATTGTAGAAGAAGATGACTATGGCAGATTGTCCAAGAATAATCAGAGGTGTCTCGAAGAGCAGCAAGCGTTGGAGCATTTTCAAGCTACTGCTACGCGTAGCGCTGAAGGACGATTTGTACTACGCTTACCGTTCAAGGCAGGTGCTGCAGAATTAGGGGACACGTTAACAATGGCAAGATGTAGGTTTTTAAGTGTGGAGCGAAAATTGCAGCGAGATGAGAAACTAAGAGAGGCTTATATAATGTTCATGAACGAGTATTTAGAAATGGGACATATGGAAAGGATAGACGAACCAGAAAGTCCCTCCCGAGTCTGTTATTTGCCCCATCATCCAGTTATAAAAACATCAAGCTCAACCACCAAGGTACGAGTGGTATTCGATGCTTCGGCAAAGGGATCTAACGGCAAGTCGCTTAATGATTTATTGATGCGTGGACCCGTAGTACAAGGAGATATTTTTACAATTTTATGTAGATTCCGTAAACATAGTTATGTGATTTCCGCAGACGTAGAAAAGATGTACCGCCAGGTGGCTATTGCAAAAGAAGACTGTGATATGCAAAGGATCCTATGGAGATCCACACCTAGCGAGCGACTCGCGTCGTATCGCCTTTTAACAGTCACCTATGGAACAACGCCAGCGTCGTTCATAGCTACCCAATGTTTAACTGTGTTAGCCGATGAAAATAAGACAAAATTTCCAGACGCGTCCAAGGCTATCAAAAACGACTTTTATATGGATGACCTAATGACCGGCTGTGAGTCTGAGGAAGAATGCTTACAATTGCAACAACAAATTTCATTTATAACTAACTCAGCAGGCTTACCCTTACGGAAATGGTGCTCCAATTCCAGTGCCATAAGAGCTCGATTGTCTGAATTTAGCGATGATCCTCTTTTTGCATTGGAAATTCAAAAGGAAGACGCAGTGAAATCCCTGGGACTACATTGGAAACCGGCAGAGGACGAGTTCCGGTTCTATGGTGTTATGAAAGTCAATACGAGTAAAACCACCAAACGTGTCATTCTATCTGACCTGAATAAGGTATTCGACCCGCTAGGTTTCCTAGTACCGGTCCTAATAAAAGGGAAGATATTCATCCAGCAAATCTGGCAATTAAAAATAGACTGGGACTCTGCGTTACCAGAGGACATACAACGCAGATGGGATACCTTTTATACCGAGCTGGAAGACTTACGACTTGTGAAAGTGCCTAGGTGTACGTCTGTAACGGCGAGGAGTCAAATTGAAATACATGGATTTTGTGACGCTTCGCAGGAAGCATACGGCGCTTGTGTTTACGTACGTTCAAAGGATCAATCACATAAGTGGCACTCCCGGTTGCTATGTGCGAGAAGCAGAGTAGCATCCTTGAAAGGTGAATCAATACCACGGCTAGAATTGAGTGGTGCTCTAACTCTGGTACACCTAATCAGTAAGCTTGCTTCAGCCTGGGAGGTGGATTGTCGTGAATGCTACCTATGGACCGATTCCACAATTGTCCTAGGATGGCTAAATGCTCAGGCTGTTCGGCTCAAAGTGTACGTAGCAAACAGGGTCACACAGATACTGGAGTTAACCGATCCAAAACAGTGGCGTTACATAAGTACTGAAGAAAATCCCGCGGATATGATTTCCCGGGGTATTAGCGCAAGGTTCCTTAGTAACTCAGAGCTTTGGTGGAATGGTCCGAAGTGGCTATCTGACAGCGACAATGTAAGTATTCAAGGGGTTTACTCTCCCATAGAGGAATATAATCTACCAGAACAACGTCCATTGCAGTTGTCATTAGTGATAGTAGCGAATATCGATAAGATTTTCCAACACTATTCTCAGTGGAATAGGCTGAGAAAGGGCGTCGCCTGGTTGCGCAGATTTGTTGAGTTTCTTCGTTCGAAGAGTTTAGTGTCTAAAACCAAGTACCTCACATTAGCCGAATTGAAAAAGGCTGAACATTGGATTTTAGTTAGGGTGCAGGCAGAAGCATTTCCGGAGGAAATATCAGCATACAAGGCCAATAAAGACATTTCCCCAAGAAGCAAGTTGAAGAGTTTAGCACCATTCATGCGAAATGGACTGATCCTAGTTGGGGGCCGACTTTCAAATTCTGATCTAACTGAAGAGCAAAAATATCCTATAGTGCTTCCCTATCAGCATAAGATCACGAAATTGATCTTTACCCACGTTCACCACGAGTTATTACATTGTGGACCGCAGTTGTTACTTTCAGCCATTCGTCAAGTTTATTGGCCATTAAAGGGCCGCCTGTTAGCTCGTTATACTGTCCATCGGTGTATTCCATGTGTCCGCGCGAAGCCTAAGTTCCAAATTCCATTAATGGCACCGCTGCCACAGCAGCGCGTTCAATGTTCAAGACCGTTCAGCATTACAGGCGTGGATTTCGCGGGCCCAGTTATGACACGAAGTGGTAGCCGTGGGCGAGTTAACAAAAAGGCTTGGATATCTCTTTTTATATGTTTTGCAACAAAGGCCGTACATATAGAGGTGGTAGAAGATCTGACCAGTCAATCCTTTATAGCGGCTTTAAGAAGATTTATGGCTCGGAGGGGAAAGCCAAAGGAGGTGTGGAGTGATAACGGCACGAATTTCGTCGGAGCCCGTAAAGAATTGGCTACATACTTAAAGAGCATAGAATCCGGCTCTGTTGAAGAGGGCATCTCATGGCATTTCAACCCTCCCTCAGCACCACATTTTGGAGGGCTTTGGGAGAGCGCCGTTAAGAGTGCAAAGCATCACTTGGCACGAGTATTGAGGGACTCCCATCTAACTGTCACTGAGCTACAAACATTACTGTGCCAAATTGAAACGTGCCTTAATTCTCGACCTTTAACCCCAATGAGCAGCGACCCAAGTGACTTGCAGGCACTTACACCGGCACACTTTCTTGTAGGAGGACCGATAACTATGCATCCGGAACCAGACTTGGCTAATGAAGAACAAAATTCACTACGTCGGTGGCGTTATGTCCAATGCCTTATGCAATCCTTTTGGCGAAGATGGCAGACCGAATATCTACCACAACTTCAAATTCGAGGCAAATGGACAACCAATAGTAAAGAGCTGGCAGTGGATGACATAGTTATTGTAAAGGACGAAAATATGCCACCAGCTAAGTGGAAACTAGCTCGAATAATCGAGACCCATCCAGGGAATGATGGAAGAATAAGGGTGGTTACCATACGCACGGCCAATAATACTGAGATGCGTCGGCCAGTCATTAAGCTTTGTCGATTGCCTGTCTATGAAACGGAAGAAAATTGAAAACCAAGGTTTTCACCGGGGGGAGAATGTTGCAGCGCAACAATATATATGTAAATTAGAATAATAGCTGGACACACACACACACACGCACAGTCACTTATAATTGTTATCTTTGTATTGTTTTATTTTTGTATTAATTACCGTGTCTTGTGAATTATGTAATGTATAGAGTATAGATTAAGTTGATCGTCGCTGCCGCCATACCGTCTGCGCGAAGTATTATTATTTTAACACGGCCGCCCAGGCAACCAGTCCGTTCCGTAATATCAACGTGAACGTTACCCACTAAAACGTGCGCTAATCGCCGTTGATTTCTATAATTTATTATAATACTTTTTTGTGAGGCGCTAATCGCCATAACTTTTTATATTAATATAAGTTTTGTTTTTTTATTTTATATTATATTGTTTTTTTGTCGGCGAAAATCGCTGTGTATATTGTTTCGGTCGGCGCGAATCGCCAAATTTATTATACGTTATTACGTGCGCGAATCGCCGTTTTTAATTATATTGCTCAAGGCGCTAATCGCCACTTATCCTATTATATATTTTTACTCTTTCATTAGTTTTCTGTGTGAGTGTGTGAATTTTTTCCTATTATAGCTAGGACCAGCTGGCCAGACTGTGCTCCACCAAATTGTGAGTTTTTTTATTGTTATTTATTATATTATATACATATTTATTAGTAGGCCAAAATTGTCACATATTTTATTACTCTGTTGGGCCAGAAGGGCTACATATTGTTTGTTAGATAATTTTTACCTTGCGGTTGCTGTGAGTTATATTTTATTTTGTGTATTATTTTGAATTATTTATATATTATACAGCAACCTATGTTTACCTAAATCCGTGTTACCATTTTTTTTATTAGTTACTATTATTTTTAAGCACACACACTACCTAGATACACATTTAGACACAAATACACATATTACAAAACAAGCATCACGTAGTTCTACAGTAATTGCCCGGCGACCCCGACCACTGCTGTTTGAACTACTACACCACCACACACCCAGCTATTTTCGTATAATTTCTCCCTTCTAAGTTCTAGGTGTTAGTGGTATTGTTGATAGGCGTTGGAGTTCGGGCGCGCGTATTATTTTATATGCTCCCGGCCCGTTCACCATACGTATATTAATTTTTATAGTAAATAGACTTCAAATATTCAATTAAAAAAATATACAAATATTTTGTTTGATTATTATTTAATGGGAGATTAATGATCAGCTTTTGAAGTTTCTATGCGTGTCAGTGAAAAGATAAAGCTATTGATCTAATAAGTTTCAAACTTCCTTGACGGTGAATAACGATAGGGATTTATTCTTAGCATTGAGGTTTATCAGCATTGCATCATTATTGTAAGAAGAAGTTTTATTTTGACAAAAATATTGTTTGTATTTTATAGACAATGACATAAATTAATAATAATAATATTAATAATCAAATATTTATATTATAAGTGGCAAGTCACGGTGTCCGGAGAATAAGTGCTACCATCCCCCCCACCCGGGCATGGCAGATACCTACGGGTGCCCACCAAAAAATCTGCCGAACACACACGTGTTCCATCCCTCTATAGCTCCACAGGCTAATAACCACAGTAGTAACCCCCCCCCCCCCCCAAAAAAAAAGAGGTTGCTGTGGGTACCTATATTGTATATACTATGTTTTAATCAGTTTCCAGTGTATGAACTAAGTAGTTCAAGTATTAGCTCATAATATATTCTTTGAATGCATATGTATCCAATGATCATTAACATTCGCATTCCTCGTATAACTTTGTACTAAACCTATTACCAATGCATCAGCAACATTATACTTAAAGACGTGCATAAATCATGCGCTCCTAGTAGTAAGTTCTACTCACATATTATAATATAAAATCTATGTTTTTTTTTTTGGTAAAAGATAAGTGTATAAGAAACAGAATAAAAAATATAGTTTCTAAACGGCAATGGTAAGTACATATGGTAAATATTATCCGAGGTATTATCGGGGTTTAGTAAGTTCAAACACGAAACCTAGCAGGTAAGCGGGTACATATGTAAGTTCCTTCACTGAAAAAAATACACCCGTACGTAAGTTCCCACACGAAAAAAATTACACCCGTAAGTAAGTTCCCTCACGAAAATTTATTCAGACTTAGGACTTACAACTTAAACGTAGTTGGTCCAAATATATAATACAAATTAATAATATAATGTGTATTTATGGTCCACATATTATTTTTACTTTCTCAAGCGTTTGTAGTAAGACTTGTATCAGAACTAGGACTAGCCCAAATACTAGGGGGGGACTATATCAATAACAAAATATCAGATTATGACTAAAAATAATTACACAGTACGTATGACTATGTGTAGGTGTTTGGAGTGTTTATGCAACACAAAAACAAACAAGTTTTAACCACACCAACTACATTTAAGTTGTCAGTCCTAAGTCTGAATAAAGTGGGAAGGAAGTTTGTATTCAGTGTAATTTTTTTTCGTGGGGGAACTTACGTAACGCTGTAATTTTTTTCGTGTGGGAACTTACGTATATATACCCTGGTGTGATTTTTACCTGGTATATCTAGTGTGGGAACTTACATTCGCCCGTATTATCTGTTTAGTTAAGAAGGTCTTCATCTATTGTATTTTGAGCACTTATATTTACAATGTTTTCTTGAGTTTTTTTTTCAAAATGATTGGGTGTTTGGGAACCAATATTTTGAAAATATGGCTCAAAGTCGAATTTAAATAATCCAATTGATATATTTGAATCCAAAAGTTTTATTGCATAATCGATTGATACAGCTGATCAAATATTGGCACAAGTTTTGTTAAAACAAAGAGTTGGTTTTCTTGCACCTTTCCTTGTAATTTGATTAATATATACATTATTTTTAAATTTAATTTCGTATTAGATTAGTTTCTAGTTTTAGTTTTTAAGATTTAATATCACTCTTATCGTTATTTATAAATTGGTCATTAGGTACAGTAGCTAGAGAAGTAAATATACTATATCGATACTCAGTTAAAAATCTTTTTTTATAAATTATTATTTTTATTTTTATTATAGGTACTTAAAAATGTAAAAAATATCACATGGACATTAAAGTAAGCGGAACCTTACTCAGAGCCATTTTCTGTAATGTATTTAATTTAATATAATAGTACGAGAGTAGCTTGTGTGCAAAGCGAGACAAGTGACTTACACAGTTTAACACTCAGCGTTTGTATCCTGTCCATACATTTTTTGAATTTAATATGCATTTCACATTTTGACATTCAGACCACGTATATATTACTAACTCTCGACAAATTCTCAACCAGTATTCTACAATAGTTTAATAATTTAGATTTTGTTTTAGCTGTTATGGTATGTTCTATTGAATAATTTTCTCTATGTATTTTTTTTTTTGTGAATTAATTCACATTTTAATTTTTATGGAATTGTTTGGAAAAATGTATGGTAGGTTCTAATTTTTTTGTTTTAGCTACATTATCTCAAACTATACTTTAATTTTAATAACAAATAATGTTTAAGATTAATATAGAAATCATGTATTTTGTGTCAAATTAAATATTTATTTTTTTCTTTGTGTACCTATAGTTACCTACTAAATTAGTTATTTTTCTTTAATATATTTGCTAACATAAATATGTTATTAGGTAAGGTACAGATATTTTATTTTTCTAACTGAATTTTTCTAAAGCTTTGTTTAACACCATAGAAACAAACAAAATGTAAAATTTACTTAATTCCCACTAGGTAGGTATAAATTATAAATACAATTAATGGTCATACATTTTCTTTGAAGTAGAATCAAGCGTGTTATTGAGTGATTTATGTCACACGATCTCCACTTTTTGATAACCACCGATTTTTTGTTTCATTGATAACTATGATTGAATAGTTTAAATTTGCCATTAGTTTTATTATAAGACTTAAATGTCAAGTCACCATCATATATAAATAATATAATATTCAGACTAATCAAAGTATCGAGTGTTCCCATCTGATATGGTTGGTTTTGTCATGTACGGGGAAGTAGTATCACATATTATAATTACATATACATTTATTGTAAATTTTATAATAACTGGTTGTATACATTTCATAAAATTACGTAAAATACAACTAAACTGTTAACTAAGTAACATTCAATAGGTACGTTGAACAACTGTTTATGTCATGTTACTTTTGATCCCAATCGCGTATTTTTCAACCCGCAATGGCCATAAAATAATTAAATAATTACTAGTTAATTTGCAATTATAAGTTGTTGTACATTGTTTATAATAATAGTATACGTAATGTATATTAACTTGTTTGCCATTTAATGTTCTGCAGTTGAAAGTTAATGCTATTCAAATACCTACTCAATATATTGGTTAAAATGTAATATTACACCATATCTATTAGTGCAAACATAATTTTAAGGATCAGAAAAAAAATGTATAGGAACTCAATGTTTACACTTTACCTATACTATTATATTAAAATCATTTACAGAATTGATTCTTAATAATGATTTAAATAAACTGTAGTTTATATGAGTTCCTACTCTGGATGGTACTGGTTTGAGCAAAAATACCAAAAAGAAAACTTGGTTGGGCACAAAACTACCACTCGTTTGGGAACAGTTGAGCCGTAACCATACACATGGTTAGTGCACAGTTATATTTTAGAATTAAATAGTTTAATACCTTGAATATTAATAAGTAAATTATTAAAGTACTTACATACATTTTCCTTCCCCACTAATAGACTTAGGACTGTCTATGAATGTATTCATAGGTGTGGTAAAAAATGTATGTTAATACTTGCTTATTAATAACTGTTAATAAATAATATTTCATACTTGTTTAAGATAAAGATGCATGTTAATAATTGTTAATTTTAATACTTGTTCAAGTTGAAAATTTTTCAGGTAAAAATTATAGATTGTGCTCAAGCGAGTTGCAGCCCCTACTCGAATACCCTCCTTAATTACTCCAAATAATTTTCAACGGTCCCTTAATCCTCTCCCTAACACACTTTTCCTAGAAATATTTGTCTGTCCCGTTTATTAACTTTATTATACTTCAATATTAATTACTCCTTCGATTTTAATGTTTGATTTTTTAATTGGAAAAGTTCTGTATTGTATTATCTGTATGTATACTATGAATTGAATACTTGACCACCACGATGTTTGTTTTTTTTTTTAATAAAAAAACATATTTAAAAAAAAATCTCCTATTTACTCTATTTAATAAATTCGTAATGCTCAAAATGCAAAATATTATCGTACTTTAGTATTAGTTTTGAATTATAAATTATATTTAAATATTCAGTATGTTAAAACAAATAAATTGATTGTGATTTTTCACTTAAAATATTGATATATTTTGAACAAATACGTTTTGAAAAATGTATGAAATTGCAATCATAGATATGCAAAGTGTTTTCCATATGTAATTTTTGTCAGTATATTAATGATTTAAATAAAATTATATTTATGTATTGAATATAATTTTATTTCGTCCATTATACACAAGTAATAGTTTGTTTAAAAAATCTTCTTATAGGTGCAGTTTTATGTTTCACAATAGTTGAAAAAATTATTTCTTATAAATCTGAATATTTTTTTGCTCATTACTTCTATAGTAAAAAAATGTAATTTCTGAAAATGGAAATCTGTTATACAAAAAAAGGTTATTTATTGTGTGCATCACTCGGAAAAATTGAATACGTTTTTATTAAGTCACGCGCATGACACAATAATCAAATTATAATGTTCTAGGACCGAAAGTGATTACAAATATTTAAAATGGATCCATAAAGTTAACGATGTAAATTCTGTATTTATATTTCGTTTAGTTTAGTGAGTATACCTTATATTTTATAATATGTAATATATTTTGTAAAATGGACTATACCTATAATAGTTATACCTACTTACGTTTCTAAAAGATATTTATTTTATTTTATTTGTGGTGCGCTTGATTATAAATTATAATAATATGATTTTGTGTAATGACGTATTATAATTTATAAGTGCAATTCGTTCTTTGGCAAAAAACATCAATCAAAAATTATACACTGTAAGATTAAGTTATACATTATTTAAACACATTAAACAATATTAGTTTTGTGAGCGAACAAATTGCGGACCGCAGTATGCATGGTGATTACGCCATTTTTCGTTTTTCATAAATTATAAATAAATAATAAAAATATGTTTCATCGTCTGTCATTGGACGACCGACCGCGTCCCCCTTCTCGTCTCATTTCGTTTCCCATGCATTCGAGCGAAGGACCGAGTTCGCCAACGCTCTAGTAGGTTTCTTCAGAGTGAATTGAAATGTGGTTAGGTTGCCTACAAATTACCCGAAAGACGGCTACTACTACTACTACTACTACTCGTACCACCATAACTCCTTATAGTGCTGTTACAACTACCACTACTACTATATTTCTACGCTATTGGGAGATGGGGGGGGGACAAAGAAGACTGTGTACAAAAGACGTCGTTTACCCTTGGAAACACCGAAGTCATCGTGTACTCTTTTGCTCCCACTTCCCTCTACCACTAGCCGCAGCGCACACAGACGTTGATTTATTCTGTTGTTTATTCAATTCCGGTTGCAATGGTGTCGTCTATAGTACGCCTCGTGGAGAATATTTGTCAAAACGTCCACGACGACCGGTCGCCGAACAGGAAATTATCAGACTTACGACAAAAGCTAAAATGAACTCAGCTGCAGCTGCACAGACGGGTTAGGAGTAAGCGAGTAAAAAGAGTCAAAAAGCGAACCGTACCCTTTTATGTTGTATTTGTATTTTTCTTCCGTTGTACTACACCGAGTGTGTTTTATGTACAATAATGCATCGAGAAGTTGCTCAAAGTTAAATTCGTTCTCGTATAGCCGCAATAATAAGCTTGCTCAATTTGTACTTACAGATTTCAAAATCCCACTTTTACACGATATATAATTGAACTTAGAACAAGGTAGAAAATTCCTTTTTTTTATATTCAAACACATTATTTCGCGAATAAAATAAAAAGGCTTACCATGTTTTTAAAATCGAAGCATTATAATGATTATGTTGACTTCGAGCATATAGCGATATATTAGTTTGGAATTTTACGGTTGGAGTTATTCAGTAAACTAAATAATATACCTAATAACTATTATGTCCGTTTATATATTATATCAACAGGAAAACTTCCGTTAACGGTCACCTCTATGAAAAGGTCAATTTTTTTGTTCCCATCGAGCGTTATCCTAGTGTTATCCTACCTTTGTAGTACGGGCACCTCTAAATAGCGGTCATTATTTACAGTCCTTTCGGTGACCGTTATATAGAAGTTCTACTTTATATATATATAATGTATGTTCTGAAAAAAAATATCTAGGTTAGGTTAAACCTATCAATAGGTATCTAAAAGTTTTCCCTACATCCATAATTGTGATTATTCGGAATATAATTTAATTAACTTAGCAAATAGTAATTGATTATTGTTTTATATGACAATTATCGTTGTTGTTAACCAATGATTAATTATTAGGTACCTAAAAATATATATTTACTCATACCTACCATTTGATTATTTCTTTGATCAGTTTATTTTTAATGTTGCTTGTATAATTAATATTTTTGATTAACATACTCAGATTTTTTTATTATGCATTTAATTTTTATAATTTATAACTTACCTACGTACAATTGTTATTATTAAATTATTTATCCCTTTGACAATTTGAAAAGCATCATATAGTTTAAGCATCATCATTTAATACATCATATAGTTTAATTAGAGCATAAAAGATTTTTTCCTTCGATTTCTATTCCATAATACAAACGTGATAGTAGTTGAAGTACAAATACTTGTATTATGTACGAACTCGTTTATATCTACAGGTAATTAATTTAGTAAAATATGAATAAGTTACTAGTAACAAGTCTATTGGTTATATCATTAAAAATACATTTCCAGTATACAATTAAAAATAATAATTTCTTGTGGTCGTTTGTTCTCATATTATACAGTAAAAGAAAAAAAAGTGAATAATGATTATATTAATTGATAGGTATTGTGATATAAACATGTGTTAAACACATTGTTTTAAAGAAAAATGTTAGTAAGAAAATGTCGATTTTCTTTTCTTTGTAAAGTGGAATATAACACTTATTTTCTAAGTGGTAGACAAAAATCCTATATACATAGCGATTATTTATTTTAGATTTTATTCAGTGAGATTAGACAAAAGTCCTTGAAACTAATTGAAATATAATGTAGGTTGGTATTTTTACATACTATAATACATAGGTTTATGCAAATATAAATTGGATTGGATATTAAGTGTACTTATATGGATTGCAACTTATTGTAATAATTATTATCAAATATAGCTGTGTTAAACATCTTATGTTGGAGGACTTTTTTAAGCTAGAATATGAAATATGATATTATATTAATACGAGTATACTATGTTTAATTAAAAACAACATTTTTTTTTTGATAGAAACAATAATATTATAAATCTGCAATAATGTAAGTTTATAGAAAATTAAAATTTGAGTGTGGTGGATAAGTAATAGTTTATCATATATTTTTTTATCGAATACAAATTTATAAAAACCAAAAATAAATCATGTACCATAAACTATTAAACCATTATACCATTATACCATTATTTTAATAATAATTCATATTTCTTTTTCAATAATGTATTACCTATTTTGTTTTCAATTTCCAATGGTAATACTAATTAATACTTTTAAAGTAATTGTTTATATAATTTAAAAAAATAAATAAATAAAATTGTATCGATATTTTATATCAAATTCCATTTGGTACGTAACTTAAGTATGATTTTTTTTTTCAAAATTCTATACATATTACTTTCATTGTTATTTCTCAAAACTAAAATCAACTCAAATTGATTGTTGTATTTCTAAAGAAATGGTAAAATGCAAATCACCAATTATACTGGTTGTAAGAGCTATGGATGTTTTGGGTTTTATATACATATATTTTTTTTTCAAAATCTGGTGTAAAGTTTTTTGTCATTTTTATTGAAGCTATACAGGAAGCTTGCTCTGTTGTATACCTAACATAGAAACGCTTAGAGCTTTGGATTATCGGGTTTTGAAAATATATGTTTATGCGTGTTATTGCAGTCTTTTTTTGGACCTTTCCGTATTGTCACGTACTTGATGTTTTATATTCCATTCTGTATCGTGCTAAATATTACTACAGCCATATGATGTTACTATTCCCTTTAGGGTCAAGCTAAATGTTATTTTCTACATCTTTTGACTACCATAGAATTCATAACGGATTTGCCGGACAGTGAAATACGATTTTTGATGGTACCGATCACACTATACATGGATTTAATCATAAGATATTTGCTGTCAAACCACGATTTAATGACGTGAAGAAATAATCCGAAGAAATATCGATAAAACTACTTCAATAATAATAATAAACAACAATATGTTGATAATTTTTTGCTTCTGATCATTGTTAGGATTTTCCCTGTAAACATCAGTGTAAGTATGAAACATTTTATTGATAATATCGATGTGAGATAAAGCATTCAATTGTAATTTTTTTAAATTTCCTGATTTCAAAATTGTTCAAATACATAAAAAATAGCAACTAAAAGATATTTTTAACACGAATGTGAGTTCAATAGTTTTCTGTAATATACAAAATGAAAGGAACTGGTTGTCAGGAACTGGTTAACAAATGTGTATTATATAATAAAATATAAATTATTAAAAATATTTTTTTATCAATATAATCAACCTTTTCTTTAAGACATATGATAATGTGTATAATAATGGGTATTATGCTCTTGCACTTTCTGTGGTAGTGGTTTCCTCTGGAGGAGCTACCCTTCAAAATTGGATTGTTATTATTATTATTATTGTTTATTATCGGTTATATTGTCGGATGGCTGTAGAATAAAAGTTAATGAAATTGTCGGTCAGCATTACGTCTCTCGACGGGATTTGATTGATGACCATCTATTGATGACCTCCGGTGATCCATCAGTGGCAGATGATAAACTCACACCCTAGCCCACAATGCATTCTCAAGATGCAGAAGTTATATAATATATATAAATTAATGTTAATAAAGTTCGTTAATATGTCAAGTAAATTATTCATTATAATTTATATGTTTACATTACAGTTTTTTTTTTTTTAAGAATTTCTTGCATTAGGCAACTTTAATATTGATAAAATGATAAAGTATTATACGTGGACTCAAACCCAACATATTGTTCTAAAATTGATTTTTTTAAATTTCCACTTATTTATACATACCTATAGGTTTAGATATCACTACTCTATAATTATTCATGCTCACAAAAAAACCATTTAGGAGCATTATTCAAAGAATTATCGGGAACTAAAAGGTTTTAGATAAAAACAGTTTACAAATGTATTATTTAATAGTTATCCAAACGGTCACAACACCCTGTGTACATTCACCTTAAAATATATATATCGATTGCGCACAAATTTTGCAAACAATAGTTACCGTTATTTAAGTAGTCACAGTATGTCGTGTAGCCGTGTAGGTAATGTTTAGATTTGTATCACTTGGTTTATCCATTTCTATAATCATCTTAAAAAATAGAAACAATAAAACAGTACCTAACATTATAGTTTATAACTTACACGATATCAAATTTTCAACAGTCTAATAGTAATTATATTAAATTATACAATGTAAATCTCGTCCAGGTGGTACTTTAGACATACCTCTGTATACGGATTTAATACTTAGATTCTACTCGAAAATGGGTATTCATTGTTTATAATTATGTACACTAACTGGTCATTTTAAAATCTGTGAAAATAATATAGTGAAACTTCCATATTACCAAATCTCATAGCGAACTTAAAAAATTAGTATTATAGAGAATTTCGTTAAATAGAATTGAATAAATTTGGTTCTAATTTGGTTTCGTTCTCCAAATATTCGTTTACAGAAATTATTGTTATATGGAAGTTTCACTGTATTATGTGCGAAAACACGTTTCCACCGATCGAAATATATCCGTTCGGTTCTTAACCATAGCGTTAATACCAATGGGTTTATCTACAAGATAAAATAAATAAGTGATTATAAATTATTATAATAATATTATCTATAGGATAATATTATTAGTTTATTATTCGTTTCTAAACAAAATTAAAAACTCTTTAAATAAATGTACCATAAAATTATTTTGGTTTTAACTTCACGTCACATGGCCTTTTGTTTAACCAAATTTTGTTTCCCGGGAAACATACATTTAATTCTGAACAAAAAAGTTTTAACTAAGTGAAAAAAAAATGTATTCACAACCAAAAGGTCTATCCGTAGAACTTTTTGTACTCAACTGACATCTTTTACATTATCGCTTTTTATATAAAGTTTTGCCTAGAATAAACCCAAATTACAAGACTTAAGGCAAAGCAACTTATTTAGTTTTTAGATTTAAGAATAATTAAAAATCATTTGCTACTAATGAAGATGTGACTGTTTGAAATTTAAAATTGTTCTCCTCAATATTTTAATATTTTGATTTAGTACCTTCTGGTGTTGAGCCCACGAATAGTTGAAATCATGAGAAAAATCAATAGTAAAAAAATATAAAAAGTTATTGTAAATCAGGATTTTCTTTTAAGTTTTAGATATAAAATATAAATGAACTCTATTAAATGGTTGAAAGAAGGACATTTCTCTCAGTTAAATTAGTTTCTTTTATATCCATGGTTTTTAGCAAATAGTTAAGTACCTAATAATAAAGTAATATTCAATTTCTTAATACCAATATAAATTTTGATTTTTGATAATTTAAATTAAAACAGAATTTAACATTTGAGTATAAGATTAATATGATGTGTATATATTTTAAATTAGTGGCGTATAGGGACATTCGTATATTTTAGGGACATTGGGTTATAGATTATTTAATACATTTATAAATTATATTTTTGTTAAGATATTATTTTAAATAGAGGACTAGTAATAGTTTTATGTTTTTTGTAGATTTTCAGTTTACCTTTTTTTATTGTAACGTAAATATGAAATTTATTTAAAAATATTTTATCTTATTCATCACTTGTGACGTTATTTGGCTGTAGAATTTATACTAATATGTATATGTATTTTATTTTTCTTTAAAAAGAATTGAAATTGTTGTTTTTGTTAGAAGTATTTTTATCTTAACTTGCCATATATTTTATGTGTTTTTTTTTAGAAAAAAAATAACAAAAATATAATTATTGCAATTTAAATTTTAAATTGAAATAACCGTCTGTTTTAATCAAACCAATAAATATATGACACCCAATAGATAAAGATAACATAAATTTTAATGCAATAGAAAAAAATGATAAAATATAAATATTTGTTTAACAGTGATTGATAAACCCAACATGGTTTATAAAAGTTTAAAGGGTTTATAATAAATATAACTATGAGTAGGTTTACTCATAATAAAACCAAATATTTTTCTAGTTCAATTCATTATTAAAGTTATGATGTGTTAAGATTTGTTTTTCGGCTTTATAATAGTTGATATTATTGTAACTGTTAAACCATTTTTATATGTTTGAAAATAAGCTACTTATAACATTGTGGTTTGATGAACATTTTAAACTGAATATTTTTACTTTCAATATAAATTATAAATTATCAACTATCTAAGACTTGAAACTTTTTGAACAAAAACACATACAGCCGAAATATATATTGTTTTAGACAATATAATAGTCTGTAAATTCACTTGGGAATTATCGTTGTCGTGTGTTTGACTTCCGTAGCTCGTTTATATGATAAAAAGACAAATCAAGTAAAAACCATACGCCAGTGAATATTTTAAATTATGGAAGTTTTGGAGCCCCGAGCCGAGTTTGGTCTATGGGGATCTTAGCTTTTTCAAGATTCTCTTCAGGGTTTTTTCTTTTTATTTATGTACCTACATTGAAATCAGCGAAGTTGATTTCCCATATTTTCATTAAAAAGAAAATGACCAACTATTATAATTCATGTTATGATATAATATAATATAATATTGTTTACTTTGCACATATTTTTTTGCGATCTTACAATGACATTTAGGTCGTAGATAGATATATATATATATTATCACTTGAACTTATTAAATGCTACACTTATACATTTTTTGTATTACTATAATTGATTATTGTTTTTTTTCAGATTCTCAATAAATGTAGTCATTGTAAACTATCATACATTAAATGTGAGTAACATTATATTATACTTATATATTTATACCTATACAATATGATACATAATAATGTTAGAGCAAATAACAATAAGTAATTTTGTTTATAAAGAAAAAAATCATCAGTCATCACTCATCACTTTTAAGTTTCTAAAAAGTTATAATTAAACAAT
Organism: Macrosiphum euphorbiae; assembly: GCA_949089665.1. NCBI lineage: Eukaryota > Metazoa > Arthropoda > Insecta > Hemiptera > Aphididae > Macrosiphum > Macrosiphum euphorbiae. The sequence continues at coordinate 87,627,769 of CARXXK010000001.1, read as the reverse complement.
TTTTTGGATAAAGAAAAAACACAATCTAAAAAGCATATTGAAATAAAAAAAATACAAAAAATAATTCATACATAAGTACAAATGGTTCAGTGAACAACACCCTGTTTTTGAAAAAAAAAATTACCAGACACCTCCTTACGGATATATTATACATATATTTGTTGTTTATATTTGCATTTTCTATACACGATAATATTTTCAAAATATTTTGATTTATTTTGAACTGTTTAGGGACATTTTCATTTTTCATTTTTTTTTAGTTTTTTTTCTAGAAATATCAATAAAATTTTATTTGTTGGTTAAAAAAACTTGAAAATTTAATAGAAGGCTCTTATAGTATATTGTTTCAAAGGCAGATGAAAAATATTAAAAATCGTTAGTCACAGTTTTTTTTTATAAGCATTTAAAGTTCAAAAATTGACAAAATATGGAAAAATCACGAGAATTAGCAAATTATTTTGGGTTAAGAATTCGTAAAAATTTTTCTTTTTAAATCTAAGATTTGAAAATGTAGTACAAGATTCCTTATAAGATTATCTACCTTTATCAAAAAAAAAAATGTCTATAAGAAAGTCAAATTAAATTTTTATGAGCGTTTGAAATTCAAATTTTTACAACATTGGATATTCACTCGATTTCTCATGTAGCGATTTCCTTATTTTGTTGTAATTCAAAAACGAATAACTGTATATACATGGAAATTTCACTAAATGTTTATATTAGCATTTACTATACCCAATACAGTTTTGAAAATATTTTGAATCTTTTTGGGGTGTTACGGACATTTTAAGTTTTCAATTTTTTTAGTTTTTTTTTCTATAAATATCAATAAAGTTTTTTCTGTTGGGCCAAAAAGTGTAAAAATGTAATTCAAGGCTCCTGATATATTGTTACAATATCAGTTGAAAAATATTAAAAATTCATTGGCCCAGTTTTTTTTTATAAGCATTTAAAGATCGAATTTTGACAAAATTTATCAATCATTGTAATTAATAAATTATAAAATGTTCAGTTTTTATAGCTAAGGATTTCAAATTCAAAACAAAGGTTCTCATAAATAGTTCATACTGTAACCAAAAAATCTAAAAAATATATGAACACAGTTATTTTTTACAGACATTTTAAATTCAAATTTGGACGAAATTACATATTAAAAAGCCTAGAATAACTTAACTATTTTAGTTATTTTGTTGTGATTGAATAATATTATTCGTGGGTACTTGAAACTTCTACTTGTATCACGGTTTTTGTTGATGTATAACGCGTTATAAGTACCTAATGGATATTGTGATATGATTAATTTGGAATTTATTATAGGTACCTATTAAAGGTCAATTTTTTGTTTGATACCATAGATATGTATATAATATGTCTTATACATAGACCGACATACTGTCTCCGCTCAGAACCGTTTTTCTTATACAATGATATTATATCGTTGAATTCAAATTTAATATCATCCATTATACAGTGACCCACTTGTAACCTACTGTACAGCAGAGCGACACCCACTTGCCCACCTTTTTTTTATTTGCGCTTTACCATTTTAAAACCCAAATATGTATTTTTTCCGTTTCAACGCGTTGAAAGCAGTCATGACTCTAATTGCAAATGTACCACAGATAGGCTATACCTGGTATACGGTATGACTTTAGTAATTTAATATATTATATTCTTATGCTCAGCGCTTGGCGTTTTGTTCTATTCTAGTTTATACGACAGTTTATTGAATTTATAGAACCAAATCATATTTTATTTTTAATGCAATATAGACGATATGAAAGTATGCATATGATTTTACGACTATTATTGATTAAATAAACAGAATATAATATATAAATGAATATATTATTTTAAATACTTACCTTTATTGGTACTTATAGTTTTTAATAATATTGAATTCAATATTAACATATAAATTATTATAATTGAACGATTCTCTCCATAAGCTCCATACATTTTAATCAGTTACGGATTGAAATAAACTCGTTAATAGACTCCGGCTTATCTTGTTATAGTTATAGCCTGTGCAGTTTGATATTGATTCTAATTAATTAAAATTATATATTGTTGATATACCTAATGAAACAAAACTAATACGAGATAAATACGGGTTAATATAATCATGATTTTATTAAAACCTACGCTTGTAAGTCAGCTATTTATTTTTTGGATTATGAATACCAAACGGTAGTAAATAATAATTTAGTAAAGAAACATAATATCTACTATTCGTCTTTCTTCTATTGTAATTCTAAAAAATGTATGATTTTATGTTTATGACAGTTTCATTATGTTACGAATTAATTTACAATTTGTATTAATTTGTCGGCCGGCGGCCTATGTAGAGCTATTCTCACTCTGTATGAGGTGTTGGCGTGTTGTATGGGTGGTATTGTGGTTAATGTATGCTAGCCATATTCATTGTGGGTTTTTACTGTAAGATAGAGTGTGTTGAAGGGATATCGATAGTCCTAATGCTTCTCCTTGAAGAGGAGGAGTGTTTATGAAACTGAGGAGGTATAAGTTTGTTACCAAGTAGTGGGCGCCGCCTGTCATAGTACGTAATGTCATAATGAAACATTTTGGAAGGCCTCGATCCTGGTCCACGTACTCTGACCAATTAGGTGTCTCCAGATTGATGCTACATATACTACGATAGGTTTTAGTATATTTATATATTGACAATCTGACTAGTAATGGGACCGAACTGTTATGATTCAGTACGGGATACAGTGCCACCCGGCTCCACGAATTTTTTGAATGATAGTTCTAATATGTTGTTCAAATCATAGGTTATAGTTAAAGGTCACTCCAAGGTATTTACGTAGTGGCTCCATTCCAGGTACTGATTTTGTTGCTGAGCTTTATGTTGTAATTTTGAGAATGAGGCCCAAAGATTACTGCTAACGGTGTCTAAGAGACGTTTAGTTGGATTCTCCACTTGGCAAACCAGTCTGTTGTGGATTTAATTGACGTTGCAAGGCTACTACTGCTTATTTTTAGTTACGGTTACTTGCTTTCTAGAGGTTGTCATCAACAAATAGGGCTACTGTGACTGATATTAGTGTAGGGGTGTTATATAGACCAAGTACAGGAGCGGTGACAAGCAAGCTCCTAAGGGACACCAGGTTCAGGTCACCGTCGATAATGAACTAGATACTGTGGAGCTCTGTTGGAGTATTTACGTGATGGTGAACTATTTCATGACGAATCGGTACTGCAGTTCTCCCGTTCGGTAGTTGCCTTAGTTGTGGTTGGCGGTCATTTCGATATACTTGGAAATTTGGAATTTTGAGCTCTGTTTTTGGAGCAAGACGAGTTTCATCAAGCTGAATTATGTTTGTATTGTCGAGTTCAACACATTTTGTTAGTTCTTGTTTCTTATGTGTGATACCATTGCAGTTCAAAGACATGATTTATAGGTTAGACATAGTGGTTTTCAGGGATGATGTTAAGAATTGACATGACTGTGTTTATAATTGCTTCTCTAGCATTAACGTCCGGACATTTTTGGAGGATGGCAAGTAGTTTGATGATGTTCAGTATATGTATCACTGAAAATGCAAGTACTGTGGGAGATGTGGGGTATGTTTTTAGGATGTCTGAGTAAGGGTTTAAGGTTGCTTGAGAAAGAGAAGGTGTTTGTGGTGACTGTGATACGATGTAAGGAGTGGATCGGAAGTTTTGGTGACTAAAATTTTTAGTACACATGCTGTTGAGTATGGGTTTTGGTTCGTGTTTTTCGATATAGAGGGGTATCCTTGTTAGTTAGTAGTGTGCTCACCACCGCAGTTGCAATAATAGGTTTTGTCGGTGTTAGGTTTGGAGCACTATTTGGTGGGGTGCTCTTTACCATATTTGACTCATCTTGGGGTTAGGTTACAGTTTAGCAGCGAGTCTCCAACATTTTGACAGTTAAGCATTGTAACGGCCCAGAATTATTATAAGGTTAAATTTTAACCCTTACACAAAAAATATCACCAATAGGGTAAATGTCCTTTCAATTTTCTGTCATTTTTATGGAGACTATGTGTATGGGGATTCGTTTTCCGTTTTTCAGAAAACCTCTAATGAGTTGTGGCGTGAGTAGCCTACCTAGCATTGTAAGTTCATTTGATAATTCAATATCGGAGATATATAGAGGGACTTCTTTGATGACTTTTTCAATGATCTTTATTATTTTTTCCGAAAAGAAAAAGGAATCCATGGTCGCCCCAAGCACCACCGCCAATATCGGCTTATTTAACTAAGCCTGGCCGGCATTTGTCAACGATTTACTCATCCATTAATGTACATATTATAACATTCTAAGTATTGGAAATAGAAAAAGTGATTATCATCAATATAAGACTCTCGGCTCTCTATAGCAATTATGTAAAAGAATATTCATTAAACTGATTTAATATAATAATTTATGGTTTTAACGTCAAAGTATGAAGTTATTTTCATGATAATTTGAATTGACGAAGTTTTCATCATACTAGACATCTAATAGCTGAAGCTTATTATAAATGTATATACAGACAATATTTAATAATATAGTATTCTATATCTATTATAATTTATAAGGCCAACAAACTTCGAAAATTTGGAATAGTGTATGAAGTATTTTTTAACTATAAACGTGAAATAAGAGGTGTTTATCCATGACAATGTGACACTCACATAATATTATTATGTTAACAATAATATCAATACTAATTAATAATGACAAAAAAAGTATTGAAAAAACATTCAAATTCATAAATTGAAATATTTTTTTAACGTGTATTTAAATATAAAGAATAAAAATAATTTATACAAAGAATTAAAATGATGACTTTTGTTTTAATATTTCACGAATATAATATATGTACCTATATTCAAATTAATAATGAAATGTCCAATACCAAATATTTTTGGTAATTATAAGTTTGAAATAACATAATACTATTATTTATCATTCTTTTTTGTTCAAAACATTTTATTTAAACATCCCCAATCCTAACTTAAAAACTCATAATATTATAATCTGTACTATTGATTAATGATTATTTATTTCAAGTAAGTACACTCAGAGATAGATCTCTACTTATTTATCAATATTTGTGTGCTTGGTGATGTGAAATTGACATGAAATGTTGTGCCAGTATTATACTTGTATATTATCTTTGAATATATTATGCAGAAATTTATTTCAATTTAGTTATCTTCATGAATAAAACAACATAATATCCTTCTTTATTCTAGTACATAATTTAAAACAAATTTACTCAAACTTAAGATAGGTACTTAGTAATTTAATGTGTATATTTTATTTTAACATTTCAAAAATAAATTCCTTTGTACATTCTGTCGTTTATGAATATTTTTAGGGATTTATAGTTCATCAGCTTTCTGTATGTATATTTTTTGAACAGGTTTCAAAAAAATGTTCATTAAATTTGGATGAAATGTTTAATACTGTTTAGTGGCTTACAGTTCTTTTAAAATATATTTACTTAATTTAAATATGTTTTTAATCAAACATAAATAATAGTGAATATTTTGCTCAGTTATAAAGAAAAGTATTGGAAAAAAATTAATTAATTTCTATAATGACCTAATAAATAAAAAATTTAATTTAAAAAAAATCTTTAAACATATTTATTCTCACATATGCAGTAAAAATTAATCAGCAATATTATTTTAACATAATTGTCTTTAAACTTGTGCTATAATTATAAACACATATATATATATATATATATATATAGTAAAACTATAAACAAATACAATTATAAAAATAAAATTCATGTACAAAATTAAAAAGAAAAATACAGTTGTGTATTTCTTATAATCTAATATCTATAACACAGGAATAAATAAGTAATTAGTATAATCATTTTTCACTCTAACATAGCTATGCATTTAACAATGTATAGTGAGTAGTGACATGGCGAGGAGATTTTGTTAGTTTATAGTTAATGATCTAAGAAAATATGAATCAATGCCATATTGCTGTACTGTGAGATAACAAATACACGGAAAACAAATCTTTTGTACAGAAATAAGGTGGAATATGGAAACCAATTTGAGCCAATATATCAGTACAAACAGCGCAATGCATAAAACACGAATATAATAATACGATTATAGAAACCATATAACGTTTTAGAAATCATAGACCAGGCTTTATTTGTATTACTGTATTTAGCGATTTTGTATTTTGAAATCTAGAATATTTTATTATATTATGATTTCTCGTTATAATCTAATATTATAACATATTTGGTAGTTGCAATAAGTAATAGATAAGCAAACCTTAATATCGTATCCTATATTATTTTTTAACTTATGATTATTACAGTTAAAAAAAAATTATTATTATTATATTTTATTTAAGAATAATATTCAAATGGGAAAACAAAAATAATACAATCTTTACTATTGCTATATTGTATTAAAAATAATAGTTTCCATAAAAAAAAATACAAACATAAAATATAATTTTATTTAAGCCAAATTATATACTTCAGATGTAAATTGTGACATTAAACACATTAAATAACAAAGATATGTAAATATTTTGATATTTCAGGTTTACCTATACAGTTTACATGGTATACACTACAGTGATATGAATGTGGTCACACCATTTTCTTCATTATATTAACGAAAGGTCTTTTATTCGAAAAGCTTTTTCATGGAATCCCTAAGGTATCGTATACGATCTGAGTTAGTATTAATGGGTAATGGGTATAGGTGGATTTAAGAGTGACAGTTGGCTTCTTATCTTAATAACATTAAATTAGTCTTTCTGATACGTAAGTAGACATAATTTTCAAATGTTCTTTATATGAGCAATTAATATGTGATAAAGCTCAAAATCAAAAGGCTATAATATTGCCTATATTAATAACATGTGAACAATATCATAAATCAGATTATCGGTAATACGAATACAAATTTCAATCGATATTTCAATGGCATCATATAGAGTCTGCCGTAAAGCTATTTCGTTATTTTTAACTACTGGTAACAAATTGTACTAGGTCGTATACATATATCCAGAAAAATGTATTAACCTTCCAATTGCATTAAAATATACTAGCATTCACTATTTAATTATCATGTTTCACTATGTGAAGTATTAAATCCCATTAAATTTTTTGAAATCATCATATCATATTATTTATATTTACACTTTAACATTTTAAACGCTAAAAAGTAAAATATAGTTAGAAACCAATAAAATATTAAATATACATACTAATTAATAAATAATAAAATGTATACGTCATATTTAGTAATAATTAAATGTTTTTTTTAATTTTTACGTGTACCTATAGATAAGTGATCGCTTATATAATTTTGTCGTTTGCCACACAATGTTAAAACACTTTTGAATATGCTCATAATAATTGAGCTTAGCATGACAAATTCAATTTCTAATATCTGTCCATGTTTGAAATGAAATAATATTATGTTCAAATATTGTCAACAAACAAAAATGGTATTGTGAAATGTATTATTTCATTTTTTCAAATACTATATAATTCAGTGTACACACTACACACGAAAGTTAAACTCGTAACTGTAAGAAATTAAAAAAAAAAAAACCAATTACCTTTATAATTTTCTAGCTAAATATTAGTACTGTTATATTATAATATATAATAACCAACGGTTTGGAAAACATTTTTGTTATTTCAATATATCCCAGAGTGATGCGTCTGCCGTGACCATAAAAATATTTCGAAATATTACCGTCGCTTTATTATTTGACCCCCGAAAAAACACGTATTTATCTCTGTGCAGTAGAAAAACAACACGAGAGGGTATATTTTTACAGCTCTGCCTCGAGTTTCTAATCCCTCAGCCCGTTTGTCCCAAACTACATTCATTATTCTGACACAATGTACGCCAACAAAAGCACCAAAAAACATACGGTTTTTCCCAAACGTCCACGTATACACCCACTGTTTTCCTTTCATTTATACAATGTGTTTAGGGTATTTTTTGGTTAGATCACGAATTCGAAATAAATAAAATTGTTAACACATAGAAAGAAAAAAATATATATGCATGTATAAACGACAGAATTATGCAAATTATATTTATGTATATACTTTATAATATAACGTATACTTTAATCCTAAAGAGAATTTAGTTATAAATCATTTGGTTTTGAGATTTAGACATTAAAAAAGGAAACCTGTACTTAAGTATGTTCTAAAACACACTGATGCACAGATAGAACAATACTATACACGATTGTATTGTTTTAATAATATTTGTTTTTGAAATTAACATTATTGAGTTGCTAAAAATGTGTGAATTCAATGGGAACAAATACAATTTAAATTAGGTGACAATGCAGGTTAGGATATAGGTTAAAAGTTTTATTTTATTTTCAATGTTGTATTTAATTTGTTTTGATCTAGTGTAATTAATCCAAAGTTAAAAAAAAAAAGTAAATGTAAATACTTTAATTCAAAATAAGCCAAGTAGTGAGACTTACAATTTTAGTATACACATTTTATATTAAGTATAAACATTAATGCAAAAAGTCATAAAGTATACATCATAATTATTTTTATAAGTACATTAAATAATAATACAGGTTTTCACAGAGTTTAAAACTAATTGTTGTAACCTAATCTTTTAAATGTTTTAAAAACTATCTACTGAAATCAACATTTTAAGTTGTAGACGATAAATTCTATATTAAATAATGTATATTTAAAGCTATGATAAAAATTAAGTTGTAAATAAAATGCAAAATATAGATTACCGTGTTTGTGTTCAAAAAACCATTTCAATAATAATTAATGGTGTTGAATTATTTTTTGATTTATTTATCGCTGAACAAGGGATATTACATTTGAAAAAATAATTTGATTTATTCGTAAATATATACCTTTTATATTATTATGCACACGTATGTGGAATGATATTTTCAAATATTTTCGAAAACCAATAAATTTTTTTTTAAACTTATAACCTTAATTGTATATAGCCATTCAGTTTTATTTTATATTTATAAATAATATAATAGATTAAATAGGTAGGAAAAACTTCTGATTTTTAAATGGTAAGATTTTATAACTATAAATGTATAAGAAGATGTCTTTTTCGTGGAGGTGTATTGATATAATATCGAACTTAGAGAGTCTTAAGGTATATTTAAGTATAGGTACTATTTTATAGTATTGGATAGAAATTACAAAATTTAATGAGGAAAATCTGAATATGCCAGTACATAGTTAAGGGATTTTTGAAATAAATCAATATTTTTTTTAATGGAGTACTACCTTATTTACCATATTATGAACTATTTAAGTAAGGACCATAACAATTCAATAAATTTGAAATTAAAACGTCTGATAACTGGATATATAATATCATAAAGTTACCTTATCGTATTGCAATTTTATTTGTATGAAGATTTCTTCCTAATACATGTTATAAACTTATAACCTAAGAATGGCTTTAACTAATACGGATTATTTTAAATCTGAGTGATATATTTTATATATCTTATAGGTCATGTGCATTACTATTAGCACTTCTAATATATCATACTCATAAATACTCACCATCAAAAATTAAATTATGCAATGTACAGTATAAAATGCTTATTTTTGTATTAGTGAAAAATGTGAGAAATATTATAGTTTGTACAATAATAATATGTTGAATTAAAGGTATACAGTCTATCTAAAATTGTTCAAAATAGACCCTTTTGTTCAAAATATTGTTGAAACAATAATTAGTTTTATTTTTCATAATTAAAATGTAGTTAATAATAATAAATTGTAAATTTATTTCGAACCCTAAAGCGCATAATATACATTTTGAGTATAGATTCAATTTATTTATTTTTTAGTATGTATGTAATGTTCTAAAATAACCCAAGGACTTTATATATTAATAATTTATTTTAATATTAATTATTAAATCAATTTTTAATTTTTTTTGAATGGTTAACGCTTAAGTTCAGATAATTATATGATACTATACATAACTATCTAAATTTTTCGTTATAATTAAAATCTACCTCTGAGATAATTATTGGAATTCACTATTCAAAAATTATAATTTAATTTTACAAAAGTCCTTCTATCGTTATTCATTCTATTCGAAATATTATATTGTTGTTTTTTGGCAATTATTGCTTACTTGGTTTCTTTTTTTTTTCTGAAGTCTGCTTACGGAATTTCTCGTCTTAAAATTATATTGCATGTGTGAATCGCAAAAAAATTGAATTAGGGATGCGCTTTAAGTCATTGCTAAAATAAACTCTTGCAAGATATTTATTTCCATATACTCGTATATTATAATATATATAAACACACACAAATTTCCATGCATTGGTATTTCATATTTATGGTAATTCTGTTTATCCTTGGTCCACCTTTGTGTTAAATTCAAATCCTATGCCTTTTTTTTTCTGTTTCGAGAGCAGATGTAAATTAAATTAAAGAACTTCCTTTCAAATATCTTTCAACATTTCCATGATTATTAAAGAAATTATTATACTGCACGTATGTGCTACTTTTACATCTGTACACAGCCTCCATCGAATTCGAAAAAAAAAGTCTTATTTTTTATTATATTTTCCGTGAAATATATTATTTCTATCTATCATTTCGCTTTATTATTAACCACCGCGTTCGTAAATATTATGCTGTGATTTTATTTAATTTGTTTCATACTGCTGACGTTTTTGCCTCGACTATTTTTCATACAGACACTTTGAAAACTTTTGTCGTCTGCACATTGCATTAATTACCACTATATTACCTCATAAGAGAACTAATTATTTTTATTCCCGTTAAAAACTTAATGTTCCAGTATTTTGGTAGTTTTTTGTTTATCATAACTTCATATTATATTACACGGTAACTTTAATACAAAACACAAAATGCCTTCAGTATACCTACGATCCCAGATGTAGACAATTGTAAAGCTAATTCATTAAAATGTTCACAAAACGTACTTATATATTATTATATTTTATTTATCTAATTTAAAAGTTATAGCATATCGGCGAAACTGGTGGTTAAGTCTTCTGCGTACTTCATTGTTTTTTGAACAGGGTTAGATATAATCATGAAGACGTTCTTGATTTGTTTTGCAAATTAATGTTATAGTACTTATACTATAGTATATAATACACTTTTGTTGTACTCAATTCTTTATTATAGAACTACCGCGCACATAACAATCAGTTGAAAAAATTCATAAAAATATTTCAATACACTGACATTTCTATAGGCATCGACTCCCGAGTCCTGCATTAAGTATGAGGTGGAACAAATTTAGTTTCCTGTCTCAAAAGTTGAAACCATCGGCGCACACGACAAATAGCACGTCTGACTATGTTGGCTATAATTGCATACGCGAAACCCTCTTAAACTACTCTAACGAACTCGGCGTGTTTATTAGTAGCTTCTATAATTTTTTTTTTTTTTTTTTTAATCTCTATCATAGCTCTTTCGTGTATGTGACTACACAAGTAGAGCTCTTTGGGCCGCAGAAGTCACGTTTACGTTCGTATATAAACATATACGAATAAAAGTTGTCTAGAGTTGGCTTATATCAATTTAAAACAATGTGACCCATAGGCACTTTCAGGAGACAACAGCAAATAGTACTAATGAGAGGGTCCTGCTGTCCTTTATCAAACGAGTGCCCCGAAGGGTTTCTATTATATTACAATTTTGGATTCTATTTTATTAGCGGTGGACCTAAATAATATCAAAATAAAATCTTCTAGTCTCAACGTTCTTGGGTTTATATTAAATTAACTAACCACTGCAGTTAACATGGATAAACCTGTTTTACCGTCAACCCCCGAAATATGATCAAAAACAACCGTAACTTCAAAATAAGTATTAATTATACGATGTACAATTTCTCGAATAATACATTTGGCATTGTCATTAGATTAGGTTTTTTTTCATTATAAAATCTATTTGTATTAACAGTATACTCATCATTATTAGGGTTATTATACAATTCGTATCACTGAAGTTTGACTGGAAAAAATGTGAAGAGTTATAAACATTGAATATTGCCTTAGTATCGAGTTCTAATAATTATGTTAAGTAAAATATTAATATTATCATTCTCATTTGAATATGAAGTTATTGCTAGTCTAAAATAATGTATTTTTTTTTCAGTTTTTCAAAACTATTTTGTTTGATTATAGGGTACCTAAATGTAAAGCTGTTTTTTGTTGTTGTCATGTTGATGAAATAAATTATGATTTCGATCGGTTATTGATTTTTTTTTAATCATAAAATGTGAATCATTAAATTTGATTAAATATTCACATTGGATGGACTGAAAAGAAATATTTTATGTTCGTAAATTTTTTGGTAAATGTACTTAATTTACTTTTTAGAGTCGTACAACCATTCGGTAATTTTAGAACCACTTTTTGGCATCAAATCAACACTCGTTGGCGATAGATTTCAACGCCAATAAAACGTATTCCAAACACGCCCCGTCTAATGGATTTTTGTCGAACAATCTCTCGAAAATGGTTTGGGGTGCACAATACAATCTAAACCGAACGGTTGCAATGTTGAGACGCCCTGGCCCGAGAATCTCTTGGTTGTATATATATAATATAATATGTATATCCGTGGTATGCTCTAAGCATTTCAACCGCGTAAAAGGCTCCAGCAATTACGGTTGAACTCAAAAAGTCACTTATCCGAATCTGAGTAAAAAAAAAAAAGAAATAAAAGAAAAAACCACTATGCATTTTCGAGACTTACGCGTGTTATTATCATGGAATATCTCAATTGGACGGATAATGTAGACGGAATCGAATTTGATTATAACTTAAAAACGAAAATCATTAAAGGTTATCTGTGACAGGCTGCAGACAACCCGTGTCAGTATATGGGTTAAAATTATTTTATATTATAAATATTTGACTTTTGATGGGGTACTGGAACGTTAGGTTGTCATTGCGGCATTAAACTACATTATAATATTATAGTGTATAGTTAATAAAGATGTTTATATTTACCCATTTAAAATATTATAATGGCATTTTGATACCTCATAATTCGTATGAAAAAAGTTAAATTCGACCAAAAAAAAACCATCGGATTAAATCGCATCCGGGGTTCCTTTGCGTTTTTTTTCATTCTCGATCGGGAAAGTATTGTTATTACAGATATAATTATTTTTTAAACATTATTTTTGACGTACTTATATTTACACCTAATTGCTTAAATTGTAATTTATATAATTATGTAAGTCAAATTATTTTTGTTCTACTTTTACTGTTTTATATTCAAATGAATGTTAATTTCACCGATATTCTCGTTGTGCACGGTAATTTTTTGTTCACTTCGTGATTACTTATTGCATTTATGATGGTTGACAGCAATTTATTTCCAAGTTAATTTAAGTTTTCTTTGAACTTATCGCTAAACAGTTGGGCATAACCGACGACGATGTTACATTGTATATGTCTCTGTATTTTTAGTAATTTTCGAGAAGGTGTGCACTGTGCAGACTTGAGTAATGGACATTTGGTTATTTATGGTGGTCAACAAGGACCGGATTTCCCAGCAGTAGAAGAATTTGCCTCCAGAGTATAATTGTACCTGAGCCCCAGGGTATACGAAAAGTAGTAGTCCACTGAAAACATTCTGAATTACATACAACGTTGGTTCTGGTTTTTTTTCTTCTTTAGTCTCTGGTGGTACTATGCGAGAATTTCATAGTATTTTGTTAATTTTAAATTCACTTTTAGACGAAAGTGCAAACTAACAAGATAAATCCAATTGTTTTATAAAGACTCGAAGAACTAGAAAACCCGTTATTTATTAACTTATATTAATTATTCTCATTGCATGTAATTATTAATTTATTTTGCTCGACTTGAATATTTTTAATTATAAATAAAGGCTCTTTTCTAATAATGCATTGACTTACATAATTGTGAATTGCATCAAAAGGAAAATTATCATAATTACATTATTTAAACAGTTATCTATGCTTTGAGTAGGACTTCCGACTTCCTAGTAAACTCAGTGAATATATTTTTGTAGATTCGGGGATTACGCGTTTGAAGACAATGAGATATATTCATGCAAAATAATTTTTATAATTATAATGGTTTATATTATAATTATTGAGTTTAAATTATATAATATTATTGTACAATTTATGCTTTGCACATTATAAAACGTATATTTTTAAATTTGTTCTCTCGACATTACGATTGAATTATTTGAGGAAAGTGTTAATACCTACAAATCATGAAGTGTTTAAGCTCATTTCAGTATCGTTTTAGTTTATTTGCTGAAAAGTTCGACGAGCAAGGTGATGCAATAATGTACTAGACAGTGGTCAGTTTTATAAAATGTGTCCACGCAAAGCAACTAAAGCAGAGCTGATTTGTTATGATAGGTTATTTTTTTCGATTCACCACGAGCCACAGTAAGTCATGTTATTATATATTATGATTTGTGTGATTTTAAGTGTCATTAAAGCAGATAACGTGCCTACAAATATTGTAAGTAAAATTAAATATACAAATATCCCATTACAATATCATATTATTATGTTTTAATAATATATTGTTGCTGACTCGAAATCAAATGGAAAATTTAATTACACAAATATTTATAATAATATGTATATAAGAAGTGAATACGTTAACAGTAAACGTATTCTGTTACCTAACTTAATTTATCGCAACTATATTGCAACCATCAGATAGTCAATACTGGCCTGCAGTTCAAGTTAGACTTACCTACTTGATCAGAAACTTCCTGTTCCATGAAGAAATACCTTATTCAATACAGTATATTTTAATACGTGCATGTTAACATACATAATACAATATATCAAGACTTATATATTATATTTTGATTGTTAAATATAATAGACACACGCTCACATAATAGTTTAAACCGTATTGTTCGTGCACTGTTTTTAATGAAAATAAAGTAAAATATCACAATACTACTATTTTTCTTGAGATATTTTTCTTTTCTTTTGCTTTAATAAAAAAAATAAATATATATACATGTTTATATATTATAAAGAACCGGGCCGTTTCAACCCTTTAGAGTTATTTCTTTTGTTTTCTGTTCATGGTTCATTTTAGTCTTTCTGGACTGAAACAGAAGCTATACTAATCCTACGATTGTAGGATATAATATAATATTATTCTTTTACCTAGTCAAAATAAAATGGAAATGCTATTAGTTTAATGAAAAATATTAATAGTCCCGAGTACCAAGAATAATAAGTTAATTTTTTTTTCTATTAACGACGATGAAAATATACTCTATTCAAGTTTAAAATAAGTTCTATTAAATTTTAAATTGAAATTGAAAGATACAGACTTAGAAATCTAATTAATTAGTTGTTAAATGTGAGTAATAAAAAAAACTGTTACATAAAACATGTATTTATTGGTTGTAATTTATAAAGATTTTTAAACATGATAATATTATAATAACGCGTATAGATGAGAATCGAAAACGAAATATTTTATTTTATTCTAATCTTACATTGAGTTAAAATTGACTAAAAGGTATAAATGAATAATTACCGTACCTATACAAGCTGTTTATAATAACTGACAGTGGCAAAAAAAAAAGAAAAAAAGATGGTGTTGCTCAAATACCTTTCATAATATTTTCCTTCCAACGAAACCCACCCACCCATATTTAAGGTGTTGCCTGAGCAATACTTGGGACTCTATGTTACACCTAAACGAAACTGAAGTAACTAATTATCGTGTTGTACTTAATTAGTCATAACTTATTAATCGTATGAGTCTGGATTGGAATAATTAGCCAGTGAAGTGTTAGAGCCACTATTGCCTGAGGCTCACCACGTAGAGGTTTCTTCTATGTACTGGAGTACAAGTTTCCTCGTAGTTTCTAGTGCCCTAGAAAATTACCGCTCTCAGAGTAGACTAAATGCATGGAAGGATAAACAGTGGAAATCAGGGGGTGGATTGAACCGGCAGAACAATTAACCCCAGCGCACGAATTTCAATGGCATGGGTGAAACACATTACATTGACTGAGAGTGGGAGTTGGAAGATATAAGGATAATACGTGAACAAGAAGATACTTCTATTGCCTCCGTGGAACAATTCAGACGATGGCACGAGAACCCTGAACTCTAAAAGACTTGATTCTTGTCAACCAGAAACCTACGGATGTGGCCTAGTACTGGGCACCCGAAAACTTGTAGTCAAAATACCAACCCTAACGTATTTTATTTTATTTTACTAAATTTTATTTACCAGTATGATATCTGACACGAAAAAGAAATAAGTACTAATTAACTGCACTGTTTAATTACCCCAATAATAAAAAAAATAATTATGGAATTATAATATACAGTCCTACTTTTTATTAAAAATAATTATAATATAATGGTGTCAATAGGACATTTTTCTTTACCGGAAATTTCTCTTAAACTTATAAACTAGATACGCCAATTGCTTGCAAATTAAACACATTCGCATGCTAACTCTTAGATACAAAAAAAACAACCCGGCTAGGTTATGTACTGGCGTTCTGAACTTGACATTTGTTCCTACGGAGAAAAAATGTACGTTTGCATTATATTATTGTACATAGTATTATTATGAGCCCTTGTGTGTGAGCACATTATAATACAATAAGGCATAATATTATTAAATACCTAAGAGTTTTTTTTTTGTACTTTACCTGACTACAACTGTGATGGCTTTTGTTTCATAAATATATGTTAGGCGCACGATCGTGTAAGTTCACAATATAAAAATGATCGCAAACTTGTCACTGTTGGGGAATAAACAAATACATCAACTTACACATACATTGGTGGATTATGCACGGCCACACAAATTGTTATGTGTAGTGTAGTTACCGTTTGAATAAAATATCATTCAAACAATATTATATTATTATACATACATAAGTTTTTTTTATGGGCGTATTACATGTTTTGTTTTTTTTCTTCGTAGAAACCATAATACTATGAATTGAAAATGTGGGTAAATGTATGTATAGTTATAGACACGGTCACTTGAACACGTATTAAATTGCATGGCGACTAATACATTTAATAATATTATTTAATTTATATAATTATTAGTAAAGTAATAATATTGTTTAATTTTATCTACAATAGCAATTATAACAGCTCCGATGACAAAAAAAAAAAAAAAAATCCTCATAAAATTACATGGAATGTGTTAAACAAATTACCTGGCCAATAAAAATAAATTTACCTCGTTTAATTCAATCAATTGTTTTTTTTGTAATACGTTTTATTTTTTTTGCTTATTGACGCATTTCAATTCGTTTCATCGATGTGTTTGTTTGAAAAAAAAATGTCGAGAATTGGGTTAACATTTTTTAATATACAAACTCTCGAATAGGTTGTATATATATATCTATAAAAATTAATAGTAACAATAATAAAAATATTAACAATATTATAGTGACTTGTAAGCCCCGCCGCAGATCCAAAGGAATATTTTTTGTTTTGTTTGCTTAATTTTCACATTCGTCGCACTTAAAAAAAATAATAATTACTATTATTATTGGTGTTTATACGTGCTATCGCGTCAACCGCGACGTAGATTTATGAATATATTTTTTAGCTTCGATAATAAATAATAATAGAACTTCTTGTTTTTATAATTGAGTGGGTACTGTGTACGTTTACTCCAGTTTTTGGTTCAGTGTACACCAAGAAATAATGATGTAGACATAGATACATAGTTATATGGATATATTTAAATTACTCTATTCCAATATGGCAATATTAATTGATTATCGGTTTAAACGATGTATCTGTATAATATTTAGGGTTCAGATTTAAATACCCTTAAAAATATCAAAAAATTCCCTTTCAAAAATTGCATATATATAAGACCTAAAAACTCTAGAAAAATATCCTAAAGAATTTCCTAGAAAATTTCCCCGGAATTCACCCTGGCTTTTTTTTAAAATCAAGATAAATTTGTGAATCATATTATTAAAAAAACAGATTACCTTAAGTTTAGTAAGTACAAAATGTGTATTTATGTATTATATTTTTATTCGTAATATTATAAAAATAAATAATTAGGTAACTAAATGACTTAAAAAAATAAGTTATGCTCTAAAAACATTTAAAAATTCACTTAAAAATGCAAAAAATTTCCCCAAAAAAGTCCTTAGCATATAGTGTATAATTAAAATACTTTTGTATCTCGGAAAGCATCGTGTCAAGCATTGCAGAAAAAATATACAAATGCATAGAAATCCGAGCCCTAATAATAATATGTATTTATATAATAATACGTGCATATGTTAGATGCTAAAACAAAAAACAAATAATGTGCATAAAAAGGTATGCGTTAATTCTCATGGGAAATTGTGTACGATTCACACGCATCTTAGGACAAATACAGCGGGCAACAGAGCATGTGAACATATTTAAAATTATTACAACACAATTTGTCGCACCCGTTGTTCATCAATAAGCATTCGCTGCACACGGACAACAGACAGACAGAGCAGTAAAAGTGTACATAATATTAGAACTGTGAAATTTAATTTCAATTCGATTAACTGTAAAATAGGTATTATAACTGTGTTTGACAATATTACAGGCATATTCCACTATCTTAAATAAAAAGCACTGTTTTAAGAAAAAAATATTTTAGTCAATCATTATTTTATCACTATACATTACCGGTGGTACCCTTTTTATAGTTGGAACTAAACATTTTTGGCAACGTATAAATGTTTATGCTACAAGTGCACTCTCAGAACGAGGGCTGTGTAATATCAGAAAATTATGTATTATTTAAGTTTATATTATAATTTATAACTATTACCATTCTAGCTATTAAGTCGTTTAATATTATTTAATATTATTATATTAATATAGATTCTATCATTTAACAACAGTATTTTTGAGATATTTATCATAATACAATACTGTTGTATTATAGTTTTGCACTGCAATTTTCATAAACTATGTTCATTTTGTTGTCAAGCAGAGTACATTTTACTAAAGTTTTTTGTGTCTGATTTTAGTAAAATTCTTTTCTTGTGTTGCTTAATGACAGTGTTACAATAAAATCTTAAATGATTGAAATTTTAATCGAATTAAAAATGTCAAATTGAGAAAAATATAGCTTTATTATGAAAATGTTATGTGTTTATAGGTATTATTACTTCTATTAGTGTAGTTGGAATACACATCGCAATTAATTAAATTTTATTTTTTTGTAACAGTGGCATGTCTTACAAGCAATGCAATAAAATTAATTTATATTTTATTCTATTTGCAATGCATTTTTTCTGAATAGCTTATACGTATTCTTACTTTTCTTTGCATGATTATTCTATACTTATTTATGTAATAAATTGTAATAGTGTGTACGCAACTTTAAAACTTTGTGAGGAATTCACTATATTTTTACATGCCTAAAATTGGACGGCGTCCCGTATAGGCAAACTAATGGCATCCGTGTGGAGATACGGTGTACTTTGCCAATTTCTTTAAGATGTAATAAAATAATAAACTAGAAACGTATAATATTTATCTAGCTATAAAAACAACTTATTTCCATTAATTAAAGAATCCCTATTAGTGTTTGATTTTATTAAAATTTTTTAAAATGTTACGATACCGAGTGATTTATTCTTTCTTAAAATTGATTTTTCAAACAAATTTAATATTTATTTTAATATCTTATTATAGGAATATTTACAAAAAAATCACACAAAATAAGAGTAGTATTCAATTAGTTTGCATCTTTGATATTATTTTTCATTAAATTATTGATTTTAAAAACAAAATATAATTTTCATAAAAGGGATTTTATAATAATATAATAACTTTTTTTAATTTGATCTTATTAAACATTTCGTTTACACAATTATAATTATTATCGCCTTTTCCCATAATATTATAATAATAATATTATTGTATACACTTAGGCACATGAATCACTGCAATCGTTATGTTGTTATCATATTTTTCTTCAATACTATTCAATAGTTTATTATTTGATTATTTAAAAATAAATGTAAATCGTATAGTAAGCACCTAAATGTACTGTTTTTTTAATTTTAATGTTAATTTATTCACTATAATGTCAATTATCTGAAAAGTGGTAGTAAAAACCACTCCCTTGTATCACTGTAGATAAATGTACTTAGTAGTTCAATTAATTACATTAGGTATGTTATATGTTCTTACTAATTAATTATATTTGGTTGTTTTAATTTTCAAATTTTCCTATTAATATATAATACCTTTATTTGCATTGCTTTTAAAATTAACATATATGTACCTGTATTTTTTTTGAGATGAGTACACATATTTTGACTTTTCACTAAACTGTCATAAGATTTTCGTTGTAATTTGGTTATTGGTTACTATTATTAACAACACCATATAATATATTATGTTTTTCTTAATATATGATTTACAAATTTTCTTTGGTGTGAAAAATATCGAGTGGTTTACGACGTAACTTTTGTATGATATTAGATGTCAATGATACTTCATATTCTTGTCATTAATATTAATCAAATTACTTTAACGAATAGTTCACTTTTAATGTCTAGACTTAAAAGATTAATTTAATTTAAATATTCAGTCAGCTTTACTTAATAGTGTTCCACAAAGAATGTATATCTCACAAGAGAATATTAAATGCATAAACAAACATATTATTATATAATTTATATCAGTTGAAATGGAAAATGTTCCATTAGATAAAACATAGCTTAAGAATTAGTGCATGATATTTATATTTTATTTCTTATTTTATTCTGAAGAATATCTAATTATAATGTAACTTTTCATATAAATTGTTTTTATCAATGATATCAAGATTCAGACAAAAATTATGGTACGTTCATAATTAAATTGAGCAACAGTACTATCTAGTACAATATTATACAAACAAATAAACTGACGATCAAATAAAAAAAATAATAAACGGAGATAAAAAAAAAATATATTTACTATTTAAATATAATATTTTATTTCCTTTATTAACTATTTATTTATTTATTTATTATTATTATTTTAGTTGGCTAACCCACTGCGACATTGGTCATTGGGTGTGGGGAGGGAACTGTGGGGTTTTAGGTTGGGTAGATTGATACACGTGTGTGTTGTGTTTTTTTTGGCAGAATTTCTAATGGGGCACCCGTAGGTTTCTGCAATGCCCCGGGTGGGGGATGCCGGCATTTGTTCTCCGGACACCGTGACTTGCCGAAAAAAAGGCCACCCGCCGCCGAGGTACCGAACCAGCGTCGATATAAAAAAAAAAAATCAAATATAACAACAATGAAACTAGGCAGTATTACATTTTAAATGAAAAATAGAGAAAGAAATTTGATATGGAGAAATGGACGACATTCATTTTGCAAACACCTAAATAAGGTAAAATAATGATTAGTTAATCAATCATAAATACTTTACTATACTCTCGCCTTATGAGTTATTTCAATTTGACTGGTACAAAACATTACAAAGTTAGTACACCGTCTATGTAAGGTTAGGTTTAGTCATTTGATTGGTGTAACAACAAATAAAGAATTGTTTCAATTATAATCTCATTTTAAATTACCAATATTGACTAAATTTAAAGTCAGTATGTATATGTACCAATAACAGTCACAGAGCTTGAGTTAACCGAGTATGGATTTTTGTTTTATATCACGTTGTGTAAAATACTGTAAATATAAATAAAATAACGATTTTCACAGTATCCTGTTGATAGTTCATCGATCAGAGTTTATTTTAAAAGGAACCCATGCAAATTAATTGCATTCATTTCTGTATGTTATTTTTGGTTTCTAAGAATCGCGTTTAAATGCATTTAGAATGTGCATTTAACTAGGCAACGCTCTACTAGGTAAACAGTTAAAAATAATATTTTTTAATTTTAAAAATGTTTCATAATATTACCATGAACTATTATTTACCCCCACATTATATTGAATAAAATATTGTAAATAATGTTTTATCAGAATTAAATTCAGAACATTTATTCATATTATATTAGGTGTTAATTAATCATGTATTTATGTTTCAATAATAACTGTAAAATAAAAATGCCTCTACGTAGGTATGTTATATTTTTTCAAAATGAAATAAAAATGAATTTATTATAGTGATGAGGTATCTTAATAACCATAGTAATATATTAAAATATAAATATATAATTATTAATTAATGTAACTAGAACGTTTTCAGTTACAATTTGTAATTTTTTGCCATATAAAAAAGATACAATGTATAATATCTGTGTGCAATCTTTATTCATATTTATTGTTTGTATAATATTATAAAAGAGTTTTAAGTCATTTTACTATATTATAGAATACAGTATACAGACATACAGTTTTATCTTTGCAGTCATTGTTTAGCTTTCATATGAGAATTATTATTTTAAAATTACATCACACACAATAAATGGTTTTTTTCTTTAATGTACCTACATATAATGATGATGGAAACAATCTTATGATAAATTCATAACAATAACAATAAAAATATATTTTTTATACAATAACAATTATTTGTGTCTTGTTAAAACTTGATGTAAACGTGAGCAGTTCACTTATGAATTCGTTCTCATTTATTGCCTACAATGTTTATGTTCTAAACTTTTTTAAATTTCGTACTTTCCCGGAAAAAAAGAATTATAATTTATTTCCACATGGCTATCGAACAAAATACACTATACAATATAAGTTTTCAGTTTTACATATGAGGCAAATTTCCAAAAAAAAATAAATGTAAAAAAGAATATAAAGAAAAGCTGTTATAAGTTGATGGCATATTTTGTAATTTTATTCTCATCAGTTTTTTTACTTATCTAATTGATTTTGTAAATAAAATATATTTTTAGTTACAAATAAAAAAAGATACAATGATGACTTGAAAGAATGGGATGTCCTTAGACACTACTTAAAACTTTTCTCGTATTTATTAGTTTTATTTAGGAAGGATTCATTAAGAAGATGTCTTGGCCATTTAAGCTTAGGCTGACGAGATATATAGAACAGTGATGGAAGAAAAATCTGATATTATATTATGTGCTTTAGGATGGTTATTAGTGTTATTATGACATTTTTGTGATCTTATAACGCTAGCACAGGCACGTGAAGCATTTTAAAGTGTATAAATACTTGTACAAACTATGGAAAGTACGTTTAAATTAAACTAATATATTATGTTATGTGTTTAATGTTGGTATACAACCTACTATATTATGTATTAGTTTATATTTTAGACTTATTAGTTATGTTTTAATTAATTATTGAAATAGTCATTTTAACATAATTCAACGAATGGCTGATATTATAGTGAATAAAGAAATTTGCCGTCTTAAGTAGCTGTAGAGGACTTAATTTGGGATGTTTATTATACGTAATATAAAATGTTGGTTGTTGGATAAAATATTATGTTTGTATTTACTTCATGATTAAACATTAATTCGGTTTTTGCTCAAGTTGGAATTGAGTATATTTGATATTTGTTTGACATTTCGGAAACATAATAAAATTGATGGCAACACAGATAGTTTATTCGTATTGTTTATTTCTTTTACCAGTTATTGAACTACACTCATTCACCTATTCTCATATCAAGATTAAAATACAATCACATATTTAAGTTTAAATAATATGGGCCCCCACACGAACATGTTCAGTGGGGCCCATTATCTTCTTGAAGATTAAATAAAAATAAAATAAAATATATATATATTATAGTTGTGTGCGCACAAGAGGAAGAGGGATCATAAAAAAAAAAAAAATAAAATATAGTTTAAAGTACATACATTGTTGTACACATTCAGAAAACTCACTACCTACCTTTTTATTTCATATTTACTTAATTTGTGTACACTTTTTTTGTACTAAATTAAAATTAATAATTTACTGTAACGGAGTATAAATAACTAATTAAATAAAAATCAAAAAAATATCAGAATTTTTGTATTTTAATGCATTTTATATAATATTAGAAATGAAAACTTACGCAATAACACAACCAATCTTTTATTATAATTATTCTGTATTATACTAATTATTTCTATTACTAAATTTTTTATTACAGACAAAATAAACTACTTGAAAATGTGCTGAATGAATATTGTGCTGAAGACGTTGAGTGCGTAGTTTCAACAGAAGACAAGTTTAATCCAATATTATACACGTAAGTGTTATATTTTATATTTTAATCATACATAATATTGTAACGTGAATATTAAACATACATTTGCGTTTTGAATTATTCAAATACTAATAATGACATATTTTTGTAGAAAGTAAAAAACTTTCTTGGCTCTGTCCAGTAACTATTTAAAATGCATACAAAACATAAAAATAGTTTTAGAACAATTTCATTATTTTATTAGTATATCGAACGGGTTAGGTCGATATTGATAACTATTAAAATAATTGTTGTCGGTGTTAATTTAAGCAAAATATTATAAATTCTGTTAGAATGAATATTTTGTATAGTTGATTAACCAATATTATATTATTAGTTATTCACATTATATACACAATATTATAGGATAATTAATTCATTCATTAGCTTGGCGCTGCGCAGTGGCTGCAATCAATCACGTAATGTAATTGAGGGGAATTAATGTCTATTTTAGTTCCCGGATGGGTGACCACCCTAGTTCGTAGTGGCAAAAATCTTGTCACACATACAAGTGTTGCTAACCTACAGTTCCAACCGTACCAACCGTAATCCCTACATTAGCTAATAGCTATACAATGTAATTCAGTCACTTTTTTTTTGAATTTCTGAACTATTTAATTATAGTAGGTGTGGTATACTACAGTATTACAGCAATAACATTCAATATGGCTATGTATTAGTCAACTAATAAGTAATAATAATTGTTGATCTCTTATTAACTAATCTAGTAATAATTTAATATACACTATTGCGGTTAGTCGAGTTATAATGCAATGAAAAAAAAAACTTATAACTTATATAAGTTTTGTATTTTTGTTTAAGTAATTTAAGTAGTTAGATAATGACTTAACTGTTGGTGATAGTCCTTACATAATTGGCTGTGTACCTACGTTCTACAACAACTACCAGTTATGCATCGGTAAATTCGTCCAAAAAATCTTGGCATGTATTTGCGGGGGTTACACTCGAAACGTGTAAAAGTGAAATTTCTACTTTTACCGTATTTTGACTTATGCATTCTGGAGACGATTTATTTTTGTTTGTCATTGTACCATGGTAGTCGACTACGATGAGCAACGTTTCCAAAAATACTCATCCAGAATGATAATTAGATACAGAAAGTAAAATTGCCCTCAAACCCGGGTGAGGACTGAGAAAGAGAGTTGAACGGAAAATATAATAATATGTCTGTTATACTATCGTATTCAACTACTGTCTAAAGTTAAATTGAGTTGGTAAACCAAATTAAAAGTGACGATATTTTGCAATAAACACGCATCGTAATGAAGTTGTAATTCATGTGTAAATGTAAAATGGCCTATCCACGTGTCATCTATGTCGCCAATCTAATATACGTTCCGTTGCGGAATGTTGAATTTTGTTTGACTGTTAAATAAAAACACTGGGAGTACAACTTACACTACTCCAGTCTCTTGACTATGTATTATTATTATAATTTTAACATAACTGATGACGGCAATATTTTTGTACACATTTTTTCCTGTTTACTTAGAAACTTTTGATCGATTGTGTCGAAAACTTATTCTATTTCCTTTACTGCAGAGTCAAGTTTGAAGGTCTCACCATTCAAGTTTTGGCTACAATCATACACTTAACGTTTAATATTATTATGTACTCGATTCGTAAAAAATCTGATTGTTAATAAACGAAAAACAATAGTTCTACTGACCTTATACCTACGAATGATTTAGTAAAAATTAGATGTGATCAAAGTTTTGTTTGAATCAAAAATAAACTTTGTTAGCTATTGTATTTGAAATTAACAATTTGAGGTTAGACAACTTGAAACTTTAAACTAAGATTAGGTAATTATAAAATATTCTATTAGGTATTATTAATATATTTTATTAAAAATTGCTACTCACAATTATTTGACTAAATTAAATAATTAGTTATTCTCAGAATTGTATTATTCATCAATGTGGTCACTGTAATTTACTATCATGAAATATAAAATAATAAACAATAAAAACACTTTTTCGTTTCAATGCTGAAGCAAAGAATCGGATCCAGTTTCGTATTTGTTTTTTTTTTTCAACCTTTTTACTTGTTAGTAACTTAACGTTATCTATTTGTTTGTATTTTATTTTTCATCTTTTCTCCTTCGACATAGTTTAGGGCCGAAAATCTGGGTTTGTGATTTTCAAGATTTTATTTTACTACCCGTAGGCAATACGCGCGTGAACATAGTATTGGTTGGTGTCCAAAAACCATTTATCGTATTTGGCCTTTTGTCACTATTACACAAGACACCACTTTTGCAGCCGATTCTCGCACATAGTTCTTAATAATAAACCGTTATATTCGACATTTCGACTGCCGTCATCTTCAATCCACACTAAAATAATTACATTTCTAGTTGATTTATTATATTATAGTCCGCTGTTAATTATCTCGATGCAAATTTTACATTTTTTAACAAGTGTACATCAGACAAAGAGTATCTATGTAGAAATATAATATACCCAGCCAAGTGTTAACCAATTTAATGTCAAAATTATAATAAATTCGGGGTCTTATTTTTCATCTGTTCAAAATGTATTAAATATTATTCTATTATTGTGAATATACAAATAACATATCAAAAATATATTATGCCTACGTATTTAATATATTTTTTTTATATTTAATTATTACCTAAGTAATTTGGATTTCATATAAAATGCTAATAGGTAACAAAGCAAATAATCATAAATTATACACATATTATATTTATATATAATGCAATAAAATATTCCTTATACCTAGGAAGTCTACATAATTTGGAAACATCGACAGTAGTATTTTTAGATACATTTATATTAATTATTTTATTTTATTTTCTTTTACTATTAACTAGGTTGATAGTGTAAATATAGTTTTTAGACATTAGTCTATAAAATATAACTGTAAATTTGATTTTTTTAGTACATTTTAAATTATAAGATACATTTTTTTTCGATTTATTATAATAAACAATTATTATAATATACTTAAGCGTATCCACATTTGATTCAAATTAATATTTTGTAATTTATTTATGTTAATCTGAATCTGTCAGTTAACACACTTTATCCTGGCATTATTATATATTGATTCGTTGCCAATGTCAATAAAACATTAAATATAAAATAATATCCAGTGACCCAAATATTTAGTTGTTGTTTAAATTGTAATGCGATTAAAATTGTGGTCAATGTTAATATATTTTCTCAACATGAATTATTTTTGATTAAATGTAATAAAATAAAACAAGATTTTGGCTATTGAACTATCGTTTAGGAGTGTGTTTTTGTTTACGGAATAAGGAAGTGTCTATACCGTTCAGAGGTTATTTTATCGTGGGGAGAAGTGACACAAAATGATAAACTACTAGACTTTTGCAACTACCGAAGTGGTAAAATGGTACAGTTATATAATATCTCTGTTTGGATCGCTTCCGTCTAATTACTTAGGCACGGATTTTAGGAGAAACAGTAAAGGGAAAACTACCCATCCTATCGTTGCTAACCATCGAGCGAAATGTGCTTTTTAGGCACGTCTAACCGGATATGCGCGACATAGAAGATATTATATTCGCTTTACAATTAAATTAGAATACGGAAAGAGTGGCGAAGGGTAGTTTGGAGAATAAGGGTATACCCAAAAACTTTGACCACTGCAGAAGCTCATATTCACGTTATTTCCGAAATCGTATTCTACCCACGCACCATGTGCAGTAGTTCAGTCGTCGTTTAAAAGGTACTGAGTGAATATTGGTGAGGACAAATCAAACTTAAATCCATAGTCTGCTAACGGCTAGTGTTATTCGAACTCGGAGATTGGTGAACGATTTGTCACTCGCGTACTTGGACACGGTCCGAGTACACGCCATCGAAAACTTAAAAACTTCGAATCCATGTGCACAGCCACACTGGCCTCTCAACGAACCTTTACACTTTTGGTCGGTCATGAGCCGCCCTCTTTTTGTCAAATGCTGCGGAATGACAGATACGGTAGTAGAAGTTGGCTGCGCAGGAAGTTCTGATGGTGGAGGTTAAAGAGAAGCTGAACGCGGTGGTGGTAACTGTATAACCATCACTGTACTCCTGTTTTCTGATAAGATTAATGTATATATATATTATATACGTGTCAGTTACTTGACGTTATCGGGCACGTCGTTTCCACGCTGCGATGCGGGCTCGTACGGCGAATAAAATGTCTAGGGAATACGATTTTTGAACGAAAATGTACTTTCTCCGTTCATAACGTTTATTATTTGATATTTTATCGCATCATAAATTTTGTATTATTTTTTCACTAATCGTTTGTTACACAATTTAAATCTCCACTATTTTATGTTGCCGTTCTCCGAAACAATGGAAATTTATAATTTACGTTTAGTTTTAACTTTGAAAATAATATAACTGTAGTTGACTATAGTATATACCATTATTACAATCTCAAAATAATGTTTCATGTTTTTTTCCGATTTCAAAAATGATAAAACTTGTTAAATATCTTAATTGGTGTGTTCGATAAAAAAAAATTAAAATTACAATATATTCTGGAATTTTAAATTTTTCAATAATAAAATAGTGCTTACACCTAGGCATGTATTTTGGTTTTTTTTTTAAAAAAAAAACTTAGTAATAAATTGAATTTAGCTAAAGTTTGTGATAAATATTTTAGAAATGTAAAGTGTGTCCTTTATATATTTTTTCCATCAGTAAACAATACCTAACTAAGAAAAGTTAGGAATAAATAATTGTTCATAATATTAAATCTTAAAGATGTTGTAAGTAAAAAAAAAAACTTAAATGATCCTAAAATCAAACATGAATGAAATTTAACATTTCGTTTAAGAATACCATCACACAGGAACGAGAAACTTATCGCATTAAAAAAACAAACTTTTTTTATTGAAAAATTGCTTTTATTTTATATTAGTAATAAGCATGACAGGCATTGAATCCTAATTGGTTACTAGGTTTTTAATTGGCTATTTTTTTGCATTTATAACAGCTAAAAAAATAACGTACGAAAAAATAAAACTTTTGTGCATTGTATAACTAAGTTCAGCATATCAGAAAATACGTTTGCCGGTCTGTTATTTGTTTTTTATGTTAAATTATTGACATTTTTTGCACGCTCAATAATAAATAATCACCACCTATAAATGTTTTTACATGATGTAACATAAATAGCTCACTAATGTGATTAACTAACTAGGTACCTATGTAACATTTTTTTTTCAATGTAACCTTTTTTGTTAAAACGTTTATAATAAACAATAATCATATTAAAAACATGAATTAAAAAAGTGGGAGGGTAGAGAGAGGTAACCTCTCTCCTGAGTGTACTTCAGCATCGTGTAAGTCACTGTAATGGATGTGTTAAAATTGAATTCAATTTTAAAATATTGCATACGAATAACAATTCTTAGCAGTAACGGTATATAATCACTGAGTATATTTATGCGATTTGACACTAGATTTTTTTTTCTTATTTCCAGTGAAGAAACGAATGATGAATCTTGTACAAAAATTTTAAGTTTCAGACGAATAAATTAAAAACTGTGTTAATCTTCAACTATAATATATTTTGTAAATTATCGTGATTTTTATGAATTTTATAAACATTTCAACTTTAAAAGCTTACAAAAAATATTATTTTTATAGAATTTTGTTTTCGATATTTTTTTAATGTGGTAAGACCAATATGTATAAGGAACCTCGTTTAAAATTTTTAAATATCTATAATTAGCACAGAGCTAAAATATTTTCAACGTCATGTGTTGTCCAGTATATTATGTGTCTATGGTTTGATTACAATAAATAAATAAAATAATTTTTTTCTAAAACTAGTTTTTCATGAAAATGTCGGTTTTTCAGTGTTTCGTATTTTAATTTTTCTGATTATTTGGAAAAGTACGAAGCATTTTCACTTTTAATCACCCAAAAGTATCAACTAGATCCAATTTTATACCAGAAACCACTAACGAAGTTGTATTGTAGCTTTTTTTTCCACTATAATTTGTGTACATGGACGCACAGACACAAAAAATATTGACATCTCTGTAAAATCCACTCGTTCATCGCTCCAGTCAGAACCTAAAATGTATGAGAATAAAAGTTATTACTTACATGTTATAACATACCCAGTTAGTTACATATCTCAATTCTAACTTTTACACTCTGTATAATATGATGTACGGTTATATAAATATTTTTAAATTATTACCATTTTTGTTGTTGAGTACACACAAGCTATCCAATATAGTATAATGGTATGCAATAATAGTATTCGTAGTTTAAATATCTCCGAATTAATATTAATTAAATATTCTATTAGTACAATTTAATATTCAATGAAATAACTAAAAAAATACTAAACTTTAACATTTGGCATCCATATTTTTGTTCATTGGATATTATTATGAAATTGTACGTTTAAAGATACAAAAATACCTAGCAATGTTGTTAGATTTAAATAAAAATGAAATTGTTAAAATATCAACGTACACAATACATTTGAAATGAAACATAATGCGCAGTTATGGATTATTTAACACAGATTTTAAACTACCAATTTAAATTTTAAAATCAATATTATTTTTTAATTATAATTGTTTTGCCAATACAACAATATACCTATGTTATTTTCAATATAATTTTGATGTGATTGAAATTCGATCAACCTATTAATATTCAACGAACAATAATTTATAATAATACGTGAAATTATAACACAGAAATTATAATAAAATCATGAACAAAATTATTTCACAGAAGAGAATGAATGTAAAAACACGAATACTTAAAATATTTAAAATATAATTGAAGTTTGATATATACAAATGTGAGTTCCCAAGCATTTCCTCAATAGAATGATTTTCAAAACGTGTAATCAAATTTACATTGAAAATGTATTCATACTTTATAATATGGATTTGGACAGTGTTGCCAAATTAAATTTAAATTGATGTGATAGAACCTAAAAAAATTCCTTTTACCCGACCGCCCGCCACCAAATATAATAATCATGTAATGCGTGGGACAACATTGCTGTCCATGAATTAATTATAATATAAATTCTCCAAAGCCGAATCGTATGATCAATGAACAATGGTAGGTATTCTATTACTTTTTCATTTAAGGATCATATTTTTTTTTATATTTTTTTTCAATAATTGTATTTAATTGCCAAATTATAAACTCAATTTTTAAAAATATTTTTCAAGTTGCAACTTATGGGAGCGAAAAATTTTAAAAAGTAAAACAGTTTAAATTAATAAACAATAATTATTTAATTATTTTTGCCATGTTAAATTATGTCTTCACATAAAAATCTTTGAGATCTTCGATAAAATCTTGTAGACCACTAATTAAATTATTCAATAATATAATTGGGTACCAGTACGTGGGAAACTATAAGTCAAAAGACATAATATGTACATGTATAATATTATATTCGCTTAGATACATGGCTAATCTCAGGTTTTCTACTTTTCAAGAGAAACGAAAATTTGTTTCTTTGCTAGGAAATTCAAAAGTTATAGTATGTCTCTGAATAATTATTAATTCTAGAACTCCGTCTTTCTGAAAAGTTATTTCTATAAAAATGAATTTTTACTAAAAATTCACGAGCACGTCCTTGAAACTTGATAGTTTATCATTTGAATATCAGATAGACCATGAATATTTACCAAAAATAAATTTTCACTGAAGATTATCGGCGTTGGTAGTGTATTATTTTAACTTAAGCCAGCCCATGTGATATCTGATAATAACATGCTAACAAACGATTTTATATAGACCATGATAGTATTTTAATTTATTGTTAACGATGAAAACGTCGTTCATACCTCAGAACTAAATACTAATTATAAATTGTGGTCTCACGCATCTTAAAAAACACAAATCTATTGAAATATAAAAAGAAAATTTGGATTTTCCATGACAGTTCTTAAATGGTTTAGTGTAATAATATGACAAACCGTTAAGTGGAAAAAAAAACGTTTGTAAATTAATTCTACCAGCGTCAAATCGGAACAATTAACTTTTTTTTTTTTTTAATCGAACAAATTGCGGTTTGTGTCGATCGACTGATCTAGTTTCAATTTATTCACCTCGTCGTTTCATATTGTTTACTGGAAAATTCGGTAAATTACTTTTTACGTGCGCCGTATTTGTATTATATAATAGGATATTGACAGACGTTAGACACGCATTTTCTTTTGAAACGACGTCAGCCGTATTATATTATAATATACAGAGGAATGTATCGATGGACCCAATCGTGGAATACCTATATTACTGCTTTATAGACATAGACTATTATTATTTTCCGGTGTGATGCAAATATTCGTGACCATGTTGTGAAATCAATTCCGATCACAAACTAATATCGTATCAAATATCCATTCGACATGGCTCGAACCGACTCAGTGATAAACTTATTACATATATTATAATAGTATATTTACCAGCGCCTTGTTCATAACATGCAGGAACCTAGGCAGGCCGTTAGGAAAATGATAACATAGTCTCCACATGCGTGGTCATAGTTATACCTATACTATTAAAACCATACACCTCTGCATAACCGTGGTTGTGGTAATTTATACGGTACTCGACGACGTACTATATACGCGTCAGTAAGTTGTTCGTGGAGTGCGCACTGCGTACCTGTAGGTGCAAAACGATGTTATTTGAGCGTTTCGAACACTTAATCAAATAACACCCCACGTATCTCTTTTATTTTCGACGTACACTTTTATACTTATAAATGTACAGTTAGGTATTGTATGTATACACATGCTCTTGTGTACCCCTTGTGTACACCGCTATAGCTATATATTCCTCCTGTCACCCGAAAATCGATAAAATGAAAAACCGCTATAGTTGCCCTCGAATAACGACTATTTACCAAACGCGAGCCGCACGCACAATATACATTGTTATAATATAATAATATGCATAATGTAACGCATATTATTATTATTATTGTGTACTATGCACGAGTACGATTTTCCGACCGTACGTCGACATAAACTCATCACCCGCCGTCATATCGCGATTTTTTTATTTTTATACATGCACACGATGTAATAATTACGACTGTACTTGTATATTTTGCCTCCACCGTATTTTTGGGAGTTCGTGCCGTCGTTCTTTTTCCCTTTTTTTTTGTACCCTGTTACCACCGTGGGACCTTCGAACAATCGGCGGAAAATCGAAGTCACGTTGAACGATATCATACTATAATATAGTATAGGCGTATACGAGTATATTATACCGATATAATAATACTATCATTTTATTGTGTGTACCGGACGATGACGTTGTGGTGAAACAATAATAATACCTAATAATATCATAATGTCGTATTATCATATAATAACGTTTCGGATCACGCGATTGTGGCGGCGCGTGTTGTGTGGCGTGTGCTCGATAATATGAAATATACATTTTACCGATTGCCACGACGATGGTGGCGATTGGGACCAGAGCCGACCGAGAGACAGTCGCGGTTATAGCGGCTGGTAACCACACGCACCGACAAGCGGTATAATATAGTGAATAACGTAAAAACATTATGGGCTTGGAAATCGGCGATCAAAAATAAAACAGCTGTCATGTCGTTCGACTAGAAATTATTTATTGCGCTTACCTACAACGTCGGTATAATGATACCTAAATGACGATGACGATGACGTCGTGACGACTTGACGATATTTTGAGCGTTGAATGTCTATATCACCGTATCGAGTCAAAATCGCGAAACCGTGGCACGAGGTTACCGAAAATAACTCGTTCTTATTGACATTAATAAATATATAATTATTAATTAATAATTAATAATAATAAATAAATATTATCATAGCACGTCTGTTCACCGGAGCGGTGTGTAGGCAATTTCGGTACATCACAGTGTAGGTGGCTCGAAGCGAACGGTTGTGACTAATATAATGTCGTGCAAACTAGTAGTTGTACGTATGAGTGTGTGATCACTGTTTTATAACTAGAAAACGGCAAATTCGAGGTTATAAAAAAAGATTTTTATGACGAGTCCAAAATAAATTATTGAGTTATAGATTTATTTAAAAGTCAGCTTTTCAAAAACAAAACCAAAAGAACAGTCACTATAGTTTTCCTTTTTTCTCATAAAATATATTTGTACGGTTTTCTCGAGTAATGCTTAGTTATAATGTTATCTGCAGCTCAATCAGTGTTCGATTTCCAGGTCTTTTAATAATGTTCAAATACCACACATATATCACAAATGCATATGAACGGCTTCATCCATTCCACGGGTAGTATTCGAATAATAATAATCTAGAAAACGAAACGCCTTGGTTTATGTGACACTATTGTTTCCCGATTCGATATTTTTGTTTTTTTCTCATCCCCCACCCTTCTTGATTCGATATTTTTCTTTCCTTTATCACTGTCTTCAACACTTCTCTATGTCTTTGAATTTTACTGGCACCGGTCCGTTCACCCGAAACCTTTGAGACAACTGCCGCAGCGATCATAATAGTATGAACGAAATACGACAACTATATACACGACCCATGTCCACCGCAAAGGATTCGAGCTCGAAAAAATGGACGCGGTCAACTAATGACAGAGTGCCACAGCGGACCACGACTGCCCCCGCATTTTCTGCCGAGTTAATAACCCACGCCGTCTAACAATATTGCCGGATTAGGTCTAATGAAAACGAATGTTTTTCACCGGATTATAACACAATTTCGAAATGTCAACCTGAACCACGGACCAGCCGCAATAAGTCCCATCGCAATTATATACTGCATGCCGTTATACTATATAATATGTTTGTATACGCGCGCATTATGTATTGTTAAGTTGTTGGTACCGTAAATGATAAAGTACTCCGGTTCATAATCATATTATTATTAATACTATGGTAGCTATTATTAGTGGCCAGCCGATTGTTTTTTGTTTTTTTTTTTTTTTTATCGGTGTACCATTCATAAACTCGACGTAGAGAGATTTTGACGAAATATCCATCTGAAATTTTTGATGGCATAGACTTTTCAGTGAGATATCTCTTCTAGTTTTTGAATAATATTTTAACCTTTTGCTCAGATTACAATATATTATATTTTGGGGAATAATATACTCCTACAAATGTAGGTAATCTCCTACATAGACATAGTGTTTACTACTACAAAAGATAGTGTTGACTCCTACAAACCATAGTGTTAACTACTACGAACGATGGTAAACTAATAGGTCTTAAGTTTTTTAAAGAAGTCAAATTACTTTTTAAAAGGCGGACAAGTGAATAACGCTTGCAACGCTGTTGTTTCCTCTTAGTATACTTATATAAATTATCAAATTTAATAATTTCCTCCAGTTTAAATCGTTTGGTTAATTAATAACCACACATTATTAAATATTAAAAAACCAAATGACTTATGTATATTGGTAAAAAAATCAAAGTTATGTTAAAAAGAAATCAGTAGAAAAAAATATAACATCGACAATTAAAAATTAAATATCCGTCTTATAATACATTAATAAATATTATAAAAAAATCAATTCAGCGGCCTATATCAATAAAAACTTAAACAGTAATCAAATTAAAATAAATCATTAAAAAAGTGTTCGTATTTTATCTATAAATATTTTTTATTTTTTATTTTTATATTTTTATTTAACATAAATAATCTATTTTAGCACAATAAGTTTATATGATAAAATTAAAAGTAGACTACATGAATGTTGTGAATAAGCAACCACCTATTAGTGGCTCTTGACTACCTAAAGATAATAATAATATTTTTTTTTTAATTATTTATTATTTATTATTATATATATTTTTTTTCTAGAGATGTTAGACATTAAAGTTTTGTAAAAGGTCACGGCACCTCTTTCTTTTTAATCTGTGGTTAGGATTTCCTGGGAGGGTAAGGATGAGAATCTTTTATGAGAGGGTTTGAATGGGTTTGAATTCGATTGTGGAAACTGTGTGCTTTCTCTTATATTATTCTCATATGGATATCGTTATGGAGGACTAGGTTAGAGTCATAGGGTAGAGCATTGGACAATCGTCGGAGCGATATATTTTGGAATGTTTGAATTCTATTAGTGTTAGATTTTTTTGCCGCACCCCATAGTTGAAGTAAATACGTCCACATTGGCTTGAGTAGAGATTTGTAGATTAATAGTTTGATGTTAAGGGAGGACCACTTATTTCTAATTTTAAACTTATCATTCTTAGCTTTTTTCAATTCCAAAATCGTGTGTTCAAAATTTCAAATAAAATGTTGGAGTGTAGGATATAAGAATATTTTTTTTTTCAGATAAAAATTTTCATGTAGGAGATTACACTATCTTTGATTTTCAGGTAAAAAGATTATTCGTGTAGGAGTTTACATTTGGCCTATATTTTGATTATTAAATAGAAGTATAATCAAGTTTTTGACACTTACTTATATAATATATATATCAGATTTCTTAATCTTATTTGATTACATTAGTTAAAATAAATAAATTGTATGATAATTGAATATTATATTTGAAAAAACTATTAAACAAGTTAAGTAAAATATAGTTTTCTACTTTACTCGTAAACGTCTTAGTCGAAACGCCTGCAACAACACATTTAAGTTAACATAAACGTAAATTGAAATTTTTTTACGGGTTATTACTGTGAGTGTTTCTAAGTTTAAGTAGTTAATTATTTTACATGTACATCAATATTGTTATATAAATAAAATTACCATGGCACATTTGAGACAATTTGTTACATTATTTGCGATGTACTTTATAATAATTATTTATATACTAAAATTGGTTAGTTGTATGATGTCTATATAGATATACTTAATAAAGTATTATACAATTTATACTGTACTATAAATCTTTGAGCTTAAGAGATAGGGTATAAGTAATGATTCTGAACAGTAGAATACAATGAAGGAATTAAGCTTAGATTTATTTTTTCTACTTGCCTTTTCAAAGTCTAGGATTTCCCTGATTTCCCAATCCTCCAGTAATTACGTGCATCGTACTTCCGGCACTTTGGATTTCACAAAAAGAATACCGACAAAAGACGTGATTTGAGAAATTTCTCACCTTTGTGTTGACGCTACGTGGTCATCATTTTTATTTACCGTCAGTGAAACTAATTCGGAAAAATGTGAAAGAACTGGGGCATGGAAACATGTATTTATATTCAGCACGTACATTGTAACTTCGAAAATTCTTTTAATTATAATTTTGGTTTTTTTTTTTTAGTTT
This sequence comes from Macrosiphum euphorbiae, assembly GCA_949089665.1. Lineage (NCBI taxonomy): Eukaryota > Metazoa > Arthropoda > Insecta > Hemiptera > Aphididae > Macrosiphum > Macrosiphum euphorbiae. The sequence continues at coordinate 87,590,324 of CARXXK010000001.1, read as the reverse complement.
TTACCAACTTAAATTTCTTTATTCAGTATATAAAATCAATGATAACAGAATATATTTTTGTTATCTGGTACATAATAATATAACACAATGTACTACGAATAGGTACTATGTAGTATTAAACAACATGTAAAATTATATCCAAATAGTACCATCTGAAAAAAAAAACTATATAAACTTGTGATGATTTTAAAGTTCATTATTGGTTGAAAATAATAATTTTAGGAAAGCCTATATATCTATCACTTCTTAACTCTTCTGTGATTTTATTAGTTTATTGTGTATATTATTTAATACGATTTATTTTTAATCAGGTGATTTGAAATTGTGTTCTTATTTGTATTAGGCAATAATAATAAATTACGTATAAATCAAATAAATTATAACTCAAATTGATTTCGGAGAATTCCTGTAGTTTCTCATTGGATTTGTTCCAAAATATCTTTGCCCAATGTGTTTTACACATATGATTGTAAAATAAATTGAAACCCTTTTTCCTTTTAATATTATGTTCTTTATAATCTTCAGTATTACGCTGAACATTAACGGTTTTGATAGATTTTTTTTGATTATTTTAAAATAATTTAACTATACTTTGATTTATTTCAAACATAATATTATTCTATTATTAACATTGTAGTTTATGTTATATTAAAATTGAGTAATGTTATGTAATTAGGACTCAATAAAGTTAATACATTAATTTTATCGAATTATTTAATCAGTTGTAATAGTTTTATTTTATGAATACATTGTTCAATATTATTTTGAAATTTAATTAAAAAGTAATGTTCTATAAAGACTAAGTGATATTGGTTTTAGCTTATGCATCGTTAGATTGTTAGACTTTACGAAAAAGTTAAAAAGCTTTTGGGTATAGAGGTACCTCTGGTATTTTTTAATAGTATTTTAATGTAATTTAATATATATTGTTTAAGCATTGTGAACCTATGTCGGTCATCATTAATAAACGCAATACATCATTAAAAAAAGATTGATTGTTAAATTATTATAATTTTATGTTGATAAAAATGTTTCTATTTAAGTACTACTTTCTTAAATTATTATCGATTTACAGTAAAATTAATTACGTGCATACCCAATTAATTATGTAATCAGCTCAATGATCAACACCTAATATACTTTAAACCATTCGCATAACTATTGTATAGTTATTACTTACTATTATAGGCCCTAGTATATCATACTACCGGAACCTGGCTATATTAAAATATTACATCCTTAATATTTTATTTTTTTTTTGTTTTATTATTCTAAGTCCTATATTATATTATATTTATAGTTTATACTAATATTCTATATGATTACTCCCTTTATTGTATCATATTATTGTTACCATCATTGTTTCTTCTACTAGCCGATTGTTATATGCATAATAAATAAAAGGTTATCAGTTAACTATCTTGGTTGTTTTTATATAATATAAATGTAATATTTGTATATGTATGTATATATTATAATAAATTTATAAGTATAGATTATCATAATATTATATCCATTTCATGATATTATTATATGTACTTAATATATGTTTATTTATTATCTCGTTTTTAATAGTGGTTTTGTATATATTTTTTATATACACTCGATTCGTCATATTTTAGAAAATTGAAAAGGATTTTCTCTATTAGGATATTATTTCTGTGTTCTTTTTATCGAAAATTTAATTTAATTTGGGCCTTGCTAGCTTCAGTAGACATAACTTCATAGTTAATTATCTATGAAATGCAATACCAATATAGTTATAAATTACAAGTAGGTAGGTATCTAATATCTATCGTTTTACCATATCCATTGATAACTGATAAGATTATGTTTGTCTATTGGTTATTAATATTTGGTTAATTTTATAAATTTTATGATATTATCGATTGTCAAGACTGGCAGTTGAAGTTTACAAATATACAATATACAATTTAGTACATATTCTATAGTCGTTCATGGATTGATCACTGATTATAATATCATAATATTAACTTGGTTATTTATTTTTCTGTTTACGTTTTTAGGCATAACTACAGCTAATTTCGATATCTCCGTCTTATGAAATCCAAAGTATGTCGATTGTGTTTGTGTACCATCCTTTAACTGGAGCTTAAATATCCCATCTATACCTAATAGTCATTTTAAATAAAATAATAGTTTTTTTATGATAAAAATCTTTATATTATGGTTTAAGTGCTTGATTCATGTTGTTCGTGGATTTTTGGAGAACTAACGTAATACATTTTGGCGGGTAGTCCCCTGTTGCAGTCATACTTTTAACCTTAGATGGTCTGAAATATATTTTTTTATAGTATTGGTGTACCATTATAAGTTGTTAAATTTATAGATATATAAATGTTTATCATGGAGAACTAGGGTATCAGATGACGGCTTTTTGTCGTTTGTTATTGTAGTTCCAACAAAACATATTTGTTTTGGTGTTAACCATTTAATTTCGACAGTTTATTTATTTTATTATATTACAGTTTATTGATGATTATTGACCGTGGTTTAATGAGTTTTATACTTATGAGTACGTTCGAAATAATTATAATGGGATTACCGCTCTTAATTTGTAAATATTTTATGAGATTTGATAGCAAGAGTTTTTTTTCTATACAAAACCTCACATTGCAAATATTTTATTGGCGTTTATATATTTATTACATTATTGTAGGTATTTTCTCTATCTTTTAAGCAACGACAATAGGTTTTAAATTTTATCGTCTTCGTCTAATGTAAATTAATTGGATATTTGTGTGAGGTTTAAAACACTCACAAGAATGATCTAAAAATCTCAAACCACACGATGGCTAATGAATTTATGAGTTCTATAGTTCGGATTTGGTATTTTGTGTGTGTTTGGTGTAGTCTTGTATTATCTTACTTATTTAGAAATTTAATGTAATTTATTGAATGGATCAAAGCCATCAACATATCTCCTTGATGTGACTAGGTGTAATAATAATGGTCGCTGATTGATAGTAATAATTATATAATATTGACCTACATTCGAATATTTTGCGTTCTGCCAGTAAGCTAAAAAAGCAAACACGCGATTGATAAACTGTCAATAGTAAATAAACACATAACACATTATAAGAAATGATCGGTTATTATTTGTTTCCAAATACATTTTATTTAAATTTGTATAATTAATTCATTAATCATGATATTTAAACAACTGATAATGTCAAAAGGAGAATTGATTACTACAATTAATATACATTGGTCTTTAGCCTGTTTAGTTATCCATAATTAATAAATAATATTATTAATAATTTTAGTTTCAGAATGCAAATATTGAAAAAAAAAATTTCTGATGCTATATTAATACCTACAATTATCTGTATACGTTCAGCGTATTTATTAGCGAAGTGATTAGCTATAAATTCAATATCCATTGTAATATGTAGACTAAGGAACAATTTTATTCAATTATTTAACTATCCAAACGTTTATATATATAAATTATATATAAAAACAATTTTGTTTTAAATATATAATTGAAAATAAATTCTGACATTAATTGTAATACTGAAGCTATAAAATACTATCAAGTACTCGTATATTATGTACGTCATATAGGTATAATATCACAAAAACTTTCTGATTATCATAAAAATAATTTTATAATATTTTTATTTTATGGTGTGATGTGATAGGATGATTATGTGAAATCTCTTTACTACACCACTTCTCTCGATTTCCCAATTGTTGTTTGGAACATAATTTACATCCGTACATTCATATAAAAATATTAATTCACAAATAAGATAACTGCGTATTATCTTATGTTATAATATTATAATCACAATATTACGGTCAACTGGTTAAGTGTCATAATAATAGCAGTTAGTAAGTAATAAATACCTTTAAAATATCTCTGTAACTATTCAATTTTAAGCTCAATACTTAAAAATAAATAAATAATTTATCAATACTTTAAACTCTGATACATTCCATTTTTTTTGTATTTATGTACATTAAATATTTTTGACACTGTCAGGACACATAATATGACAACAGCTTGAATCTGAAAGTAGGTATATAATTTAAAGTTGTTTGATTTTTTGTATCGATCATTGTATAGATAATATATTATAAAGTGTGTGTTTGTGTATAGATTTTATTTTCTTAGGCCCTATACAAATATATAATAGACTTGAATAAAGAATTAATCGTTAATTATTAATATCAATAATCAGTTAGTATATTAATTGTTTTTATCGTATACCCAACACTATAATGGCTAATTCTATAATATATTAAATTTTATATTATATAAGGGCATGGAATATATTATTATATTACCATTATCGTAATAAATTAGGGTGTGCGTTTTGACTACCTACAATTACTCTTCTAATTGTCCCTGAACAACGTACGGTTTATAAAATATATAATATTAAACAGTTTTAAATTTCAGTATAATTTACTAAGAACATATTTGAATAGAGATTAGCATTTGTGTTCAACGCTGCAGTTGTTATAAATTATAATAACTCATCTCATTGGTGTATACTACTATTTTTTTTTTTTTTTAGTAATTTCATTGTTGCGTGCTATGATATGTCGTTGATAAAATTAATAACGTTTTCATAAAATAAATTAAATATCTCATAAGTAAAAAATTTCATTTGTAAAGCAAAGTAATTGTTAACTGTTTGAATACCACATATATTTCAGTAAATTATGTGGTAGTTCAATATTATACACGTTTATATTATGACTATCTGGTTAAAATTAAAAAAAAAATAATAATAATAATAATAAATGAAATAAAATATTTTACTGCGAAAACATTAGGTACATTATTGCAATAACTGTGCTGTAAAATTTTAACTTGTTTCGCAAAGGTAACTGGAAGCTATAAAATAAAATGTTAAGCATTGAAATGTAAATTGAATAACACCCTATTTTAAGTCAAAAATCTATTACATGTTTAAGAATTATGTCGTTCTTTATGGCTTCGTGCCATATAAATTAGAAATTATTAAGATTGAATCTAAAACCAAGTCAAAATAACCATAACAACATAATAATAATGATAGTAAGTAGCGTGTATTGTATGGGGTAAAATCGTTTTCATTTCTGGTTAAATATATTTATTATTTTTTGGTATATTATACAGCAAAAATAAGGGTACCTATGTGGTATATTACACGGTTTATATTATTTTTCTATTTTAATTTGCACACATTGAAATATTTCACATAGGGAATATTGGTCGTATTAAAAAAAATATGGACTGTGGTTAGTTAGGTTAGGTTCATTAATTTATATAATATATTAATTCATAATAATTATGTGAAAATTCGTAATAATTTTAGTAGGTATATTATATAGGTTCATTAAAATTTTTAATTATTAGTGCAAATAACTTATGCGTATTAGCTGTGATAACGTGATAACTTGTTAAATTAATTACAATTTATAAATATATAACACTAAATGCATATTATATTTGATCCAAATAAAATTAGAAAAATAGGTATCCAACCAAAAAGTTACAATAGAAATTAATAATTCAATAATAATTAAAAAGCGGTACTACTATATAAGATAATTAAATAAAACTTGATTATACGAGCCATCTGGAGTTCTAATTTTAATTAATGAAATATGAATTGGGTTGTGACCGATTTTTATAAAATGTCATTGAAAAATATTGGTTTATGAGTTTTTTTTTTTTAATTTAATAAAATAATGATTTTTCTCCCGCTTGACGAAATTCGGTTGAAAAATTGTAATTTATATTCATTTTATTTCTACGTTTACAATTATTAAGCTAAGGACTGATGTGCAATAATTCCATTCCCATTGTCATACGTATTATGTTCTTGATTGTAAATTTTTAATGTATTCTAGAACTCATTTATCAACTTTCTGCATACATCTACCTCATTAAAAAAATATATTATTCATGAGTTATTATGTCAATACCTACCATTATTATAACTACATCACAGTATTTCTGAGTTAATATATTTTGAGAAATAATAGATTTTGTTTTTTATTTCGTAGCTTACAAGCAATTAATTTTATATTGAAAGAAGATACACATCATCCGATTGTATTCCAAATATTATATTTTAACAGGTTCAAGCAAATCATTTTAAACAGTCGCCACTTATAAGTTTTGTTGTGTTCATTTAACTTTTAAATGACTTATAAAATCACTATCTATTATAGTATTAACTATGCAGACATAGTGTGATGTATTATTATGTATCATATATATTAAAACTATTATAGGTACTGATTCAATTTACTAACTGAACCATCAATAGATAATTTATAAAGTTTAATTAAACCAAAATAATTAAGTTATATATTCATGAATATTGATTAAAATTTGTATAATAATTATATTATATTCTTAGAACGTAAATAAAAAATAAAATGCAAATTTACTTAGTGAAATTAGGTATACTTATATTGCATTAATTCTTGTTTAGTTTTACTAAAATATTTATTTATTTTTTATACTTATGCTTTGAATAATATTAAATTATGTAATATGAGTAATATTAATGTAAAAGGTAAACGATTTACTTTTAATTTATCTTAGTGATTATTATTATTAGCTAAAGATTTCAGACCTTTCTCTGTAAAGATTAAAACATAATATGCATTATAATATATACATAAAATATACATTTTATTCAAACCATAATTTTTTTTTACAGAGTTCTTTCGAGTTTGTTTTGAGTTCGATACCAAACAAATTATAAATTTAAAGAGGAAAGGATGAAGAGCAGTATCTCTTTGTGTCGACGAACAATTGACCATCGTTAACTTGGTTCCTATTTTCGTACCAAAAAATACGGTATGTTGAGATCTTATAATGTGAATGGTAAATCTATTCTTCTCCTTACAACCGTTTACAGTTTTTCGGCTTATCCTCGTCGAGTCTTCTTATCGTATTTGCACACAACCATTTTAGACAGTTTTTGGTTTAAAATAAAAATCTGATTTACGAAAAACTAATACATGAAAAAAAAATTAAATAAATAATCTAAAAATTCCTAAGACCACCCCTCCACCAACTATTCCTTCTAACCACACACAACTACACCGGGATTCGACCACGGATAACTGGAAAGTAGTATCATCGTTTTGTCATTCCGTCGCATGGTGTTTCTGCATGATTGAAACCCAATGAGAGATGAGGTGTTTGATCCATGACACGAAGAGCGTGGGTATATGGTTGCTGGAAATAAGTGAGTGAAGAGAGGGTTGGTGGGAGAGCGAGAGTGAGAGGATTCGCTTACGATTGTGTCTTTAATGGAGTCCTCTTTGTTTGCCTTCTACATAGTCTATGACCCCTTATAACCACCCCTCTTCCCGTCCCACACAACTATACTCTTACCACCGTCGATGCAACACCCGCCACGCACCCACCCAAAAACTCAGCCATATCGCCCATAGTCCATATTGCCCCGGCACACCCGTACATAGTCAATGCGTGTTGTAGCCATTGTATCCAACGGAGGATGATTAAGCTACCCCTTTTCCTATTCTACCCAGGTCGTCCCTTTTAGATCGTCAACTGCAGACGTTCGTTAAGGGTCATTAAGGATTATACCGGCGGCAGCAGTAGAGTTTCAGAGGTGGCAACGATGGTGGTGTGTATAAGCTCACAATCGAAAATTTTGACGGCCGCAATCTCACCGTTCCCGCTAGTGTCCCTCGGCTACGGCCCGTCATCCAAATCGCGACAATGACCCATCTCATCCACCGGCGGGGAGGAAGGTATACAGAGTAAATTATTAATGATGTATCGAATACAATGAAATCGGGGACATCATTAGACCCTCCCCCTACACCCATCCATTTCACTGACGACTCCGCAGACGGAGGAAGTCAGTGTCATCGATATAGACTTAATGACTAAAAAAAAAAACAAAGTGAATTGAGCACATGAGTTATTTGTTTTATTTTCATTTAATTCTTTTCCTCTTGTTTCTTTTTTGTTTTTTTTTTTTTTTTCATTTTGTTGAACGAACTGCCAAAGCTACGAAAGCGCAACAGTGCTTATCGGTACACAAAACTATGGCGTGTAATATTTTGTCGAACTGAACATTAATCAAATAGAATTTTTATAATATATGTTTCCGAAAAGAAGTCAATTGGCTTAAACTTTAAGTAAAATAACTATATATTTTATCCTAGTAGACTATGATGAGATTGCATTAACTAATTAGATAATAAAACGCCTGGCGTGTAATATTAAATGCAAATAATAATATGTAGGTATACACTATACAGTTAGTTAATTTAATGCATACTACAAATTAAAATGTTTGAAAAGTTATGTTCATTTTTATCGAATAAAATTATTTTCATATTAAATATACGTATATTATATTCATTTGCGTTTTATTATCATTATTATTCATGAATTTGATTTATTTTAAATGGTAGATACTGTCCAATCAATCGCAAAAATGATTCATTTTCATGTGTCAAATAAATCATAGATAATTTTATGTTGTAATAATTACCTACGTGAATATTATAAAATATGAATGTTGATTTACCACTAAATTGAATGAATTATTTTGTGTTGTTTAATATAAATTTATAGTTACTATTTATTCAAAATATCTATTCATCGGTCATCACCGTCCATGATATCTGTTCTTTGCACAGTTCTAAAATATCGATTTAATTTATTGTGTCCAACAAAATATAACAAAATATAATATTATGTTCGACATCATTTCATAGAATTTTAATTAAGCCTGTAATCAAAACTACATTTAATTTGTTCAATGTAAACATTGTATAAATTGCATGTTTAAATTTTTCCAAATTCCATGATTAATAAACCTACCTCACATAATAATCACATATTCTATCAATATATATGGGTGTGTGTGTGTGTGTATATTTTAGAGATTGCAAATTGTTAGTATCATTAAATTAAATCTCTAATAATCAATATATATCCGATAGTAAATTAAATCCGTATACTCTTTTGGTTACGAATATTCCAATGTCTTTATCTGAACTTCTAAAATATCGTAACTAAATTTTTTAACCACATTGTGTCGGTTATAACTTATATTCAGTATTTAAAAAAACCTAATGCTGTGTGGCAACTGGCAGATGCCACTAACAGAAATCAAATATATATTTTTTAATCTCTGACAAGGAAGGTACGCACTTTCCATAATGAACCCTTTAAATCCTATATGTTTAAAAGTATGTTTATGTATATGTGGGCGAGTTCATATATATGTACAACAAGTTTCTAGGGGACAGGCTTTGTAAAATCATTGGTTTTAGTTCGGATTTCGGATACAAAGTTTTTTTTCCCGTGACAGAACAATAAAATACATGTATAAGAAAATTGGATTTTGTAATATACTTATAAACAAACTACGTTTAGGTGAATTCGGCTATTGAATTACCCTCGAGAATCCTTGCATTCAACAAAATACATTCCTACATTATAATATAGGGAGAGCGTTTACCCCGCATAGGTACCTATATTTGATTTATGTGATGTCTTAACTAAAATATCAAAATTCTAAGTCTCAATTCGCGTATAGAGCATCATTCATTGATATATGATTAGTTTGCTATTTTTCGTTGCTACGTTCACTGTAGTACGATAGATATTAATAATTATTGCAATGCACAAAAGCACACATGGCATGGGATTAATGGATTATATTTTGTCAAAAAGTACCTGTTTATTAGATACCTAATAATATGTATAAGTACTCTTGTAATATTTTAGTCTTCGCCAATTTGATCACAGTCTGAGGATTTATTTCGGAGCACGTTTTGATTTCCAATGATCTATACGAGATTAAATTATAATTTCGATAACCATTTATTCAGTTATAATTACAATATTTATTCAGAATAAAATGTGTTTTTTATTACTTTTTCGTTTTTTATTAACTTCTTGCCTATATTTATTATTGTAGAATAATATGTTTTCACGGTTAACGATTTTTCTGGTTTTCATCTGCACAATTGAGCGACGGCGACGGTAAACAGTTTTCATATTATATATCATGCATAGTAATTTCCAAACCTATGGAATTATTATATTCGATTCTATATCAAACGAGCTAAAAATTAACATTTACGACTGTGTCAATAATATTACGCATGTAAGCACACGTGTTGTTTGATGAAAAACGAATTTTCACTGATGCAGGTAGTATATTATTATTATTTGGTAATATTACGTGGGCGTGTATTTGACATGTTCTCCAAACGAATTTGGTCACAATTCGATGACGTATATATAACGGTTGTGGTCCAACCATGGATTCTCACGGTTTATATTGTAATATACTAAAGTACTGAACACAATATTATAAAGTTCGACGTATTCAATATACGGTGATGGTACGAAGCCGTTTAAATGGTGGACCATAATGGACATAAATGTTTACAGAATAAAATCTATAACGAAATCATTTAATGTAATATTTTGCCTGTTACATAAAATGAAAAGGTTTATTCTTTCGGTAGTAAAATATTATATTCGTTCTTGAAATATAATAATACCTATATTGTGTGCACATTTTTTGCTTCTAATAGTCGATCATGGGAATATTAATTTTATTCTCATTTTCTAGTCGACATACCTAGTCAATTAAATTTTAGTAACAAAACAGATTCGCTGTGTCACATATGTAGAGAAAATTAAAAATAAACATTTATGACTCTGTAAATAATATTAAACGTTACGTATAAGTGTGGCGTTTGACAAAAAACGAATTTGCACTGCTGCAGGTAGGTAATTTATTATTTGCTGGTCGTTTATTTGACACGTTTTTCAAATGAATTCTGTCACAAATCGATGACGTTTAAGTGTAGGTACCTATTTAACCATACTTTCGTTTGTGGACTGTGGTCCACTTATACGGTTTACATTTTAATATACTAAACACATAAAGTTTGACGTATACATAATATGGCGGTGATGACGGGAAAATGTCTGTACGAAGCCCTTTATATAGTGGATCATTGTAGGAATAAATATTTACACAATAAAATCTATAAAAACGTTTAACATAATATATTGTGTCAGTTACATAAAATGAAAAAAGGTTTATTCTTTTGATGACATTAAAAATATATATTATATTCAATCGTAATAAACATTGGGTGCACATTTTATTTATAGAATTTTTATTCTAGATTTACAATTTCTAATTTCTTCTAATTGCTGAAAATAGAAAATTTTATTTTATTCTGATTCTCTGTCTTCGATCAATTTTTAGTGATAAAACAGATGAGCTCAGTCACTTTTAATGCAAACACATGTATTGTATAAGTGTGGAACATAAAGAGAAAAAACCTATTGCTTAACCTACCCTTGACATTTATCTAGATTTTGAATTATAAAAACATACACGGTCCTTATTTTATGTTAAATTAACCATAGACATTTTTAGAATAAGGTTCTATGAAATTATATTTTGAAAATTACCTCTTGTATTCTTATAAAATGTTTTTTTTAAACATAATATGCATCAAAGTAATTGAAATAACTTGAATATTACATAATATTATTAATATTCCGACGTCCGAATATGAAATTAATTTCTCTGGTTTTTACTTCAAATGTTATATGTTATATTATTCCTTTCATAACATATTATATCAATATATAATAATATATTCAAATGAAGTACGTATCAATTTATAATTGTTTTGAACTTCGTGTGATAATGTTATCACTTTTTTTAAAATATATACTTTATACGCCAAAGCCTGTTTACAGTAGATTCTGAATAAATAAACACACAATAAACGTACCTATTTAGGTATTATTTGATAATTTTAATTTAATGTATATATCTACGGTATTTATATTTAAATTCCTATATAGGACAAACAAAAGGGGCTGTATCGAATAAATTTACCGATACGGTAGAACTATGCGTCGTGTGGTGATCTATATTGTAAAACCTTATTTATTATAATAGAAAAATGAAATTTATAGATATGTTTTATTTATTTAAATATAAATTTACCTACAAGTATACGAAATTTATTTGAAGTCGTTTTATAATCATTACATATATTTTTAATAGGTATTATTGGTTCTACAGAGTCTATGTAATTGTACAGTAGAACCATTAAATAATTCTTCAGCTTATAATATTTCTATTGTTATTTTCTGAGTAATAATAAAATATATGAATATATTTTTTACCATATTATAACACCCGTTTTTAAACAAATCCCGTTTCCAAAATTATGGACAATAAATATGAAAAACCTAATTTTTATTTTATATTTGTAATATTATATTATATAAAAAACATATCTATATATTCAACCACATGTTTTACGACAGTTTGTTAATCAAAATTAGAATTATAACTGTACCTATTTATTGTATGAATACGCTAATGAATGAACACAATTTATCTCTCAGTAAAATTTAATCAGAACACTGTGCATTTACCAAAACTGATAAAATCAGTGCTTTACATAAACTATTAACCATTCTAGTACAATATCATTCACCCTAATGTGGCGCTCAATAGAAATTTGTGAAATATTGATAATAGTATTGTAATAGAATGGTCTGTTTAGTCATTAAGATAAATCACCAAAACACGATTTTCAAAACATATTATTATACATTGAATTATGACTCACCGAATGATTAAAAACATATTTTACACAATTAATGGATTATTTATCTTGTAATATTTTATTTTACATAATAATAATATAATATTAAATTAACCATTATTTGAACTGTATAGTCGATATTGTTTATAGTTCTATATAATCTATAATATTATATTTGTTTGCTTATTTTAAGATCTGTTCCGTACCTCCATAATACGCTTATGATAATTACTTTTAATTTTTTTTTAATTATATTTATTGTTGGATCGTTGTATTATAATTTATAATATTAGTTAGGTATATATATTTTAACGACGTTTGATTTTATAGTGCTTAATGTTTGGGTGCCAAAATAATGTGAAAGTATTACCTATAGTCTATACTACATACATAGGTATATAGTATACGTGTATAAAGGTGAAAATGAACTCTTATTTTTAAACAGGACCCAAATTTTGGTGACCATTTGGGTTTTAAATAATTAATCACGATTAAAGTGTAGGAATAATTTGGTTTTAATTAAAAAAAAAGATTAAATCTTATATTAATTTGTCACGATAAATCGAATTAGAATTAATGGTGTTTTTTTCATCTTTGTTTTTAAATATAAACGGTGCAAAGTTTAATAATTGTTTTTAACATTCGGCAATTGTGCCGCATTTGTTCAACCTCGAAAACAATCGTTATGAATTATATACCTACGTATAGCTGCCAACGTACACATATACCACACAGCTATAGTATGTAGTTTAACTGAAGTGGTCAATTAATTCAATACACTTACATAATATAATATGAAGTTGAGTACATAATGCACAATAGACTAAAATATTATTATAACCTACCTAGGTGTGCAGTGGGTTTATTTTGTTTGTATTTACCACGACATTGTATTACGTTCGAATGATTTGATATTGTCGTTATCTAACAAAAACTGTAATAATAGTAGGCAGTGAATAGTGAATGATAAAAGTGTTTTGTAATGTTTGTGTCAATAAGTTGGTTTTTAGTAATTGTGGTGGGTGGTGAGTGAAGAGGGATACGAAGACGTGAATTAACGCCGATACGGTCATGTTGTAATATTTTACTCGAAATGACTGACATTCAAAACATATGTATGCCTAACTATTATAAATTATAATAATATACGAACAGGTAGGTACAAGGTGTGTGTGTGTGTGTGTGTAGTGTGCCGTCTGTCATCTGACCTAGCTCGTATTTATTTGTTATTATCACTGTTTAAATAACAACACCATTATTGTAATCGAACGGTGTTTTATTCCAGCCCGAGCAATCGATACGTCTTATCCCTTCCGGCCTTTGCCTCGGCGGTGGTCGTGCAGTTGTTCCGGTCAAACGATTCGCGTCACGGACCCTACTCCGTCCACATATATAAAAATAATAATATATACATCGTATCCGTGTGTATATCTGACAGTGAGTACGATCCGTGCCATATTCATTTGAATTAATTGATTGCTGTATTACTCAGTTTGTATTGCGTATGTTGTGTAGATGAAAAAAAAAAATTAAAAGTACACTCTAAGTGCCTACACGACATGCTATTAAATAGTGATATTATCTGTGAAAACAATAATTAAAAAAGAAATAATAATGTTGACAAATCATATTATTATCAATTTATCCATTTATCGTCGACAAACGGCGTTATTAATATTATATGTACCATCGTATTGATGCGAGGAGGCAGTATAGCGTCATTTTTGATTTTTTTATGGCGGGATGGCAAGGTGTGGTCATTGTAAAAGTGGGCCGGTGCCCGGTTATTGCCGTTTTTATATTTTATTTGTGAAAAACAATACACGCCTTTTTTTTATTATAGACACTTTGAGAAAATATTATATTGTGTATTAGGAAATTATTTTCACAATGATGAATTGATAATTAATAATTAATAGTTGGAACATATATATAGATAGGGGGCGAGGTGGCCGAGCGGTCCAACGCGTCGGCTGCGGCGCAGCCGATCTGGGTTCGATCCTTGGTCACCGGATGGCATTTTTCTTCGGGCAAGTCATGGTGTCCGGAGAACAAGTGCCGCCATCCCCCACCCGGACATGGCACATACCTAAGGGTGCCCAATCAAAAATTCTGCCCAACACAAACACTCACGTGTAAAAACTTACCATTCCAAACCCTACCACCACCACAATACAACCCTACAAACAGCTAATGGCCATTGAAGCCGGGCTTAAGGATCAATAAAAAAAATATATATATATATCTATATATATATATGGGTACTGTGTGTGAATAAAGAATAACATATTATTATGATTAAATAATAAAACATAAAGTTCAAAACTAATACACATTCTAAAAACAGCAACAGCTTATAGGCACTTAATGGTTTTTAATCAAATAATACCGGCTACTTTATATTTTGTACATTACGTTATTAGTTATTAAAAATGGACCCACAGTAAAGTTAAGAGTAAAAATATATCTAAAAAATACGTAAGATGGAAATGGTAATTTGATAAAAATGTAACTGATAATGTGCTTGCGAGTGGTGGTTTTGTTTACGTTACCCATTTTGGCTAGTCAAAACTTTTGACCAACTGGGCGAGCTGAAAATATGACACCACCTATGATGTGAGGCACCCATAATATATGTTCATGATTTGGCTACAATATTTCACTAGCAAAAACATATGCATATGGATATCGTCCGCAAACATATTATTATCATACGAAAAGTGCGAGCAAAAGGTCGCCGAAATACATCCGTTTTGTCGTCGTACGTGTTATATCATATAGGTAGGTTAGGCTAGGCACTCGTGACAAAAATATCCGACACACATTGCATCTGCGTATCATGCTTAAATATTATACAGGGTGTCCCAAATCTTGTGTGCCGAAAGTGGTAGGGGGAAATAACGTAACGCCTACATAATCCCCTCAATTTTCGTCACACGAATTTCGGAAGACCCTGTATACGTCAAAACAATACCTATATACATAATGTTGTGGCGTTAGAAGTTAACGCTCTTGCGGTGCGATTTTTGTTTTCAGTATTTTGTTTTGTTCGTTTGTTTGTTTTTTTTTTTATTATTAAAAACAAATCCGAGTTTGGCAAACTAAAACAATAGTTTTCGTCCATCTGTTCGCGTTGGAGCCGTAAACAACAACGTCAACTTTGTGAACAGAATATAATTCGTTGCACTCGGCATCGCTCGTGTCATCGTTGGAGTATATAATGCGTCCATACAAGCGTATGTTATTATAGTGAAATCAGTATCACTGCTCATCTATAATAATATAATGCAATGTTGGCTACTGCACAGCGTCCGCAGAAATCAAAATAATAATGATATTAATATGTTTGATAATTCGTGTTTTCTATATATTTTTTCCGTCCGATTCCTATTAAATCTATTATATTTGTAACATGGCTTGTGACATGTTTCTATTTTCACACATCGTACGCAGCACGCTAATAATATTATTTAAACTAATTGCATGTAGTAAGTAAAAAGAAAAACTATATTATACATATATTTATTATTTCATTATATTACAAGAATAGGTTTGCATACACCGGACAAAATACGTTTATCAATTTTATATGTATTTATTTTTTTTTATTATATTTTACCAAAACCACTTCTATGGCCTGATAAAGCAACCCGTTTACAGTTAATATTAACTTTTAATATTGTTTTATATATTAATGTTATGATGACACAGAGTTGAATACTAGTGGCCAAGGGTAACATGACTCAAAAAAGGTTGATAACCACTACGACACACGATAGCTTTGTAGTGTACACTATATAATATTATCATAAAATTTATATGAAAAATGGTTTTTATGTTTTTTTTTCTGTACATTACTTAGTATAATATACTAATCACTCATCGCCTTTTGATGAAAAAAAAACGGTTCAGTTGTTAATTTTGAGAGTGATGTCTGGAAATAACTTGTACTGCCTGTGAATCTACCTAGTACTTTTAGGGATCAAATATAATCAGGAAAAAAAAAATCAAAAATGTATGGAAAAACAGAAATATTTACTCAAAATTAAACTCAATAGAATCAATTAAAATGTTTTACGAAATTCGTCAAAATCACAAAAATGTATAAGTTATTTTGTAGTTTAAAACTCATAAAATCTTTAATTTTAACATCTAAAGCTTGAAATGTAATACAAGATTCCTGATAAGTTTTTTTGTACTGGAATTAAAAAAAAAAAAGTTGAATTTTGTTTTATTTATAATTAAATCGCCTGGACTATTGGATGTCAGGCCTATACTTGGCGTTTTGGAAAAACATTCGTTTAACCTACATACCGTATTAGCGTATTACTATAATAAAAATAAAAATAAATTATAATAAATAATTTTATAAAAAAGCTGCCATATCTTCTCCACACATAATTTATTATATTGTCCATATGGCATATACAATGAATATTTATCATTGAATTCAAATTTAACACTTCCATCACCATGCACCTCCTCTAGTTACACTCTACAGCTGACACCTACTTAACACCTACTGACTAAATATTTAGGAGAACGACTTCTCTTGTTATTTCTATTTGTATTGTTTTACTACATTACTTTGGAGTACCTATGCTACATTTTAAATATCACGTTTCAAGGAATTGGTTTTCTTTTTTGCTACTTCTCCGTCATAAAAAAACATATTAAATTGGCCATTCATTCGGAAGATTCAAAAACTTCATTTTCAGCATTTATTGTTACCGATAACTACTATTGTCTAGGAGGGTGAATATAGAAGTGAGAAAAAATAAATGTGTGCTCATCCACCCTGAGTTTGTGATTGTGTTTTCAGCTGCTATATGTACCCTCCTTTCACTGGCCGTTCGTTATACACATTCCCCGCTCCCCCCACAAACATGCATTTTCGTTAGATAATTAATAATAAAACTGAAGCACTGATTTGTGTATTTTATCTACTTATAATTGTATTGTATGAAGATGATCAAAAAGGAAAATATACAATCTGGTTACACTCAAAAGATCCGTTCAAGTCACAACCTTTTCAAGTCGTTGAAAACGTCACGTTGCCCTAGTCCTAGTGTACGCTAATATAGGTAGATATTATTTTTTATTATTATTAAAATTAACCATAAAATAGGAATGTTAATTAATGATCACAATTAGATTTTTCTTGCTCTCTCTACCGTTCATAATTGTTGTGTGTTTGTGTATTGTGTATGTACAGTATATATTTTGATACTCATACTTCTCATTGACTAGTGTTTTAATCCTGTACTCCTTGTATAGTAAATCTATATGAATTCACTTGTCTTATAGTAACAAAAACGATGATGTTGCTGATGATGATGATGATTGTAATAATAATAATAATAGTAAGTGCTTCATTTCTGTCCACGTTTCAAAAATGATGTAAAATTTTAATTATTTCCCGTCTGTTTTCTAGTGTAGTGAATACAATATGTTTTTAATATTATAATGGAATAATGGATACGTGTGGCTTTTCAAAAATCGTTACATTGGAGGTGCACCACACTCGTTATATAAATCTGCCCTTCCGACATTAAACTATAATAATATACACCTATACGCGCGGGCCACACGACTATATGAGTATAATATAATGTAATATATGTATGTATATATGTATGTATATATATAATATATATATACACGACATATACATACTGCACTTATTGTATTTAAGTCTCGTATCTACATACATTAGATTGTCGCGTGCACCTCAGCAGTAGCAGCAGCAGCAGGATGTGCGTGAAGTGAGTAAACGCACTTCAAACAATGGGTTGCAACCATGATAGAGGCGCATTCCACCCCATGTCTAGAGCCTCGGTGGTAAAATCACGTAGACATTTCGACTGGTATACAGTAGTTATAATAATGTCTGTGTACATAACACCGACGAGTTTTATGTTGTGTGTATAAATATAAAGTTCGCCGTTTCGCCTTTTATTGTGTATTCCGTTGGCGTAGCCGTGTATAGTGGCATTATATAATATAGTGGTATAGTGTTGTAGTGCGTACAACTGTACCACGGTTGTTGTGTAGTCGCAGCACAGTGGTGGTGAGCGTAGACACGCAGAGCTTGATTTATATAATTTTAGGCACCCCAAAAGAGAACGAAAAAAAAAAACCTCTAGGAATTTCTCTAGTCTATGTACGAAAGTACGAAAAACATAACATATGTATATATATGTATACAGTATACACACTATATAATTGTTTCGTTAAGATTTATGCAAAACGATTGTGTTTTTACATTTTGTAATAATTATTATAATAATATGAAGGCAGTCATCACTCATATTATATTAATGTAAGCCACGGGAATTTGAAAAACAGATGCAGTGGAAAAATGTCTGTATAGCAATCGTAGTTTTCCCGACTTGAAATTATAATTAGCTACCTAGTAAACTATTGAAAAACTACCCCCATGACCTCTGCTTTTAATAAAATAATTACACATGTTAACTGTCAAGCGTAATATTGTTTAAGACAAAAGCTAAAATAATAAAAAAAGTATGGATGTTCATGCCAAAACGAAAAAAAGTATTTGACTTTAAAATATTGTTGTACTTTATAGTATTGGTAAGGTCTAAATGTCTTCCCACAGTAGTAGGTATTAACGTGCTATAATTTCTAACTTATGTGCCAATATGTGGCCGTAACCTCATACACACCTGCAGGTGGTTTATAGGAAATAATTTGGTTTTTGCATAGGCCTTATTGTACGAGTAATTTATAGTAGGTAAGTAGTCTTTAGATTTCTAACAATTTACTAACCCGTTAAGGGCCATAGCGTGACGTAAAAAGTTGATTTATTTATTACATACCAAGTTTTTAATACCCGACGTATACAATTTTCCATAACCGTGCCAAGTATACCTAGAACGACTACGAGGACGATAGATTTTGGGGTGAGTTAGCCACTTATTTTTGGCACATCACCGCATGGCTTCAGCCTACGAAGAAGACGCGTTTGAAAAAAAAAATCAAGAGTACCGCCAAATCATTGCTTCTTTACAATGTACACGAGTCGTACTGGTCAACATTTTATAACACGTAAACCCACCGATGTCGGAAAACTCATCATATTTCCTCGCGTTCAAATTAAAAGTACCTCTGCATACTACGCTAACTCATAAGTAACATAATATGGCAGAGTGGGAAAAATTATAAATAAAAATATCATCTCTCTTTCTCTCCGTCCCTCACCGTCGCACCTAGATAAATTAATTGAGGGTTGACCGGCGGCGGCATTCTTATACATAGAGATGCGCGACTTAGCGTAGTATAGATGGGGGGGAGGGGAGTGGAAACGGCGGTAGTACGAAGAATTATCGCTTTGTTTTTGCGTGTCATCGCATCGGTAAAGTGAACGTCCATTAAGCGGGTTTAGAGCCCGTTTCACAGCTCCCGCAGGACGCTACGGCATCCCGGCTGTGGTGGCGGTGGCAGTGGTGGTTGGCGCGGGCAGAGCGAGGCGAGGGGATATAATTTATTAGAACCTTCTATACAGCCTCTCTTCTCGCATCTCTACGCCCATCGACTACATTCACCCTCGGCCTGGACTCGCGGGTGTTTCCTCCCACCTTGTCCGCCTCTATTTCCACCCACTCCGCCCCCACCACCGTCGACGAAGCCACCTCCACCGTCAAAACCTCTATCTCTGCCGCGCCGTCACAGGTCGTTGTTCCTCTGTAGCGTTATCAGCTCCCGCGGCATATAGTCGGCCGATCGAGAGTGACCGACCAACGATAGCATGAGATACACGAGGCAACGTACATTACGTACACAGTATAATATTATATACTTACCGATATAATTTTGACAATTTTGTACACAAAGTATTATTGTCGGATTGATGATTGTCGTTAAACTCGTGATGCTATCCTATCTAAATACAAATTTGGTTCTCGTAAACGGCCGCGACGTTTTTACATAGAACTTTTCTAGTTTTTTTTTTGTTTTTCATAGTGCGAATGTCTTATTATTAAAATTTCGTCACGTATTTCAGTTATCACGACTATTTTGCACGTATCGTTTTTACGGTCAGCGTGTCTCATACCTTTACAATTTTATATTGTAATTTTTTATTGCATACTATATGAATAGAATATCGTAATACTGTGATAGTATTATTATCATCGTCAGAGGTATAGTATGATAATATTATGTGAACGATGAATACAGCAAACACTTGCGTATATTATATTATATTCGCCTTGAAGCATATAATCGCATCGCCCCGAATATTCTGGGAAACGTTTTAAAGATTTCGATAAGAGCATCGCGCGATGTTAACCATGCGAACGTTCGGGGGGGGGGGGGGGGGGAGGTCGAAATGTGTATGTATATATATTATATATATATGTGTATACGTGCATTATTATAGATGTATATAAAACCGATGTTTCGCGGTCCGCTGAGCAAACGCCGAGAGATTGGTGGTCGTTAGCTGTCTTAAAACCGTTCCGCAAGAAATATATAGACGGTGGAGATGCGCGTCGTATTTTTTTTTTTTTGTTTTTTTTTCCTGGTTTTGTTCCGTAAGAATTAAGGTCACTTACACGGTATTTCGTGGTTTTTTTCGTTCTTTTGCTCTACCGGCGTGGCCGCGCAGGAGAGAGGACCGACCGAAAGGTTTACGTTTTATGTGCAGACCTCCGGACCTTTCGGAGACAAAGAACATATAAATTGACAACTTTTATAGTGTACAAGTTTATCCGGCAAATGTAGTTTACCGGTGTTTGCGATCGATTGTTTTTTGATTTAGAAAAGCGCGCAATAGTATAATGGAAAAAAATGAGCGGTAAACCTTTATTCGTCTAGTTCCAAGTGAACCGCTCGGTGGGCGGTCGCGGCTTACATAATTATTATTCTTGTAGAGGGTTTTTCAGTGTTTTGACTCTGCGATACTCCATTTAAATGCGTCCTTTAATGCAACACAAAGTTAAATACATTGGCCTAACTGGAGTTCTATAATTTTAGCGCTTAACCGATGTGCTCAGTATATAAGTTTTACATAAAACAACAAAACCCTACTTAGAAGTTACAACTCGAGGTCATAATATTATGAAGATTTATATTGGAAAAAAAATATTTCCAAGAAGTACAACCATTTACAATCGAACAAATGATTGAAAAAAACCCGGCCTAAGGCACATCTCTCATTATTATTGCTACTCGTTCAAGTTTTATTTTTATTGACTCAGCTGCATATTGCTCACTACTAGAAGATCGTCATCTGAGTGGTCGTGTTGTTTATCTTCGATATGACTATATCATAATATTGTGTTCCAAGAATAATATATATATACACCATTAAATAGAGTTTTTTTCTTATTATTCTAGCAATGAATCCCGATGTCATTCGAAAATTATGTTTAAGATCAGTAAGACACGTGGTTTGCCTACTCCGCAGTAGAGATAATGTCTATTTCCCATATATCGATTATAATATCAGATCTTTCCTGTTTTTCTCGAAGTTTGCTAGGAAATTTTAGAAATGACCTATTTGCACTACAGTCATTAATCTATGTTCAAATCTCAATAGGTACAAATACAGAAAAGCTTTGGAAAAGTTTTTCAACAGAGAGCCTACGGGTGTGTTATGCGATGAAATAAAAAAAATAACCACACACACCGTAATAAGACCAAAAGATCAATTTCGGGTCCAAAACAATTACGCGCTGAAAGTAAAGAGACGAAAATCAAAGCCGCGTGTTCCAATCGCGATTTCACTGAAACCTTCGACTTCTATAGATGGTGCCGAGAGACATCAAACATTTCGGAGTGATTAGTAAATTTCGTATTGACCCCCGCACGGCGTTCACAGTATAGATCTCTCATCACTTTCTCACTCTCTCTCTCTCTCTCTCTCTCTCTCTCTCTCTCTCTCTCTCTCTCTCTCTCTCTCTCTCCTCTCTCCTCTCTCTCTCTCTCTCTCTCCTCTCTCTCTCTCTCTATCTATCTTTCTCTCTCCCTCACGCACTCACTCACAATGACGTATATAACATAATAATATATTTTATTATTATTTGATCACTGAACGCGAGTTCTGTATGCCAAAACGATGTATTATATATAACATGATATATTAACACTTACGGTAAATCTCAATTTCGTTTCGCCGCCAGTAATAACGCTTTCTATATAATGGGTCATTGCGTGCTTCATTAATTTTACGAGCCGACGGGGCCAGCTCGAAGACGACGGCCGGTTTTCCTGCAGCTCCACCTCCGTCCACCGCCGACCCGTTATCGTCTGTATAGTCGCTGTCGTTATTACAAGCGCTCTCGTTCCCCGCCGCCGAAAGTTCGTATTATTGCCGCCGAGTGTCCGCATTTTATATATATAATATATAAATACAACAATAATGATATGAATTATTATTATTTATCAAATCTCTCTGAGGATATACTGCAGCACTGTACACATAAAACGCTTAGAGTGTAATTTGTTTTCGTTTTCAACGGACATCCGGCCGGCCCCACGCAGTATCATTATCGTTATTATTATAATATTGCATACCTTTTAGGCGTTTGTTGTGCCTATAGAGAGGCGGTGAAAGGAAATAATTACAAGAAAGAAAAACAAAATACACAATATATGACGTATAATACAATTTGACACTCGAGAATTTCCTTAGGATAGGAGTGACAGCGCATACCTGCATAATATGTGCACTTGGCGATTTGCTCAGACTAATGGATCTCGAACACCGTGTACGGAGTGCTATATACAGGGTGATTCGCCAAGTACATTCACCCCATTATATTTCTTCTTCGATCATACAGTTATTCAAAACGCGATTTTTGGAATTTTTAAATAAACTTAAAAGACGTCTTATACTGTATACTTTTAAATATTCTTGTCTTTTGTATTCTTTTGTCTACTGTAAATTATTCGTCGGAGAATTTTTCTGGGCATTTTTACGTATAGGAATTAACACTCAAACTAAGTAGTTTTTGAATCAATTGAATAGATTAGGGACTACGGTGATTTGAAAATGTTAGGAATTAATGTCGAACCATCAACAATAATTGTATTATAATTTGTAAAAATGGTCAATGTATAATAAATATTAAATCCAATATTCAGCCGTTGTGTATCCTTCTTGTAAACATTTTAATAAATAAGAAACTAATCATTCGAAATTTGAACTAGGACCCTAGATTAAAAACGTTCAAAACAGTTACACAATAATTTACTGTAGAATAGCGGGGTTTTCATTTTGAAACATGAATTTTGTATCGGCACAGGAAATCCTGTTAAATAGTTCGGAAATCTGAAGAATTGAAAATTTGGGTCTTTAGGTATGTTTAAAATTTCCAAAAACAGACTTTGAACAACTGCAATATATTGAGTACCTACATTTTTTTTAAATGTCAGTGACATGCCCGACGAATCATTCTGTATAATATGGCTTCGTGCTTGTTTGCCATACGATCTCTGCGCATCCCCTTCTGTGAAGTGTTCTTTCGACGGCGTCAGCGGTCGGTTCCCTCATTTCGTACTCATTAAACACACGATCAGAGGAGGTGGTGAAAAATACGTACTTTGGATTGCCTAACGTCCACGAATATACATACCACATAATATATGTACCTATATACGCATATCCATACAATATATATATATATTATAGGTGTATTATATACACGCTTATATTATATACATATATATATTATACATCTTGTAAGGTGGAGGATACGTGCGAGTTCGTTGTTTGGGCTTTTGGCTTTCATTATGCACACCTAGCTACCTCTTTTCTTAGCCGGGGAAAATGGTAAAACAAACAAAATTCATGATTTACGTACACGCGCCGGCGAGTACGATAATGAAAACGACGTCGGCGAAACTGTGTTGTATATATAATACACGTGTTATTATTGTTTATTATAGAAAGTACCTACCCGACGACTGTGGTGGACTGCGACTTACTGGCGTGCACTGAAAACGGTGACCCTTTGGACTCTCCTAATCGACGTCGTAGCGGACGCAAATAATAATAATAATGATAATAATATACTCGCAACGCTGCACGCTGCCGCCGTCATTTTCGATTTCATTGTGTTTGCACACAATATGTTTTTCATCTCGAAATGATTTTTTCATTTTATGATTATAGCCTCGCTCATTAGTACATATTATTATAATGACGTGTATTTGCATATCAGTCGTACGGATCATAGACAGAATAATATTACACTTGTAAAATGTATAATATTATTATCATCGTGGCACGACCGTGCACGGCGTGTTTCGCTAAAGCGTTCAGAAGGGATTTCATTCCTTTTTATACTTGAATAATCATTATTATGGCTAATATTATGTATTATTTGTTATATTATTATAATAGCGTTCAAGAAGTATTTATGATTTTCG
The DNA here is from genome assembly GCA_949089665.1 of Macrosiphum euphorbiae. Classification (NCBI taxonomy): domain Eukaryota; kingdom Metazoa; phylum Arthropoda; class Insecta; order Hemiptera; family Aphididae; genus Macrosiphum; species Macrosiphum euphorbiae. Next base: position 87,565,301 of record CARXXK010000001.1, on the reverse strand, counting down.
CCACAAAGAAGATCGATAGAAAAAAAAACAATTCTGAAACTACTCTCATATAGACAATTAGAAAATAGTTAACATGATTTTAAGCATCTGACGGTCGTGGTATGTGACACTGCATCCTGTACAGCGATTAAAATATTTAATATTTACGAATTATACTTACTCGCTCTTCCAAATTTAAAAACAGATGGCAAAACATAACGTTATGATATTAGGTAGGTAGTTATATCGTTATACCATGACGTTTTGAATCTGAATAAGTAAAATAGTTGAAATATTCAAATTCAATACTTAGAATTATTCAGACATCAATATGTAGTGGAAAATAGCATTATTATAGATTTATATAGCACCATAATAACGGGACATTTTGACAAACCTACACAATTTATATTATTTATTAATGTGCTAAGGATTGAGAAATCCCTTAACCGACGACCGCATATTCAAACCAACAAGGGATTGCCAGTTTGTTAATGTTTGTGTTTTAATGTGTGTGTTTAGAGATTACGGGTTCGAATGTGATTGTAATGATTTATAACTAATTTCTTGTGGCCGGTTTTCTGTTCTTGTTGTATTTAATGTACTATATTGTAGGTGTTATTGTGTATACCGTGTGATTAGTGGTATGCTTTTGTACGATGGTGATTCATAGAACTGTGATTTATTGTGGGACTATCTAATTACATAATGTAGAATAGCTGGTTTTAGTTGTGACGCTCAAACTAAATAATTGTTTTTTGATTTTAAGTGTGATCTTCAATACTTGTCCAGGATATATGGGTAGATTTAATTATAATTTAATTAATCGTCGATAACAAAAGGTATTTAAATAATAATTGTTCAACCCTATGAAACATAATAGGTTAATTATGAGTATAGATATTTTGAAATTAATTCATCGTTCTTATAAATTACTTACTATTGAATTTGAACAGTTTTCATGCCTTCAGGGTAACAACTGTCGAAAAATGGCGTTGATTGTAGTGTAATAACATAATTAACTACTTGATATAAATTATAATAATATTACGTAAGGTAACTACATTATCAAGGGGTAATATAGTGCTACAGTGATAGAATTAATGTTAATTACTATCTGAAATATTAGAATAATTTTAAGTTGATTTATTTGAATGTATACAACAATAATAGATATAGGTCGTGAATAATTAAACGATAGTATTTACTCGATTTAAATACTTAAAATACAGATATTTCAATAAACAAAATAAATATTTGAAATCAATTCTGACTACGAAATGTGTGATAATTTATTATTTTTCAAATTAATTCAATGTTTCGGGCAATAATAATAATAGTCGAGTCGTGTAAATCTTTATAATAGGTATACAAATCGGTGGAAAACCATAGGTAAAACTTAGAACGTAACGTATTATTTCCTTATGATATTAAGATAATCTATGTACGACGCAGTATACCTTCCAAACTATAATCAATATGTTCCCCGATTCGACTAGATTATAAAATGCATGGAAACGAATAATAATAATAATAATAAGTATAGCTATTTGGTCGATATCTGGGAGTAGGTAGTGAAAATAACGAGTACGTCAGTCTGTGTATAAGACCCTCCTCTGGCCACACAACTATCCTTTATGTACAGACTCGTAATACCATTTGTGTGTGTGTGTGTGTGTGTGTGTGTGTGTGTGTGTGTGTGTGTGTGTGTGTGTGTGTGTGTGTGTGTGTGTGTGTGTGTGTGTGTGTGTGTGTGTGTGTGTGTGTGTGTGTGTGTGTGCGTATGTGCGTGTGTGTTTATGTGTGTTTATGTGTGTATGCGACTAGACGAGTGTCGGAAGTACGTAACGTATAGTGGATTAACGAATGCCGAACCATTGGTTCGAAAGAAATGCATTACGTTCGCTTTGTAAGTTACAAAAACTATATATCATAATAATAATAATAATAATAATAATACATTTGTATAGGACGTACATAGGTAGGTATATTATCCTAACGAGTGCAACTGGAAAATTTGTTTGAAATCGCATAATACACGTAAACAGAAAATATTATATTTGAGTCTGCGGTTATTGCATAGGCACTTACTTAAGAAGGCCAATAGTGCACGTACACAAACCGTCAGGAAATAAAACTGCACGAAATCGACATCAAACTTACGGGCGGATAGTTTATTCGCATTGAACCTGCGCTCAATAGTTATATAACAATATACATAATATGTGGCCGGAACGTCCGGTTTTCGCCGTCATTATGGAAGACTTCCTTTACGATAATATCATACGAGGGTGTTGAGAAATTGAAATTGTTCTAAACATATTTAAGCAAGAAACATTGATTTTACCTGAAAGCTTTTTAAGGCGTACGACTTAAGTGTTTATGCGATTACAAGGAGTTATATTTAAGTAATGGAAATATAATAATACATATTTTTTTCAGCCTGCCCGAGCTCAATTAGTCTATATTCTCTGATGTATTATTATGTCTATAGTTACGTTAAAAACTAAACAAAAAAATTGATATTTTTTTGAAGTTCTTAGTAGGAACCTGGTGCCAATGAAATGTTGTACACAAAAATACGTTCTACGGGAATAATGATCCTGTTATATAGAATCAACCAAATTTCATAATTTCTTTTTTTAACTTATTGAGTGTAATATTCTACGGCCGCATAAAACTTCGTTTTTCAATATTTTAATCTCAAACTTTAAAAATAATACATTTTTAACAATTATTTAAAATAAAATAAAAATTGGAGTTCGAATCTGCCTGTAGGAAGTCCTCTTCTTCATATAAAAAAAAATAGTTATCAAAATCCCACAATTCTACAAGGTCTGAGAATTATTCCCTTGAAGTAATTTTTTTCGATATAATACACCCTATCAACCTTTCTCCTTAAATAGGTATAGTGGAATTTGTAGATTAGTGGAAAGTATTATAATTGAGGTGGCCACTAAAACATAAAATTTAATTTTGAAATTGTATAGAAATGCGTAAAATTTTAAAAACTGGCACAGGGCCCCATAACTGAGAAAATCGGAGTGGGGAAGGACAAACAGATTACTTTGTATACTATTTTTATTATGACTAATAAACAGCTATGATTTTGTTCTATTAGCGATGTTTACCGCAATCACGGATATTGAACTCTCAATAATTGTTTTTTCTTTTGGCTTTGCAAATTCATAACATTTCGAAATTAAAATATTATATTATATAATCTTTTAGTGTTATACTTATTATTGTTATACTTCAGTAAAAACGTTTACCGTTGATTTCATTTTTTATGCTTAACAAAATAAATAGTTAACATTTTAAAAAATAATGAAAATGTTGAGCGGAGCATGAAATATGTTTTTAAATATTGTAAACAAACTTTAGACCCACTAGTCGGTGGTAGTCGCTACGTCTCTGAAATATTTATTCTATACAATATTTCTTATTGTTAGCGTATTTTACGTATTTTTAAACCATGGCTATACAGCGCTTGAAGAGTTCTTGATAAATCTTTAATAATACCCCCAAAGAACCTTCGGAAATCGCTATCTATTGTTCTCCCGATGAAATTTGTTTCGTGCCATAAGTTTGATTCATTTGGTTTATATTGTCTCAAGCGGAACTGTCTGAAAAGTTACTTTGGTTATCATTAATTAAAAACAATGGGTCAGGAGGAACCGATCGTTTTGTCGATCAGTGTCCGTAAAATTAAGTTAAATATTATAACTCACTACTTTATATCAAAGTATAAGACGTATGCAATATAAATATTACAAATATTGAATATTTAAAAGTTCAAAATATCGGAGCAATATATGACAATCGGTAACACGAATGCATTATTTCATAGATTTTGGCGGGATAACCAATATGATAACTACAATAATAAGATAATATTGTTCTTCATACATTTAAATAACTTATGCATTTTGCTTTGAATAACTCGTAGCTTTTAACTTTTTAAACATTCGTTTCGCTTATCCAAGCTGACAACTTTTGGAAAAGTAACTTTGCAAAATACTTGTAGACATCTGTAGACAGCGTAATTACAAACAAAGTAAAACATTATTATTCGTCCTTTTATTATTTTGATGAAGATGGTTATCTGTGTAACGCAGAATTATAATCACAAAGAATGTTTATTGAACTGTGTCAGTAAAATATACATTAAATTAATTTTCTAAAAATTCGCTTTTTTTTGCTAAATAATCATTATATTATTTAAAATCAGTGTGATGGTACCTTAAGTGGTTTAATTTAATTGGGTATAATAATATCATATAAGATATGTGATATTATTGTAAGGGTAAAAATATTATCAAGTGAATTAAGAATATGTATTTAATTTACTGCTGAGATGGACAGTAGTAAAAATACAATTTTTATTACCTATTTTAAAAATATAATCATTCAAGTACACCTACTATAAAATATACCTACTAAAATTATCCTGAATCTGTTGAAGATTTATTGGAGCATAGGTATAATATTGTATTTTAAAGACACAATTAATTTTATCGTTTAAACCTATATAATAATATGATCAGTGTATAATTTACGTACACTTGTTTTATTTATTTATTTTTTTACTATTTTACTACCTTACGTTTGGAGAAATTTCTCATCAGGTGATTAATTTGAGTTCTACTTCTCCCTGCATTTACATTTATCAAGACTTCAAGAGCAAAGTGCAGACACATCATGAAAGACGAAGATTTCCTATATTTATAATTCCAGTATCGCAGGAATGCCACAGAATAAATATAAATATTTACAAAAAAATAACAATTTATTATGTGATCGAAATCTACAGTCATTTATTATGAATTTTTATTTTTGTCTTTGTAAAATCCTATATACAATAATATAATATATATATGCCAACTACCGAATGAGCATATTGAAGAATAAGGACGTTTTTGTTGTTATTTTGTTCAACTTTTATATTTAAATTGTTGTTTTTTGTATTTACAGATTTACGACGCATCGTCGGTTCCCTAGTAAACACACTATTACATTTTTCTACGTTGAAAAATAAAACGTGAAACTTAAATTAAAAGTAAAAAAAAAGCTAAAGTTTTGTAACAGTTAATAGATGTTATAGACGCCAGAGATTTAACACCAAACGAAAAACAATAGTATGGAAACAATCAAATGTAAATTATTCAGTACCATTGTTTGTTCCATTATTTACAAATTGATTGATGAAATTCTTTGGATTTCAATTATAGTTTCGTTCAAATAATATTGTATTTACACAACATAATAATGAAATGTTTCTGTTTCCAGTAAATTGTAAATTCACACAAGAATGTATAGTTTTTATTTCCATAATATGTTGCATGTACAAAACCGAAATCAAAAAAAAAAATAAAGTTATTTATCAAATATCGACAAAATAAATATTAGGTAAATGATTAAATAGTATACTTAAAGTTATTTTCTCAAATTAACAAGACACATGGTGTTTCTCTGTTGGAAAAATATAAACTGATTGTACAAATTACATAATTAATATTATGTAACTTTAGTCGTAATTTATTACATTTGGCAACTAAACATATTTAATGTTAATTATATGAATTAATTAAGTCAGTTTAAAAAAAAAAAAAAATCGTGGGTAACCTATGAAAACAAATAAATACGATTTTTTACCAGCTATATATTTTAATTGGTTTTAATGAATAAAATATATCATAACAATGAAAATTCTATTTGGGCTAATATGATAAATCGCAGTGTGGATAATCAAAATTGTTCAATTAGAAATAATATTTTTTTATGTGCCTGGTATTTTAAAAAAAATTCTATATTTGATGCATGTTCAATTATTATCAAAGTGTTAAATTAAATTTCAGATTATAATATATATAAGGTGAATTTGTATAATATAATAACTTTTTTTTTAACTTTGCGATTTTTGATTTTTACAAATGATTCTTGCTGTATATATTTTTAACGCAACCAAAACACCCCTCCAAACTCCGTGTGAAAAAAAAAAGCTAACTGTTTCGACATCATAGATATTAACAAATATAATATCTATAATACCCATTGCGACACAAATATTGATAACACTATCATAATATTATGCGGTGGGAGTCCTCTGCCGAGTGTCGTGTCTGATAGTGCATTGTAATTCAGGCCGAGGGAAATATTATCTAATAAAACGTTGAAAATAAGCTACAATAATTTCTAGTTAAATTGGCTATAACTCTGTTGATATTGTTCTAAATGATTTGAAAAATACAGCATGCATTTCTACCTACCGTTACCCATTAGATAATTGTATTTTCAAACTTTATAATTTGCTATGCTTTCTCAAAAAAGTGTTCGTGTTTGTTTTGCCTACGTGTGAATTTTAAGGTTCTATTTTCTTTTTATGCTTAATACCGGTTTGTTGGATTATAATAGTTACTACGATATTATGTACAATGACAGGTCTTCTTTTCATTCGTTAAAAATATTAGTGTCAAATAATGTGTATTATATTTAATTTTGTAACTAAATAGCTTTTGTAGTTTTATCTAAATTCCATATAATAGAATTAATTAGATTCATGACAAGATAACAAGCTTATAATTTTAAAGGCTGAAAAAAACCAAAATATGTGTATATCTACTGCAAACATTCGATGGTATATTTATGTTTATGATATATTATTTATGTTTCATTTACAAAAATCTGAATTATAACTAATTTATTTTACGTAGTTGACCCTCACCAAACAAAATGAACCGTTAAAACCACATAGCTTACATTGTATTATTGACATTTGAAAAATGTAATCCAGAAATGTTATATTATGTAAAACAGGAATTAAAAATGTGGTGAACAGTCATGGAATGTTTATTCGTAATATTAGTATAGTATAAAAATATTATTATATTTAATTGAATGTACTTAAATTCACAAAACCATAATTGAACTAATTCAATTTCTTTCCTATTGTTAAAATATTGTTAGTTTGTTAGTGTATTATACAATTAGTATTTATTTTTTTTTTAAATATACCTATATCAAAAAATATTTGTAATTCAGTTAATCAAATATTATATTATATATTATTATTCGTTTTACACATTTTCTAAGTGTTTAGATTCAGTAAATAATTTTATTCTAAATTGTTTTACAAAAGTTATTGTAGTCGTGGAATTTTTCCTTCAATCATCATAATATAAGTAGGTATATCGTTAACTTGGAAAATTAACATCAATACAAAAATAAACCTGCAAGGGTATACAAGGATAAACATCCTATACCCTCAATTAATACACCTCTGACTTGCAGATATAATATTCTCTAATGTTGTATATAATAATACTAAGACCGATAGTAACTTACGTATAGCCCAACGAAAAATTCAAATTCTTCAAAAACTGCACAATGACACGCGAGATTGCCCCACTTTAAATTTGAATAATTAACCAACACAAAAAGTTCAAGATTACCTAAGTGAAACCGAAGGAGCTTCATAACTAAAATAAATAAATAAAATAAACAACAAACTAGCCTAAAATAGTAAAATCACACTTACCACAATAAGACATTTTCTAAAAGACTAACCTGGTAACTAACATAGAAGATATTATTTTGTTCTTGATGTTTATTTATATATTTTATTGTAAATGTTGAACTTTATAAAAACACTGTATAATAATATATCGAAACAATGAATTAATTAAATTAAAAAATACATATTATATTATGTACTTACAATATAATATTATAAACATATTATGTACAGTATAAATCGCAAAAAATATGGTTATACAGATACAACGACCCTCTTAGTTTATAATGGCAATAATCAAAGGTGATAATGACGTCTGTAAAAGTAATGTCAAAAAAGTATTTAAATGAACGTTCATCAAAAAAATAATACCTTGTGTTCTCTATTACGATACTTTTTGTATTTTTAAACATTATAATAACGATGTTATTATGACATTATTATCGAAACAAATACTTTCGATCAAACTATCGCGAATGGCCGTCCGACGTGCGTGTATGTTATTATTATACTAATTCCATGCCATTAAAAAATCATCAGTAATGCGATATCATTTTTGTTTACGAAAATCGCGTACAAAGCTCATTAGCATTAACCGAATATTATGCTGCTGTTTATATATATACGACGTAATACATAGGCATAATATTATGGGTGTTCGCTCGTATTACACACACGTCGTGTAATGTGCACGGCAATGAATAGTCGATTTACCGTGCAAGAGAATACTGCAGTTAGGGTGTAAACAGACTGATCACCGAGCTACGTAGACGCACCTTCATATTTTTCAACTTTAATAATAAATTCGTAAGAATTATGATTTTAAAAATTGTCTCGAGTACTTACCATATTTTCGAATTAACCAAAAAAATTTGACCCAACCTTTTTTTACCGAAAATGTACCATCAAATAGATACATAGTGAGTACATAATAATAAATTATAAAATTCTACCATTTTTTTTATTAATATCATTATTATTTTATTCGAACATCAGCAGCATCGTCGTACGTCCCGGGGTTGGCTGCGCGATGCGACATATTTATTTTTATTCTTTCGCGGAATTTGTATAGGAAGACTCGAAGAAAAAAACTCGTCCCGGTGACTATGATAAGGAATTCGGTGGCGAAGAATTTATTTTTTTTTATCAATCGTACCTACACGTTCGTCTGATTAATTCACTCCGTCGGCGGTGGGAGAGAAGTCGGGGAGAGTGCGAAGCACGTAATATTATCGTCAGCCCGGACCGCTGCTGGTAAAGATCGTGTAAATATGCGAGTGCGTAAATTATTGCAATTACAAAATCCTTAGCGCAATTGTGGCGGGGGAACGACACCAAAAACGAACGATTTATTATTACTGCTCCGTACAATATACCCGGCGGAAAGAACGAGAACGAGACGAACATTTTTTGACGGATAGATAACTGATATCAAGATAGTTATAATATAATTACGTATTGATAAAACTCGACAAATGGATGTGCGAGAAGGGCTGCATTTGAGAAATTATTATTCGCAGGTCTTGTCAAATATTACAACGGGCAGAGTCCGATGGCAGAAGCTGACGTGTGTTAGCGAGTAGTGTGTGCGCCGTCCCTTCACAATGTCACATTTTGTTACTGTAAAATTATATAATAATAGCATACATCATTATTTTATATTATATTATTACTATATTGTTATTACGGACATTATAATCTTCAAAATACTTTTGGATCATCCAAAAATATTATTGTCTTCTCACTCATCTGAGTTCGTTACAGAAAAGGTAAGCCATATAATATATTGAACTATACTTAATATAAACCCATTTTATAGCACCTTAATTTACCTGACCTCTAATATCCACCACAGTTGTGACCGTCGCCCGATATAACGCCTGACATTAATTGATAACAACTGTGGCTCGCATCTCGTTCGTACGAAAGATAATAAACCGTTTCGAAGTCGATATGAGATAAATAATATTCCTAGTGGATAAAAACAATAACACACACTACACTACCACACTCGTATTATATTATTATCATCTTATCCACTGTGCGTCGTCTTAATAACGACTATATATTATTATTGTTGTTCATTACGTCGTGTTTGATCAGCCCTTTTCGGGTTTCTGTCGTTCGGCAGGCCAAATCACCGCTGTGTAATATACCGAAAACCGTTCATAGACCGCGGCGGGATACCGATACAGAGAAGTTTCCGGTGGCGGTGTAGGAAACCCTCATTATTTGTCCGGATTTAATTCGATAACGAGACGGTCCTACCACTACTACTATAATATTCCTTTCAGCCGGCTGAACAAACTGCACCGAAGCAGCAGCGCCATAGTACATAGTAATAATATATAATGGTTGTAATCGGCGAGCGAATGGCCCGGAGATAAAAATACGTCACTTTAATAAAACGGCTGTAGAAAAAAAAAAGGTTCGTCGAAAAAAAAAATAAGCAATTGTGTACTAAAACGGTCGGTCCGTATAACAATGTTGTGCCATGCAATTTATTTTTTATATTCTTTAATATAATATATTATGTACATACAAAACTATAGAATCGCTTTAATTTTTTAATCATCACGAAATGAAATTGTTTTTTAAGAACTTAATTACATTAAACATAAATCAATAAAATTACGACGAACGTCGCCAATGAGGTTCAAACGAAATTTGAACGTAAAAGAAAACCAAAACAAATTGTCAAACATGTTTCGGACGAAAATCGAACCGTATATTTCTTAAAAGTTTACTTACAAAGCCATAGGTATTAAGGAATTTTCCGTCTAGGGGTTACGATAGACGCGTTTTATAACACACTCAAGTTAGGGTTATTATTATTATTATTATTATTATTATTATTATTATTATTATTTATAGTTAATATAAAAATTGACCAATCCCTAAAAACCAGAACCTCCCATTCCCGCCTGAATATGGTATTGCTTAGTTATAACAATTCATAGGTAGACAAACATATATCATATGCTGATTAGTTTTGTCGCATTGTGTCTTCAACATGCCTCATTGGAATAGTTGAGTTCTTGAAGTTCATTCGTCGCATTAAAATATCATACAACAAGCTTAGTATGCTCTATTTTTTCGATACACGCTGAGGTTTAAGGTCTGTTTGCAGACTTTCTGACGCTACTTAAAGAAATCGGTCATGGTTATTATAAATTTACATCGTTTGGTTTTCTGTTTAATTTCAAAAGTTTCAAAAGTAATAGTTTGAGCAAAAAAAAGTTTATTACTTAAAAGATGTGGTTTTTTCATTGTATTTTATTACACAGTTAGTGTTGTATTGCAAAAGTATCGGTTAAATTTTTATATATTTTAATTTTAGTTGTTCGAACGGCAATATCGTATTATTATGAGATAAAAATATGGTATTGTGACAAAATACAATCAAAAAATGTTGGCGGTTCAATATAGTATTGAGGTCTAATAAGGTTGATTCAGATTCCACGTGTGACTAAATTGAGAAAACAATAATATATTGAATTGCGAGACTAATTATTAATGTTTGTTATATATAATTGTATTGAACCTGGATGATACGATGATGACATGGCGTACAATGATATGCTTGTCAGCAAAATTTTTTGTTGAATTTTTTAACTCAAAGTTATAGAACAACTATTATAATATTATCATAATTGCGAAAACAATAATATAAAAGGTTTCGTTCTGTCGAACGGGCACTCGTCGGCGTGTGACCCGCAGCGATTGCTGCTGACTAGCTTAATTTTATTACAGTGAAAACTCTTTATAACAAAACTCTTTACAACGAAAAACTCTATATAACGTAAACATTACATAATAATGGTTGGTTTGCTATATAACCCATTAGACAATTCATTCTCTATAACGTATTAGTCACTCTCAATAACGAAACAATATTTTATGTTTCATAATACAATTTACGTGTTATCGTATCTATTATATTATATGCATATAAACTATAAAAATAATCGGCAATAATGCCGACAATTATTGTTTCATGAAGATGATCCAAAGTTATCCCAAAACATGGGAGAAATTCATAGAAAAATACAAAAACAGTATTGGCAAAATAAAAAAGTCCAAACTAAGATGACAGACTATTTTAAATAAAGTATAAATATGTATAGTATAAAAATTAAATTATATTTAATAAGTATGTATAATAACAATAATAATTTAATATAATACGTAAATATATATAAAATAATGTAAAAATAATGATGTGTTTGATATATAATATTACATAGGTACATACCTTTATACATAAATAATTAAAATTTAGTTTTTTTTAAACCCTCTCTATTACGAAAACTCTCTATAACGAAAGAAATCTCTTGGTCCCTTCAGATTCGTTATAAAGAGTTTTGACTGTATTTAGAAGTTGGCCGATAATGCATTTGCACTCGTGTCCGATATACGCTCCTCGTGAGTGTTGATATTATTATACGTTATCGATATTATAACCGGTATCGTCATAAATTATTAGCAAAAAAAAAAAAAAAAAGAGAGAAACGCATTCTATGAATTATTGATCATTTTTTTTCTGCTTTTCACTCGGTAATTTCTTTATGGAGAAAAAAAAAGAAAAAAAATGTCCGATACACACATTTTTCCTCTGGCTGTTTGGTGGTCTGCTGCAGTCGCGGATTAATTTTCTCCGCAGCCTTTTTCTCGCTAAGGTGGGTTTTTTCCCCTTCTCGCACTCACTCTCTCGCTCTCGTCTCGGTTAGTTAGACTCCGTGACATTTTACTTGCGTGGGGGGGGGGCAATACGTTCACGATAATAATAATAATAATAATAATATAACAACTTACAGGTACACCGCCGCCGCCCATTCTGGCCGATGTTGTTTTGTAATATTATTAAAACACTTATTATTATTGCATATCGTAATCATTACGGTCCACATGAAATAATATAAATTACCATTGTTGTGATCAATCTATGGTTTTTTTTTTTCGAAGACAAAAGTCATTTCATTTGTTTTATTTTGCGCAGAGTGCACCGATCGCATAGAGTGCTCGTTAATTATTGGACATAATCGCTGGTTATATTTCCGTCCGAAAGCTGTTAGGTAAGAAATGTATGTAATGTACTCGGGTCCTTTTTCACAAGCTTTTAACAACAGTTAATTTTTCACAATTACAGACACTAGGTAATAACTTCATTGAAAATTTAAATCTCTATATTCTATTCGACATAAAAGTATGTATTATCCGCACTCATTTAATAACAAAATGAATCAAACTGTATAACTCAAGATGTTAGAAATGCCAAATTTTAAATCAGCTTAATAATACTATTATAGGTAATTATCTGTAATATCAGTAATAATAAATAATAATAAATAATTTACTTAATACTTACTTAAAGAAAAAATGTCATATTTGGTGTATATCTTTAATTGAGAATTGTTTTAAAATATTTTAATTAACAATTATTGGGTACCCAATGTCCCAATATCAACACCTAGAATGAAGTCTTAAATCATAATATGATATTGTTTTTCGTAAACGGACAATCGAGATCGCTGTCTTACTGCAGTGCGCATTATAACTTACGCGCCTTTGGGTCCTCAGAGAGAAGAATACACGTGTTGGACATCGTGATATATACGTCCAACATTGTATACGCTATGTTAAGATAACAAAATCATTTTTTCAGATATTCACAAACTCACTGGCCCACGTGTTCTGAATATTTCTATGTAATTTTATTTGATAGGTAGGCGATCGGCAGCTTCAACGGTGATCGGACGCCTAGTCCGAGTCACAATCAAAATAGTGTTTGAAATTTGTGGTGGGGATCTAAATCCCTATTTTAATAGTAATGAATCAGCTTATAACAACGTTTGGTAAAGGCTTGGGGGATAAATCACCTAAATCTCCCCCTTCTATTTGCGCCCATGAGTCCAACACTATTAGACATACTATCACATATTTTCTACATAAATCAAACATCAAAAGAAAATGTTCGGATTGGTGAAACATTGTGTAAAGTGAGTAACTTTAACATGCGTTAGATAGGCGATTATGCCGAGTTCGACTCAGTTATTCTAGACAAAATCCCAATATAATATCCTTGAATAATATATTTTTTTTTTAGATTGGATTTTGTTAAAATCGTTTATAGTAGTTCTGACTGCAACGATTTAGCATTTAATAATACTTTGAAGAACATTTTTTTTTATGCTTTGTGGTCCTATAATTTGAAAAATATATTTGTTTATTATAATTATATAGTGTGTAGTAAATATTATAGTGCTAAGGAGTTGGTATTACGTTTATGTGTGTTTGATTATTATTATTATCGTAAGGTGTATCGCTCACCGCAGTGGTGTACGAGAAGACGGCGGGGTGGAACAGACCAGCCAGTTGTGTTTAGTGCTCGCAAATTTCACTCGCCTGCCACAGACCTACCTAGGTATAGACACGACGACGACGTGTTCAAAGGAAAAACACGAATTTCCCATGAGCGCACACGATCGTAGGCAGGTAAGTACGCGTCGGATGTTTAAATGCACAGCGCGCAAACCGAATCGTGTGCAGGTACACGACGATATAGTACATCAAATGTCGAGAAAACATTTTCGCGAGCACGCAAAACTTTTGACGACACATGGTCGTAATAATATGTGTGCACGGTGATTATTCATTAAACGTCGTACACGTAGGTACACGCTGCTTGTTTGCAACGTAAATAATAAAAATATAGTAAACTCGCCCAGTTGCGCCGCACACAAGAGAGTCGTGTATGGTATACTGTTTGCGACCATTCACATAATAATAATACGTAATACCATTTTAATATCATCGTCGTGCTGCACATATACATCGTTCGTACGACTTGGTGACTTAATTGTTGACAATATACCTTTGTCGGTTGTCGAAAACAATAAACGACAAAGCTTCATCTGCTGTTGTACCTATATAGATAATAATTGAACAGGTAGGTATAGGTACTAGTTAGATATCCAGTTTGAATAATAATATTACTCTATTCTCGGCTGAGATCATCGAGGAGTACAAGACGTGTATATTTTCGTATAGTTTTGATGTACAACTTCAGCGATAAACCGCGATTGAAATATATTATTTCAATCGCGGTTTATTTTTTTATTTCGAGATCTAATTGAAAGAAAAGCTGTTTATGTGCAGGCACCTCACGACCATAACAGGATAAAAATCAAAACAAAAAAAATTTAGAAGTTGTGTGATTATAGCTGTAAATTTATAAACAAGGTTATATTTTTTTATTTTTTATCATTTTATAGAGGCTATTATACAATATTAAATCGTAATTATTCCTTTAAATTTTCTCCCAACCCCTCACAAATCAAATCATAAATACTTCACTAAGTGTACCATATATATAATCATTTCAGTAATAATATATTTGATTATATATTTTACATACTTTCAACATACACGTGTACCAAATAATGGTTAAAATAAATTAAAAAATAATAAAGCACAAAATCACGGTCTTTCCCGGATAATGCAAGAATATTTTTATTTTAAAAATAATAGCTTCCAATTTTCTTTACAATATGTGTAAATTGAATATTGGGTAAAACTGCGTCATAAGCTCATAAACCAACATAACCTTCAATTTTTTTGTAGCTTAAACTATATAGGTACTAAAATAGCAATTATAACCCTGGACAATAATAATTATAACGATTATAATAATAAATTGTATAAATTGAAAAAAATCATTATTTTTCTTTTTGAGTCAGTAAATAAAATAATGCAAAATATTATGAAAGTTTAAAACCATTAAAACACTTATTTTTTTTTCGAATTTATACCATAGAGGTACTGAAATAGCTACTATAACCCTGGAGTATAATAATTATAATTTTTAAAATAATTGTGTTCATTGAAAAAAATAATTATTTTTCGGTTTAAATGAGAAAATAAAATAAAATAAAAATTATGTAAGTATAGTGTAAATATTATATTCCATTAGTCAAATTATATGTATCACAAAACAAATGAAAATATTAAATATTGTATGTTTATGACTTGTAATTACATTTCCATAAGTTATACCGTAACAACAAACCAATATTATTCGATACAATTATTGTTTTACGAATCCATAGTCTTCACTGTGTCCGATTCCGGAAGGTATTAAATTCTTAAATATCTCAAGCTATTATACCTATATAGTATGTACCAAATATAATATATTTTATTTATGTTGATGTTATAACTTATACATTTTTAGAAATGATGTTCTAGTTTGTAATTACGCTCCTATATATTATTTTAAACTAACGATTCTTTGGTTTTATTTTTTTTTTCAATTTAAAAACCAAAGTAGTTGAGCGATTAAGAATCTAAAGGTAATCGCTGTAGTATTTTAGTAGAATAATTTTTATATATATTATGTAAATACGGTATACAATATCGGAAAATTTAATCATTTTTAGTTTGAAGTTTATAAAGCTCACTGCTTGACTGTATTACTTTTAAATGTATTCAAACTTTAATGGGTATATTTTACAGTAATGCCCATAAACTAATTTGATTAGTTTTATTGTCTGAACTACAGTTAATTTTTTACCATCCAACTTTAGGACCGGATGTGAGCAAAAACGATTTTATGTCTTTCGTGAACTTGTAATTAAAATGCGTTTCCGGTCTACAACATTTGTGTAGTTTCTTTTTCTCATTTAAAATATTTCTTCGCTCGTGTTATATATTATAATAAGAACATTTCGTACTTTACTTTACCAAATTATGAATAAAATATGATTAGTATCATAATATATAATAATACGTATTATTGAACCAAAATATCACTAAAATAAAAACAAAACAATTTTACTAGGAATATAATTTCCCTATGATCTTCTCTCGATTTAGACTGTATACGGCGTACACGGTTTTATTTATTTATTTTTTATTTGTATTAACTCTTTAAGAAGATAATGGGCCCCACTGAACATGATTTGTCTGATAAATTTGTATTCATCGAATTTTTACCGTATGAAGATTTGGTAAAATCTTTTACAAAAATAATTTCTCATCCATCGGCACAATAAAAATAAAAAAATAAATAAGATGAAAATTATATTACTTGAATAATATGATTACTATTTACATACACAGTTTATTCTATTTATACTCGAGATAAAAATATTTATTTGGCGATTCCTAATCTCTGAGTAATTTAATATCATAAATCGTACTCGTATATAAGTGTTATCGGGTCCATTATTGCTCAGATATTATATGATATATTATATCGACGGGTTTTATTCGAAATTAATGTGAAAATTGCACCGCGTTCGGACCACTCCTATATTTTATCCCAAAACATTTTATATATAATATACTATATTATAGGTGTACGTATAATGTGAATATATACGATACACCGTCCCTTGCTAGGAGATGTGTAATTTGGTCCCGCCAGTGAAGATATTTCATTTTTATGTACCTCTTTAATGTCTGATTTTAGAATTAGATCAAACGCTCTATTATAAACGCCACGAGATCGCGATCAAAAGTCGTACAAGAAAAACATTTCTGCTCCAAGCGACCAATCCCCGGTACAGTTTTCCTGATTTATCTAGTCAGGATTTCCAATTTTCCTAGTTCTTATTATATAACATGTTCATATAGATACATCGATATAGTAGCAATACAGTTGTGCCGGTGTGTGAAGGCCAGTTTTGTTATACTTGCTGTACTCGACTCTCGGTCTACCACCTGCACAGTGAAGCTTCAAGAACAATACAATTAGACATAATCATAATAATTACTGAAAAATTAAAAGAAATTTACATACACCTGCCGCCGCCGCCTCCGCCGCAGACACCTAAATACGTTTGCTGGTGTGTAGATCCAGTGGTATATTAACAATAATTATTATTATTATTATTATAATAATATGTTATTACGACGTTATTGTTATCGTTGCGTTTCGAGCCGGCTTGTATTATTATTATTATTATTACTAATATTGTGTTTCCCCCGTTTATAATCGCATTATTTGACCATCACGGTTGAGCTGCTGCATGAGCTGCATGAATTAGTCAGACAGACCGTTTTTTTCTTCGTGCCAAAAAATTCGTGAAAAAAAAACCTTACAATAATATTACACGACACTGAGCTTCGCCTTTGGCTACCCGTTTTATGATATTTATAATAATTCTCCTTACGACCGTCCTCCACCGCCACACCAATGGCATTGTTGACACGGACGTACCTATTTTGCCTACACGGAGCGCCGTCGTGCAACACTTGCCAAGGTCAGTGGTTGTTGTAGCCGTTGTACTGTATGCATATTATTATTATTATTATTACAGTAAGTATAATGACAATATTGTCATAACCCAACAACGACCTCGCACGCCATTTCGTGGCGGCTCTATAAACAAATATTGTCATCACGTCATTATCATATATATTATTATAATATTCTAATACACCTAACAATATATTTCTACGATATATTTATATATATATGTGTTGTATATAATTTACATACTGCTCCGTTTTTATGTCTGCGTCCGATGACTTTATTCAATTTTGTTTACGATAATATTTTACAGTCGGTGGCCTGTATAATCGAATCGAGCCGACGATGGTGTGCTCTCAAATCGAATCAACGGGCACGAGGTGTTATTATTTATAGGTAGGGGTGTACCTGCGCGGGGGGATTATAATATCTGTACCTAACCCAAAAATATAAAATATTATTTGAACACATAATAATAATAATATTATGTAGTGTGATAATAATATGTGAGTGTACGACGGTCGACGACAGCCAGTCGGAATACAGTCGCCGACGGGACTACGACACTTAAAATTAATAGCGACTCTTTCCTATAATTATAGTCAATAAATTCACGCATTATTAGTTATAGGTTTTCACTATGATTACTATAATATAGTCCTAGTCGATATTATCGTAAAATCCGTTTTGTTTTATGCGTTTATTTCCCGATATTGATTCCGACGGCATGGATGTTGACACAGTATAAACGTTATAAAGTATTTATTTCCTAGTATCGCGGTGGTGTGTTAGTGTGAAACCTGTGGTGAATTTCGATTGGATTTTATTTTTTGTTCAATAAATTATCCACTTGATAAACATAGCCGAAAATAAACACAACCGATATGGCGATATGTATGGTTAAGGGCATACACTCGAAGTTTGACACGAGCGAAAAAAAATTACACGCATCGGCGTCGACGGTTGGAGAAAAATATTGAAAAAAAGTTTCACGTCATAGAGTGAAAGATAGAGAGTGGGGTAGAGAGTGAGAAAGAAAGAGAGAGGAGAGGAGAGAGAGAGAGAGAGACAGTAAACTATTGTTTTTCTTTGAGATTTTTTAATTCATTTTTTACATCATACATGTACATGTGTGTGTGTGTGTGTTAAATATTTAACCAAGAAATTTCATTTTACCATCGATTGTCAATATAATTTTAGTATCGTACTCTGAATAAAGCCAAATGGTGGAGCACATACTAGAATGAATACCCCATAGGCCTTAATATAAAATTATTTTTCTACCCAATAAGTTCTGTAGTCAATGTATAATGTTTTTGTAATTTTTATTTTGCACAGCGATTGGGAACTGTCATCAATTGAAAACCACTTAAACAAAAATAATGTGATGCCAAAATTTAACGGAATGCGTAAAATATAGTATAATATTTTCGAACGAGATAAAAAAAAGAGATTAAATAACCTCTTTATTATAATTGCATTATTTACAATGATATTATATAATTGGGTGGGTAATATATAAAATATTACATTTAGGCATGGACTAAGATATAATGGACTGGAAACGAGCAGCTTATCACGGCCACGAATGTATGTACAAGAAGCAAAGTGCGAGGGGTCGCTATGTGTTCTTGGAGTTCAAAGCGCCCTCTATATTTAACACGGACTAAGATACAAATTGTGTAGCCAAATAAAACCACCGGTAGCGCTGAAAACTTCAAGAACAGTATTCTTATCAGCTAAGTGACATATTTTCGTAGCCGTCCCCCGATCCTCACCGACCCTGTCGTTTCCAGTCCATTATATCTTAGTCCGTGCATTTAGGTAATAACAATAAATTATAGGTTTGAACGGACGGCAATTCTCATGCCACGGACGGCAATTTTCTTCGGACAGTCACTGTGCCCGGAGAGAGAGGCCTCCATCCCGCTACCGGGCATGGCAGATACCTACGGGTGCCCACTTAAAAATTCTGCCAAAACAAACACACGTGTTCAAAACCTACAGTACCCTCCCCCATAATTCCACAGGCTAAGGACCTCAGTTCTCTAAGTCTCAACCAAAAAATAAATAAAAAAATAAATAAAATCAATTTACAGTAATATGATTGATTAAATTTCCCTTTGAACCTCAAAATGAATTGATTTTGTCGTCTACAGATAATACGGTAATTATAATTTTTAACAGTTGATATTATAAATGCCTACACGCTGTATATAATACACGATGGATTTAGATTAAATACACTTGTCAAAATCTATATTTATAGATGTATTCGTCACTGATGAAGGATCCATTTAACGTAATTTGATGTTTATAATTAACACTGCACCTATACTACTATATACTTCTATACTACTATATACTTCTATATATACTACTATATATACTATCAAATATCGGACCAGTAATAACATACAAGATAGATATAATCTTTCCTTTTCAAAACATCCATGGGTATGATGATAAGGATCTGGTTAACATAAACGGATGCTTAGAAATCACATGCATATCGATGTCCTATTGCACATTATCAGTAATTAGGTTAATATGTCCTTTCATCCAGACAAACCTATTTTGAAAATCAAAATCACACACTCACACACACACACAAACGCAGAAATATACATTATCACGAAACTCGTTGTAGTGACTGATACAGTGGTATATACATAATATTATATTATTTGTTTAAAATTCCCGTAGTGTGAAACATTAATAATAATTATTGTAACATCGCACTACGAATCAAAAAAAAAAAACGATATGATTTTAACTGAAAATATTATAATCTAAAATTTAGAAAAATGAACGTACTTACGCAAATTCAGAAACGTCAGATAATGATTATATGTTAAATAAATGGCTATCATTAAATATGATAGCTAATGCTTAGCAATTTCTGAGAGAAAAAAATATATTATCTTAACACTAGAACATAATTTTATATTATTTTATCCATACAACGCAGATTCTAATTTATTTAATAATATTTTAAACGAACAACTAACAAAGCTCTAAGGCATGCGTAAGCGTTTCGCCGTGAGACGATTTTGAATAATCATTAAGATAATAATGGTCCATCATATTATGTATAAATCCATTTACTTGATTATATTCAGCAAAAAAATAAAAAGCTTAAAAACTAAATTGTAAGAATGACAGGCTGTAGAAAAAAAAAACAGAAATGATAATATTGCTTATAAATGTTGTGAAAAATATTTTAAACACAAAAATTATTATAAATTTTGGAATGTGAAATAAAAATATAAAGTATGACAAATTTGTTGAAATGCGTATTATTTATTTATAGTGGTCAAGCTCACTGGGTATTGGACCATTACTGCAAGGTGACGGCGAACGTGATGAATAAAACTTAAATAAGAAATATAAATTGCTAAAATATAGATAAGTAATCGAATTACGCTGCTCGTTGGTCACTAAAAAACCAATTTCCGAAATATGCAAAATTACGATCCAAAGTTATTATTATTCACACTCATTAATTTCCACAAACAAATACCTTTCAATAAGTTGTGTTCAGTCGAAAATTGGCTGGACGAATCGTCTCTTAAACGTGGTGACAATCGTTGGCGTTTATAATATTCATAAGGAACGTATATTATGTCATATTTGCCTCGATAAATTACTCCTTTCTCACGCACACATCGTAATATCAAATTTCTATGTCTTAAAACGTCTATATACCTATGTCAATTATATGTTTTATGCATCCTGTAAAGCGAAATACCAAGCAGTAGTCGTTAAGTCCGTAGAAATGAACGGTCGGTACTAAATTGATTAAGACACGAATTCTCGTCGAGTTTAAAGATTCCATTTAACGGTATTTTTGTGAACCATTTTATATAGTTGTAGAAGACGATATTGCGTATAATACGGGTCATACAAAATATGTTTATGGTTTGGTTGACTTTTAGCTTTATCCACCATAAACTATTATTGCCGTAGTATTTTTGTATTATTTGAATATGATATTATTATGTCAGCCTATATATTTTACAGCGCATTGTTTGGACTCGTGATATTAATAATGAACGTTTGGTCGTGTAAATTTACGTCGGTCATACTTATATAGTTATATGCATAGTACATACATACATACATACATACATACGTACATACATATATACATACATTATACTTATATAATGCATATATTATACATATACATTCATACAAACATAATTCACACATGAACATTATATTATATTATATGAATCTGTGGTTCGATTGTTAAATTCGTATTCAATCTCGCATTGCGATAATGACAAAGTTCGGCGAACGTACTAACATACCGGATCGTGATTAAAGGCTGCACACGATTGACAGAGACTGTCGTCGGAGTATAATGACGGTGATAAATTGCGTGCGCCCTTTCCCATGGTCAACTGCATATTATAGTGATCGTCGTCAACTGCATAAGCATAATATGTATTATTATTATTATTATTGTCGAAATATCTCCAATAATACTTTTAACGTGGGGTTTCTTAACCGGTGGTCGGTTGATTCCTGCGGGGTCCGTAGACGATTACTCGAGAGTCCACAGAGTGGCTGAGAGTTTTTTTTTAAATAACCCAAAAATTGAGCAAACTCAGAAACTAATATTTATATTGTAAATGTTAAATTTTAATATTTTCGTTAGCCGGAGTGGTCGTTAAATTTATCCATATTTCGCCACTCGAAATACAGCACCGGTCGTTATTGGGTGTTTAAATTATATCAAAGTTAAAATGATAAAAATAAAAAAATGTGTTGTTTTTTTTTGGGGGGGGGGGCGGGAGAGGAGTGAGAGTCATTGATTATGTTTTATACTTGAAAGAGGTCCACGACCCGGAAAAGGTCAATAATATGTAATGACGTGTGGTTCTTTAGACCTCGTGAAATGTCATCGATTTGTTCGTACCCGCACATTAGTTCGGAAAAGCGGCCGGTAATAATCTTTTGCTATCGAAGCGTTTGCCATAACATAATAATAATAATACGAAAACGATAGTAAATCGCAATACCAGCGGTAAATCCGCTAGTGTGGTATACGGTTTGAACGATTTATGCCAGTTCGCCTAAACCTATCGTTCCCTGCTGCTGTCACTCGTGTCTCTTGCTCTGTCTCGTCTCGTCTCCACGCACTAGCTGTAACCGTTTCGTTCCCGCCGCCGCACCAGGAATTTAATATCAAAGTTTTTGTGTCGTCGAAGGCACGCGATGGGTATTAAAATTAATCGACAAAAAGCAAGTGTTGTACGTGTGCACACGAAAATAATATATCGCTCACAGGTCTCTCTCAAACACACACACACACACACACACACACACACATACAATTACACTTGTGTATTTTATTATATATAAAATACGAACGAATGTGTACTTTGGTGAATTTATATTAAAACGTCCTCTCCACCGTTGTCTTTTCTCCTTATATTTATATATATATATATATATATATAGGACACGAGACGATGCCGTCGTCGCACTGTAACTCGCTTCAGAGGATTAACGCGCAGACTTTAAAAACTTTTACTAATCCCTTTTGGCAACGCGAGTCTTAATAAAATAATAATATGATATAGTGTATAATACCCTACCTACCTATATTATGTGTAACGAAATAATGTTCGCTCACTGCAATATATTATTTCGACTCGTTAGCTCAGTGGAATGATAATATTTCAATCATGGTCGTATTTCATACGTGTAGATATTATTATTATGCTCAAATACGTATACTGGAACTGATAATGTGCGTTTGCGAAATATGTCTTACGATGTGACGTCACACTCACGATAACATATCATTAGGCTTATTATTAATTCTCTTCTGCGCCTTGAAGAAAATTAAAACAATTATTATAAGAACTTCGACTACTGTTGACTACGGGTGCCGTATCACAGTATGATCGTACTGATTCGTACTTTGATTACGCTTTTGAGTGCTTAAATCAATACTTTATAATGATAATATTAATACTCGTTATTCACTTATAGAATATTATGTCGTCTAAAACTCTAAACTAAAAATGGTCCGTTGTATGGCCCTGCGCAATTGCTGCAGTTCCACGTAGACACTATGCACCACAATGCAATTTGATCCTTATTGGACCTAACCTAAAGGACTAGTTTTACCTTTGTTGTAGACAAATCGTCTTTTACCAACCCTGCAGTATTAAATATTGTAATTTATTTTCCTTTCATCGTCCGATTTAATGCAATAATACAGGCTGTGTCTCATAATATAAGCCGAGTGACTCCATCGCGGATCGCGGCGACCGATTTTCATCCGGTTCGGTCAGACCAAATCCCTCTACTAAATAGGTTTTCGTCGAATTTCGTCTTCTATTGCTTTCGTTTCCGGCGGTCGGCCGCTATACCTTGGTAATTGCTTTACCACGTTAACCTTGGCGAAATTCGAGTTTGGTGGTTGTTGAAATAATAAAGTGAAGCCCGGCATTCCTTGTAACCACACCAATTGCTGTTGCCCGAGGTTATTTTTACACGGGACAGAGTACACATAGTTCAACCAAATCTCTATTTTCGAACGAACTTGACGGTTCTTTTGAAACAGTTAATATTCGTTAAATTGTAAACATTTCGTCAAAAACCAATTACATTTTTTTCACTCGTAACTGCACGAAATTTATGCAAATAAGCGCATGTACTGCAATAATAACGTACAATTATAATATTGTTTGGTATTAAATAATATCAACAATAGCTTTATGTAAGTGTGTAAACTATATGAATAATATAATATATTATAAGCAGTTATAGTCGGAAATAAATTGTAAAGATAAAAGTTACAGATATATACCGACCTACTTTATAATAGTAACTATAGTTTGAAATGTATTTAAGAATTTTTAAATTTATTGTAGAACGATTATAATATAAAAAGAAATTCGATGAACAGAAACTTTTTTTAACATAAATATGTTTTTGGGATGGGTAAAGATATTATATTTTTCTAACCGATTTTGCAAACTAGACGTTCTTGTTGTCATGGTTACATATTAAAGGATGCAGATTTTTGTTTCATAGATTTTCCTTCAGACGAAAAACTATGAATCATAAATATGTTTTTGTTAATAAGTAACCATGACAGCGAAAATCTTACCTGACATCTGTAGAAAAGTCAAAATACCTGTACCCAGCCTAAAACCATATTTATGCTAAAAACAAGTTTCTATTCATCGAATTTATTTTATATTATAATCGTTCTACAATAAATATAAAAATTCTTAAATACATTTTAAACTATAGTTATTTATAAAGTCGGTATACATAGGTAACATTTATCTTTACAATCTACTGTCGACAACAACTATAGTTTAATTAGTATACTAATAATTCAAAAACATATTTATGTTCAAATGCATTATAATATTATATTATTGTTAAGACGATAGTTTTGTTTAATATGAATAGTTTCGACTATGTCCACAATGATGCGTGCGTTTCACTCGTCATATTATTATAAAACGTCTTTTCTCTCGTTTGAAATTATTTATATTATTACAAGTTATGACATTGCTACCAACATATTATTATAATCCTATAATATTATTATTGTTGTGATCGGTTGCAGGCTCGTGACGACAACGTTTTGCATCGGTCGCCCACGCTCAGATCGGCCGTCGAATGAACGAGTTTGACGACGTTGAACGCGAATCCAGTTCGCCACTGGACTTTGGCGTGGCGGACGTGATCACCACGACTATTGTGTACCTGACGTGCACCGTCGCGGTGTACCTGCTGTGCACATTCGTGGAAGACGACACTGACGAATCGGCCACGCTAGCGCCGGACGGCACCGGGACACCGGACACGGCACCACCGAGACCGGCGGCATCAGTAGCGTCGGAGACACCTGCGGCGGGAGCCGGAGGATCAGGAGCAGCGTCGCCTACGCCGCCCACTCCACCGTCCGCGGCCCAACCACCGGCCGAGACGGGAGAAGCGTCGCCGGCCGCGGTGCCGGACATCATGGGACGCGAGAAACGCCGACGGTGATCGGTGTCGCGGCCAATGAACGGCCAACCGACCGTGAGCGTCACGGCCCTGGCGCTGACCGTGGCGATCGTGGCCGTGGTCGCGCTGTGGACTCCCGCCGCGTCCGCGGCCACCCTTACGCGGGTCGTGCAGACCCGGTACGGAAAGCTCCAGGGCGTGGTGCGCACTGTGGACGCGGCTGTGTCCGCAGCCGCCGGCGCACCGCCGTCCGCCACCGTCGACACTTTCCTAGGGGTGCCGTACGCCACGCCACCCGTCGGCTCCAATCGTTTCGGTCCCACTCGCACCCCGTCGCCCTGGGACGGCGTCCGCATGGCCGATGCCCCTGGCCCTGTGTGCCCTCAACGCTTGCCGGACGTGTCTAACGAGACGGCGGCCCTGCACCGCATGCCCGTCGGCCGACTCGTCTACCTCAAGCGGCTGTTGCCGTACCTGCGCAACCAGTCCGAGGATTGCCTGTACCTGAACATCTACGCCCCTTCCCAAGGTAAGTGACATATTTTACCGATCGTATTATCGATGGGTTGGCGTGGGGTTTGTGTGGTTGTGGGATGGGTAACGAGGATCAGAGAATCTAACAGTTGGTCGGGGGAGTGGAGACCGAAAATAAAATAATTATGTTATTAGAACGTTCTTTGATAAAAGCAAAACACTGCACGGGTCTGAAATCTCACTTCAATATCGCATTAAATCTCTGAAATAAATTCACTTAAGATTCCCCCAAACAGTTTCTACAGGCGACTGGGTCTTTAAAATGTCATCTGAAAAAGGATGGGTATTACTTTGACCTCTCGAGCGCAATCCCGACCATCCGAATATTTCGTAATATTGGAAAGATTTTTGACCTCGTTGGGACCAACCCTAAAATTATTATTTATTTTTTTTTCATTCTATTTCGAGTTTGGAATTAAATTAAAATATATATTTTTGACGGTTGTCCGGAAATGTCTACAATAAGCTTCTTATTTCTCGTTACATCCTACGAGTCGATACAAATAACTCGCAGCGTGTTTGCAGTGTACTAGAATTATCGAGCTCTCTAAGACGATGTTTTGACGGCAACGCGTACAATAATAATACTTAATCATCGCATGTACTGGTCTGAAAATATTACACAGTGCGTTGGCTCCTGGCGAAAAATAAATTATAGAAAACATAATATATTGGGGACTTACGCTCAAACTTTAACAACAACAAGAGCAACAACAACAACCGCTGCGTGTTACCGCGGTCGGTCGTTATGCGAGTTGCCGTAATCATAATTCATGTTTTAAACCGACCGCACCTAAACCCGCGGTGACTTAAATGTTCCTACGGTAGCTTTAAGACTCGATGGTTTGCAAAGACAAACCGTAACAAGAGAATAATATTTAAACTCGAGTCGTTCACGATAATAGCCGCAGCAGTAGTAGTTATCTCTCGGGTGGAGTATAAGATATAAAAAAATAAATAAAAGACAACGCTTATTATTATTATTATTACTATGGTATATATACATTAGACGCTGGCAGAGATCCGTACTTCCAACCCCCCTCCACCCCCCCAAGAACACCGAAAAGTAATCCATAACAATAAATTCGTATTAGTAGCACAATAATAATATGGATATATATGTATACCTACATAGGTATTAGGTTCAGTGTACGTGTTTAATGTATATACGAGTGTATATATATTATATAGTTGATACGCTTACTTACAGTTGTAGTACACTTATATTATTATAATGACGTTCATCCGTTGAGCGTTCCGATTTTTTCCCCCAATTTTCGCGACGTAGAAATCCGCCAAATTCTATTACCTTTGGGCCACGATATATTGCTTGATTATAATATAACGGTCTAAAATTAATATGCATATGATAGAAATAGAAAGGCGCGCGCTCAAGCAGAAAATTGAATCTAAGTGTATAGGTATATTATTATTATGTTGTTATTATTTAACTCCAGACTTCGTTGGAGAAAAAAAATTCTGCGTATTTATATAATCATTTATTTGGACGGATATCGAGGAGCTATCTCCACCCAAACAATAATAATATATTATTATTATTATTATTAAAATTTTCGAGCCACTGAAAAAATATAAAATTAATATACGGACATTGCGCATCTCATCATGACCTGCAGCCGGAGAACACTACGTCATAATAAGTGAGTTCACCCTCACGAGCTAATGCTGTCTCATCTGTCGACATTTAATCACTTAATTTATCACATTAGTGAACCGAAATCATCTGTTCAGATCACTGCTAATAAAATATATAAAAATTAAAAATTATTTCATAGTATGCAAATAGATATGCAAATTATTATTGTCAATTGATACCTATTTTCAAAATTACTGTATGAATCAGCTATAGTGATTTTTCTATTATACTAATTTATTGATAACACATCAGCAAGATTCTTTATCGATACAAGATTTCGAAATATTTACAATCATATTGTCGTCGTGTGCAGAAATGTTTTACAAAAAAAGTATTACCTACACATATTATAATATAAACGTGAAAATATGTAAATAGGTAATTTGTTGTACCTTCATTATACATATTATTATTATGCACAAGTTTTATTTTATTTACACAAGCAAAATGTGCAGGAAATTAAATTCCGAATTCGTTGAGCAATTCTTTCAGCGAGTTAGAAAAACTCGTCTTCTTCAAATCCACGAACGAAATTTGCTTACTTAAAGACGTTATATTTTCCATCTCTTAGCGCCGTCGGCGAAGAGTCAACAGTGGTTTTCAACATTTTTCGTAGACTCGGTGTAATCTTGTTTATTGTGCGCAATTATGAATTCTAAATTATAATCACGATATATACAGAGGAAATACATTTAAAACTTTCTGAGTGATCTAAAGCGGTCGTACGCAAAACTCACGTTTTCGTGAAATATTATAAAAAAACAAAATACATTTTACAACAACTGCACAAGACGTTTCCGCCACGACATCACGATTGGGCCTTGCAATAATATTACTTACCTACGACCATAGTTGTGGTACGAGACGAGCAAATATGACACAAGTCTCTGTGACAGATAATATATGAATAATAATTGTTAATATCGCATTGATATGTTTCATGCTGCGCTTTGCCCGCCACAACACTGTAAGTTCCGAAGATTCGTATACACAATGGGCGCGGTTATCCGATCGATTGAATAGGTATGCGAGACAAACAATTTATTATATTATTATTATTATTATTTGGTAAGTTTCAACAGAGAGATACCCACATTATGTTATTATTATTATTAAACAATATGCGGGACGTACCTACCTAACTTAACCATCAGCTACCTGAATGTATAAAACAAATTATTTTCCAAGAAGAATTTCACCCGTCGTCGTCGTATAATAAGGAGTCCGATACGAAATGCAAAATGCAAAAAACAAGAAATTATATTCATTTTCTCTTGAACGTTTTCGGTAACCGCGCAAGTCTTCAGTCTCGAGACGTCGGAGAAAAAAATAAACGTCTGGCCCTATTCACTGAGATAGAACATGTACGCTGCTGTTGCTGTGGTATTATATACGAATAACAATATATATTGTTTAAAACTTAGGTTGGACGGGTATTATATCATGCCATAAAAACTATATATTGCATATACGCACGCGATAGTAACTACTATCGTCGTCGACACACTTTCTTCAGACTCGAAAAACTGATCGGTAAATAATAATATTTATACAAATATCACAATATTATCTATTCTACTCCCGTGTAATATAGTGTGCAAACACCGTGTAGTCATCTTGTAGTTCGGTGTTCGATGTTAAATAGATAATAAAAAAAAAATGAATAATAATTACAATAACATAAATATTTAAGTTTTCCAAGCGGCATAATAATAATGACGACCAGTATGTAATAATTAACAACGTCAACTATTGTGAACGTTACTATAACAATAATATTATTATGTTTGCATAATAACGACCGGCTGGGTGATATTTTGTGATATGTGGTAATATGATTGTATATTGTGGTGATATTTTACCTATTAGGTATAGTAATATTAATACGTCAAAACAGATCGATTTCACTTTTCTGTATCGCGTATGATGGTGCGACGTATCGACCCACATTATACAGTTTCAAAATTATTTTATATCGCGTATCCACACGTGGCAACTGAGAGTGGTTGAACCGAAAGAATACCCATAACATTATCTTAAAACATTTAATTCCCGGGAAGAAATCAAATTATAGAAAAAAGTAAAGAGGAAAAAGTCAAAATTTAAGTTTCGCGAGATCGTTTGAATATTAAGACTTTCAACAATCAGGTAAACAAATTAATTAAAAACACAAATGTGAGTCACGTTCGTTTGTAATTAATTTATAAACCGCTAAGCGTCCAGCATTAAATCTCGATGAGACAGAGTTAGAAATTAAATTATTTACGAACAATAACGACGCGCGCGCTCACGCTTTTACACTGGCATACCGCGGTATATTAATACGCCTAATAAGTAATCACCGTAGAAATATACGGTATACAATACCGTATGAAATAAAATATCATGCCTTACGTCGAATGAAAATCATTAAACGTAAATCTATTTGAATTATTTTTATTTTAATTCGTTTGGCGTCATCGCGATTGTTGCAAGTTGCAAATAAGATCTAACCAATCTAAAAAATTATTCTTACTCGTGTACATCATAACAATTATTAATATCAGTTTGCACGTGACGAAGATTTCGTTCGTCAGACCATCGTGCAGCCACTTTTGTCCAATACATATAGGTAAAAGCAGAGTACAAGAACTATAGATAAGTAATAGCAATAACGATCATGCTATTACGACAAAACAAAATAAATAATAACTACCTATAATATATATTTTTTATTCGAATGTATTATCCATTCTTATAAAATAAAAATATTATATTTAAAATATGAAAAAATTACCCAATAATAGGGTTAAAAAAAATAGTTAAAAAAAAATGCGGAATAATATAGTTTTTTTCTAAGAAGTACCTACTTTGATGTAATGTACATAGTATAATAAAGATATTAGTGATCTGTTGCAATGATTGTACACATTTTTACCATATTTCTATAATAATTACTAGGGCTAGGATTTTGTAGCATTTGCATTTTCTTTCATAGTACTCCAGGACATAGCTAATCAAAAACAAAATTCGATTCATTCATCACAGAGTTCAAATAATATGCAATTTTGTTTTTGCTTTTTTTGCATTTTCTTGTGATATTCGTATATAAATGCTTTATAGTTTATTGGTACTTTTTTGTCAGTTTATTAGCTTTTCAATTGGTTTTTGTTAATTATACGCATATTTTTTAACATTTACGTACATATTTATCTAAATTATTATTTTTTCATTTATTTTAATTGTATAATTATATATATTTTGTGAATTCATAGTGAAATATTATCGCCTTATCGGAAAATTTGTTTTCAAAATATTACAAAATATCAAAGAAATTTAAAATATCTTATAGTCTTTTTTAATATTTATATAATAAACAGGTACCTAAAATATAATAAAACAGTTTTTAATTTTTTTTTCAATATTTATAAATTGTACTTAGTTGTTAAAAATATTTTTCAGCTAAACTTAAAAATGTTTAAGTCTTTTTTAGTTGCATTTTCCTGGTTAAATGCTTTTTTTGTAGCATTATTGGCAATTTTTTAATTCCTTTATTGTAGGTTTTTAGTGCTTCATTTTCCTAACCCTAATAATTACTTATATAATTGTAAAAGGGTAGATACTAGATACCCGTTGACAGTGTTGGGTAAGTTACTTAAGTATAGTACTTACTCTTTACTAAGAGATAAATTTAATTAAGTTACTTAACTTGTTACTCAATAAAATTATAATGAAATTACTTTACTTTTCGAATAGAAAAGTAACTCATTACTTTCTCGTTACGAAAAAAAAAAATTAATTTCTTGACAATTATCTTCTGCAGGCAAATTGAACAAGCAAATTCTTTATAAAACCTGTATAGTTAATAGGATAGTATAAGACTTAGTTTAACACATAAGCTATTCATATAGGAAACCTATTTAAAGGAATCAAATTAAATAATAAATGTAATTAACTGTTTTCGTGATTTGTACGGTGCAATTAGACATTTCAAATGTCAAAACCATTAAAAACTGAATAATTGTGGAGAGTTAAAATTAAATATATATACATATTAGAATGGTATGCATAATAATACCCTCATTATACATAATTTTTTTTTTCAATTCGCAATAGGTAGGTTCGAAACTGTAACGCGTTATTCCATAGAAAATTACTTTTCAAAAGTAATTTACATTACATTTTCGTTACTTGGAAATAATTCTAATGAAATTACGTAGAGCAAATTACAAGCAAAGTAACGAGTTACCTTCGTTACGTTACTACCCAACACTGTCCGTATTGTGATAAAACATAAATAAATAAATAATATTATTATAGGTAATGAATGTAATAACCTCGCTAGTATGATCGTCGTCGTTCCATTTTTCTCTTGTCATATGGTTTAAATACCGATTATGCTTTAAGTAGATACCTACATAAGTACGTTCGAAAGTAATGAACTCTATAATATCGAAAAACTCGTGTAATATTATAATATATATTATATAGTTTACGTACTTATTATATTATATTATACAGTACGGTATTATAAAGCTGTGTAATAATACAATAAACAGCGATATAACGATGACATGACGTACATGAAGTGTTTGAGGGTGAATATTGAAGTGAGAAATTGTATTGAAAAGAAAAATTGTAAGGATGACGTTAGGCAGATAATAAAGCGAGTTACTATGTTCAAAAAGCAACAAAAAATAAATAAATAGAGAAAACCTCATTGCGAAATACGATTGTGGCCCCTACTCTTTTGCTTCGTCAGATCAAGAACATAATAATATCAAAGTAGTATGATTTAACTGAAAAATGTTTTTTTTTCATACTCGCGGCACGATTTAAAAATAATTATTATTTGCTTGTTAAAATATAAAATAAAATAGTTTGAAAAAAAAAAATTGCACCGACAGCGATCTTCGATAAAATATAGAATGTGCGAGCATACTTATTTTGTGATACGATCGTACGTACGATACGAATCGTGAATGGTCGTCAACATAATAAAATATTATAATATTATATTATTATCCACGATTTTATTGTTATTTATATTAATTAAACTCATTGTTTTCACTTGAAAATTAATTGGTAGGTATATCTCAAGACAATTCAATATTTTAATATTCATTAAACTAATAATAACAATATCGCTTCTCGATTATTGTTATGAACTAAAAAAAACTAATTAATAAATCCACCTGCATTGTCGCCTTCGTTATATAAAAACAAACATATTTGCTAGAAAATAATTCACTGCAGTAATGTAAAGCCGAGTTTGATTTCCATTTTACTTTTTATTTTTAATCCACGGTATCAATATCTATAAGGCGATAACATTCACCGATTTGTATATTATTATATTACTGATTCGTATGAAGTAAGGTGAACAAATTAAAACGAGTAAGTCTTAAAAATATTTTTTTAACATAAACATGTTTTTGGGCTGGGTACAGGTATTTTATTTTTCCAACTGACTTTCCAAAAGAGACGTTTTCTTTGGCATGGTAACTTATTAACAAAAACGTACCTATTTACAATTCATAGATTTCCTTGTAGAGAAAAAATATCGAGTAGCTTGCTATAGTTTTTTTTCATTAAGTCTGATATTTTCCCTTTATCGTGTAAATATCAACCAATATAATATTGTGCCGGAACTAATCAATTTGTTATTAATCAGTCGCTCAATGTCCGTCTCACGCCGCGTGTCCTTTGGTCGCATATTTTAATGTTAATTAAAAAATATGTATTATGCGTAAACTGTGCAAGTAAATGTTTAGACCTAAAGGAGGAAACGTTTGAACAGTAATTCACTACTTTTACAATATGTGTGTGTCTGGTTGTATGGGGTGGGGTGGGACAGGGTGTGGGTTAAGACGGCTTGTATTACATAGGTACGTTGTCATTATTGTTTTTAAATAATTTAAAAAAAAAATAATCTCTTTTATTGGAAAAATAAATAAGTGCGTAGTTCATAATTATAGTTTATTTAATATAAATAATATCGGTTGATTGTTGATGCAGACGAAATAAGAAATTACAAATAAAAAATAACTTTCTGTTGAGATTTTGAGGTTTGTGAATATACGATTCCAAGTGGTGCTAACAATATATTATAATTCGCATTACACTTACACATTTTGTTTTCTACGTGTTATCGTGTAGATAATGTAAATATGTTTTTAAGTTTTAAATCAAAAAACAGTTTAAACCATCCTCTGCATAGTATGTATATTTTGTTATAATATTGTAGGCTAGAAGGAATCCAAACATTGTGCACACTCTGTATGATAAAATAATAATATATTAAAGTATGATGTTTGTTTTCTAGATATATATACAATCGCTGTTATTATTATTTCTTTTTCTTTTTACTATGGATTCATAAGTATCATATTGTAAAACTTTATACAGAGTATTGTATATTAGTATAAATATAATATCAAATAAACATAGACATAAAAAATAATAATAATAATATGTAGGTTTTTCATTTTATAATGTTTTAATAATTATATTTTTTATTAATTTCAATAGAGTTATTACGAATTTCACAGAATCAATGAAAATATTTTTTAATATACCTACATAATAATATACTACTGTTCAATTTATATACTTACAAGAAACTAATTTGTTTTGAAAAATGAGCTCTATTTTTTTCTGGATGGATGTTTTTTTTTTTTTTTAAATAACATACTTTATGATTGTCATTTGAATTTTCTAATGTAGGTCAAATAACTGATTATAATATATAATATAATAATAGTTCATCAAAGGTTTTCCTCGACATAAATCTTATGTTGTATCAAATTGCATCGTAAATTATAGGCATACAAATATTATATCTGCTAAAATCAGTTTGTACATACGAATAAACTTTTTTCCGAACGCATGTTGTAGGTACGAATATTGTTCGCAAATGACTATTTTGTAATATAATAAAAATTATGTTCTTTATGGATGATACATTTTCGTTTGGAATATTTATTGAAAAAGTTTTCGGATAGAAATATTATACATTATCTATATAAAGTGTGTACACCGCCATACAATGTGACCGAAACGCCTTTGTCAAGCTCAAACGCTTAAACTTTTGTAACTGTAATACAGACACGATAAAATATATCGCCTTGGCGCATAACATTATTAAACGACTACTCAAACGAACGAAATAATCTAAAATTTCAAATTGGGAATATTCGGTATAGCAAAACTACCTACCTATATTATAGGTACTGCCACGGACGTGGTTACAACATAAATCATAATATTAACCGTACCTACAGCGTGCCTACAGCTTCTGTCGGTGCGTAATACTAAAAAACATGTCGATCGACGTTTCCCCCCCCCCCGGATTTTCGTTAGCCTGAACGTGTCTGTGCACTTTGGAG
Organism: Macrosiphum euphorbiae; assembly: GCA_949089665.1. Lineage (NCBI taxonomy): Eukaryota > Metazoa > Arthropoda > Insecta > Hemiptera > Aphididae > Macrosiphum > Macrosiphum euphorbiae. The sequence goes on along the minus strand of CARXXK010000001.1, from coordinate 87,530,007 downwards.
TCGGAAAAACCGCCGATCTTGGACCCAGGACGTAATAGAGTCGCGTTATTAATATATTTTGTCGTATTGCGTAGGTATACAACTATAATACGTCGTGGAAAACGAACCTCAATAGGTAATCTGATTAGCCCTGCTTGCCCATACAGCACACACACACACACACGCACACACGTGCACTGCGTATTGATCTGGGATGGACGTAATTGGCTTACACATGTATTCTTATACGGGGCGGAAAAGCTTTTTCAATTACGTCGCCGACGACGATTCGGCCGGGCCACTAAAATATTATGTCTTTGGCATAAAGTCTTTTGCGCTACCGGCCCAATTAATATAGCGTACCTACCCACCACAGTGTATTAAGCCGTCCAATGACGACTTGTACACGTCGGCCCTCGTTATTGATATTATGATCATCGCGATAAAATTATTAACCGATTAATATTAAACTCACAATATTGATAGCACAATAATATTATAATGGCAGCACAATGCGCTGCCAAAATATAATAATATAGCGCAACCGGGTTTGCGGTATAAGAACCACTCAATATTATATTATTCTCACACCGTATAATCTACCGTCGCTCTTTTGCTCATAGACTAGGCAGACGATGACACGTCGCACCTTTTTCCTACTGTAACGCGTTTAACGGTGTCGTTACTGTGTGGTTTTTTTTTTTTGCTCTGGTTCGTGTGACAGTAGTCGAGCGGGTAGAATTTAAGACAGTATCGGCTATGGTGGTATACGCATCGACGACAGTACTCTAAATCGTCGTGAAGAAGTAAATATGTTATATTTTGTACTACCTACTGCGACCTTAAAATAATTTAAAAATCGAACGATTTCAATCGACGTGTCTTTACAACAACTTTTCTTCATATTCGTGCTCGAATGCCTGGGGATCCTTGCCAACGTAAAATATGACCTTATATAATATCTCGGGGGAAAAGACGTTCCGATATATAAAAGCGACAGTGGTGAACCGAACTGACCCATATAAAACAGCTGTATTAATCCTGCAGGTTCCTTGATGACGAGGAGAGTGAATAGATGCAATGTTTTAGGTGCTTAATTTTAATTTTTTTTTTTCTTTTGTAGTACATTTATTTTGTCGAGGAATTTACAGCAACGCAATTACAAAATATTTTAGGTTCAAAACTAAATATTAATATCGCTACGTTGGCCGCCAAAAAATAGTTTTATCCATGGTACCTACATTGTTGATTTAATCCATGAGAGACCCAGTTTTATTATAATTATCATTGTTATACCTACCCAACTGACTGAATAACAAGTGAATCTACCTATCTATATAGTATATAGTTGACTTGACTGGCACACAAATCTTACAATAATACAGAATACCTAGGTATCGTATGATATGTATTATCATAATAAAATGATATATGCTTAGTACGACATTATTAAACGATGCAATTGGACACACCGCAAGCTCGTATAAGAGTATAGGACGATATAGTATTATTATTATGTTACGAAATAAATATTAAACAATTAAAAAAATTATATACTTTTAGACTGCTTAGCGCGAGTAATATTCATATGACTATATTATAATAATATTATGTGGTTTTGATTTAATCGAGTGACCTCCGTGGTCCAAATTGAATACGAGCACGGTGTATGTCATATTATATGAAATTTAACTCTATAACGAGGAAATGGCGTATTATAATAGTTTCTAATTTTTTTTTTATTTAAAAAAAATTACAATCTGTAATTAATTATATATATAGGTAATAAGTGAAATCGATAACTGTACATAAACATATACATAGCGTAAAGTAAGACACACGAAGCACATGACGGGTAAGTCATTTAGCAATGGAACCCTCTAAAGTTTATAGCTAAAATATAAAGAAAATATCGTACGAAATGAACCATTACCATTGAATTATGGTGAGTGAGTTGAGACTCCTCGACAGTTATGGCAGCCACGATCTCCAAAATCACGAACACTTAAATAGTGCATTATACCTTACCTAATACATAACGTTATACCAATAGTACATTATTAAAGCGACCTCGATTGCATATTATTATACTTACGAGATGGAGTACGTGACTTCGACATCGAGATATAAAACAGTGTTATAGTAATATTATTAATAATTATTATTATTATAAGGCCATCGGATATCGACAAGTTGTATTTTATATTATTGATCGTATATTTAAGTGGAAAATGAGCATTTAATCATTCATGCATGGGATGATAGGTTCACTCACATTTCTTATACGCTTCTTACAGTCTACAGACATATCTAGCAGAAAAATGAATATAATAAAACGTATTATCCGTATGCACTCAAAATATGGAAAACGCAGGAAGTTAGCGTTTACATACAATATTTTTTTTTTATTAAAATGAAATATATATTTTTTTTTATGAAATGTCTTACATTAATTATCAGTTGATTTATTTCGTTTGATAAAAACTAAATTAATATATAACAAATACTTTTAAAATATTACCTAATCGATATAATTCATATACAAACTGTCAAATGCATTAAAAAAAAAAATTGTAATGTTGTTTACTGATGTCCCAAATAATTATTTCGAATTTAATCATACTGTACCTAAGACTTTTGAACAATTTTCAACCCCAGCCATCACAAAAATTAACTATAAAGATGCATTCGGTACAGGGGGCCTATTCTCAAATCAATCGAAAAGGGTTTTCGATCAAAAATTGGTCGAAAGCGAATATATTTACGACCAATTCAAAAATCCGTATTCTCAAACAGTTTTCGATCGACGTTTCGACCGTTGTATTCGATTTCTCGTTTCGACTACTATTTACCAATCGTAAACTTGATTTCGACTGATAGTATACTTTTACACTAGCTACAGTGTTTAAGAAACGATTTATCTGTACAACGGTATTGACCGATTTGTTGTTTGTTTTTTTTCAAAGTACTTATAGGTACCTAGTGTGTAAAATTACACATTATTGATTATGGCTAATGACGATGTAGATTTTATTATAATGCAACATAATTTAATGCAAAATATGGTATTAAATAATCTACCATTGGATAATGAAGTTCGGCGTTTTATGATGCCAGAGGATACATTTAATGGTAAGTTAAATATGAAATCGAATTTAGTTTATTTCATGATTGATCAATACATTAAGTAATTACTAATTAATAAACTAAGTAAGTAGGTAGGTACTCCTTAAATATAGGTGGTACTTACAGATGTCCTATTAACACTTATCTTGTTTTCAAAATATTTCCATGCCCCTAATAATAAATGATAACTATTATTATTGTTTCAGTTTTATCTGAAAGACAGTTCATGGGAACATATCGACTAAGTAAAGTCCTTGTTGAAGAACTAATTCATACTTTAACCCCTTTTATGAAAATCCCCAACACATTAGCAGGAATAAGTATACAAAAAAAGGTCTTTACATATTAAGTTATTTAAGTATTTGCATTACCGACCTATTAGTCATTACCATATACAAATTATAATATTTAGGTACTTACGGCTTTACGATTTTATGCTAGTGGAAGTTATCAGCAAGACATCGGTGAACATAGAGGTTCAGCGCTTAGTCAAGCGTCTGTCAGTAGATGTCTTGGCGAAGTAACTGAAGCTTTAAATAATCCCCAAATTTTAAATAAATATATTCATTTTCCAAGCAATACAAATGAACTAAATGTGGTTCGTCGAGGGTGAGTTACTCAGAAAGGGTGATAATATTGACTTATAGGGATTAATTTTAGTAACTAAATTATTAGATTTTATGAGAAATTTTTTATTCCTGGAGTTATTGGAGCTATTGATGGGACACATATAGCAATCGTTCCTCCTAAATCTGGAGATGAAATTTATCCAGAACATATTTATGTTAACAGAAAAGGTTATCATAGTATTAATACCCAACTTGTAAGTTTTAAAATATAGTTACACCTATAATAAATAGATAGGTACATTTTAGAAAGAAATGTTTTATTATTTCATCTATTACTAGTATTATTTATTATAGATATATTATTATATATTATATTATATTATATATTATTATTATTATGCATACAATATCACTATGTATATAATATTATATATACCTATTTTTTACTCTTGCAGATATGTGATTCAAACTTAAAAATATTAAATGTGTGTTCAAGATTTCCAGGAAGTGTTCATGATAGTTACATCTGGCGTTTAAGTCCGATAAATGATTTATTAAAACATTGACATTCAGTAGGACTAACATCTTACTTTTTACTCGGTGATTCGGGGTATGGTTTAAAACCATGGTTAATGACTCCATTACTTGAACCACAGGCAAATAGTCCTGAAGCTCGGTATAATGAATGGTTTTGTAAAAGTAGATCAATTATTGAACGCTGCAATGGGGTTTTGAAAATGCGATTTAGGTGTCTTTTGAAACACAGAGTCCTTCACTACTCACCAGAAAAGGCTGGAAGCATTATAAATGCTTGTGTAATATTGCATAACATTTGTATTTCCAATAACTTGCCATTAGTCAATATTAACGAAACTGATGAAATTGATTTTGGGATGGATCATGATTTACCACCAAACAATATTGTTAACCCAATAAATGCAGAATTAACTGAAGGAAAACGGTACCAACAACAAATTATTAACAGATATTTTCAATAAAACAGCATTTTATTTTTCATTATATATGTAACATCTTAAAAGTAAATAAAACCATTCTTTATTATATAAAAAAATCAACTCTTTGTAACACTTAAGTCTTAAATATATCACATTTTCAATAACAACTTGTCTCTATTTAACATAATTAAAATAATTTATAATAATATATAATTTAAATTAATTAATTTATATATATATATATATATATATATATATATATATATATATATATATATATGTTTAAAAAATAATAATAGTAGTAATAATAATAATAGTATGGGTAACTTCAGTAGATATATTAAAGAGATATTTATGTATAGGAAGTAGGAACATAGTATTTTTAGAAGTATATTATGATTAGTAAGTCTTAAATATATCACATTTTCAATAACAACTTGTCTCAATTTAAAATAATTTAACAGAGTGTATATATATATATATATATATATATATGTTTAAATTATAATAATAGTATGGGTAACTTCAGTAGATATATTAAAGAGATATTTATGTATAGGAAGTAGGAACATAGTACTTCATACTATAGGAACAACATACTTCCCCTATAATGGCTAAAATTTGATTTTCTAAATCATCAAGTTCTTCACTTTCATTCATTCCTCCACCTGTTTTTCCACAATTTTTTTTGATTTCTGCACTTTTGGACTTGGTATTACTTTTTAAATCTATCCAGCACTAAATGTTACAATAAATATTAATTAAAGTTATAAGTTATAACAATTCATAAATATTGTAGGTAGGTACTTAGTATAAATAATATATGAAGCTGTTGGTATAAAAAAAGTTTTTAGTGATATATATTATAAAATAATAATTATTGTTAAAATGGTTAATACTCATAATATAGAAAATAAATATAAATAAAAAATGAATAAATGTGTTGCCTGGAGTATTATGATAAGTGTATTATGCGACCGGTTTCAAATTAAAAATTCATAATCAAGTATATCAAAGTTAAAACGAGACTCAAAGTTTTCTCAGAGTCAAATTTTTAGTATAATTAATTAATTAATGTATATATAATAAATAAGTTGTATATGTCACAACATATATATTATGTTTTGTACCTGCTATAAAATAAAAATCTGGTAACTATACGAGTATTTACTTACTTTTTTCCACTTTGATGGATCTTTCGTTGCGCCAACTATAGAGTTTAGCTCATTGCTTATTTGTGTCCATAAATCTTTGCTATGTTTAGAAGTAAACGATGGGCTAAACTTGCCCTTATGTAGTTCCGGATGTTCTTGTATGAACAAGACTAATGTTTGTTTTTGCTCAAATGTAACAGATTTCCCCTTAAATTTTTTTGGGGGATTCATAATTATTAATTAATACTAAAAAATAAAATAAATAATAAATACTATAGATTCACAGTATTTGGTGAAAACTTGTAGTATCAAAATATAGCCGATAAAATGTTTTATTTCATGGAATAAAAACTGTTTTTTGTGATAAGCGACTCGAAAATCGAAAAACCGATCGAACGTAATATTTACGATTTACAATATTCGATCACTGCCTGAGAATACACTCCATCGAAAACCAGCAATCGAATAGACTTTTTTGATCGAAAATCAAAGATCGAAAAAAGCTATTCGACTGATCTTTTCGATTGATTTGAGAATAGGCCCCCTGATCTACAACTTTTTATATTATTTTAATACAACGCAGGATACATATTATCATTATAATTATTATGAATAATATAACAACAAAAATTACTGTATTCAAAATTTTCAGTCATGAATAATATTATATAGGTACTACTGGTATTGAAATTAAATAATATTCATAAAAATTCGGAATTTGTACAGTGACTAATTAAAGTATTTTATGTATAATATACCTAAGCAATCACTATTATTAATATCATTTTTTTTACTACATAATTTCTATGATCGTCACATAAATATAGGTCGATTAAAATGTACTCTGAAGACTTTATATTATATAATGTTATTATTATTATAAGCGAGAGTGAACTGCCGAAATTATAGTAAAGTTTAAGTGGTTTGCAAGTAATTTTGTCAGTATATTATAATATTGTTATTATTTTATACTAAAGAGCTTTAGAACAATTGTTTTATGAGAAATTACAAGTTTTCGGTTAACTCCATTCGGGTGTCCATCGTCTGAATTTTAGCCAAAGATGGGAAACCAGAAAATCTGCTGACTCACAAGGGGAATGTGATTGTATCCATTAAATATTTTCTAAAAAAAAAAAAAAATTAATTTAAAAATTAAAAATAAACCCCAAATTAATTTCGGCTTATTCTAAAATGGTTGAGATTTTTTTAAGAAATTAAACAATTGTGGGCTATATATTTATTTGATTTCTAGTGATGTGTTTGAATCTAAATTGCAACTTTATAATACAATCCTAGTTAAATTTTAAATCTATACATATTATATGAGGTTTTTGAGGTTTTACTACCCCGTATAATGTGAAATGTGGATCGTTTTTCACAAGTGAACACCCCATCCTCACCAAAGTTATGATTATATGTACTGACCGGTTCTGGATAATATTGATCGTATCGAATCTACATATATATATATAATATGTACTTAGGTACGCATATTATATAGATCAGTGGTTCTTAAACTTTTAGTGTACAGACCCCCGATGAAAGACTTTTAGTAATCACGGACCTCCTTCCAATTTTCTTTCGAATACCTAGTACAGATTACCCATCTTTATTTTTACAAAATATCTTATGTTGTCATAACCAATATTTTAATACTCATTTTATATTACAAATCACATATTTAAATAAGTAGGTATATAAATTTATAATTATTTTTCTATTCTTAATTTTGTGAACATTTTTGATATTTTATTTGTATGTAGAGTGAACCCCCGATCTGATCGTCGTGGACCTCCAGGGGGCCACTGCAGGCCACTGTTTATAAACCACTCATACAGATAAAATCATAATATTTTCTTTGATTTTGCTCGAGTTTCATTAAAACAATTCTATTTCTACGTTATACTTCAAAACGATTATTGCACAGCACGATTATAGATTATAAACATATTATATTTGATCATGACGTAAATTATTAATTATTTGTATCTCAAATACTTCGAAGAGCACATTATCGTCGTTCCGGCAAATGCATACGGATCAGTAGATTCTATCATACAATAACAGTACATATAGGTACCTATTTTAACCGATGTTTGGTTGTTATTATTTTGCAATTTGATATATAATTGCGTTTAAAACGAGAGAGTATTATTATTTTAATAGTATGGTATTACACCTGTCGGCTATTGTAGTTCCATTAATGACGTTGTTGGACAGGTACGACGAGAAGTGTATTAAACGATAAGCAATGATAATTATATACGATGAATGTCTATATTATATAAGTATTATGTGCTGCTGTAATAAACTTAGATCGAGAAGAGATTAAACATCGAACAATCATGTTAATGTGAATGTGAATTATCATCGAAATAGAAACAACAGATGGGTATTTGTGGATTCTTATTCCCCTCGACTTGACGAGGTTTGAGCGGTAACGTCGTCTGTATATGTTACCGCGGTTATAAATTCACTTAAATACTGCAATGTATAAGGTAAAGTATACCTACCGACTACACGCATAAACATTCAAAGTTCAAACCAAAAACACTCGACGTTGTGAAATTGTATGTTTCATACTTCCATCTGACGGTCGGACACTGCGCCGTATCACACGATAAGCATTGATAAATTGGGCGTATGATATATAACTATATAAGTATTATGATGTGCTGGGGTATTAAACTTCAATCGAGTGGAGATAAAATATAATATATCGAATGGGCGTGTTTCTGAAAAACTTATTATTATTATACGAACAGTGCTGCGCGTTATGTTAGAATTAGGTGCAACCACGTTGTTGGAGTGCGTCATAATATTATATATCATCGAAATAGAAACAACAGATGAGTAGCGGTATGGGTTCGAAGCCCCCTTGACTAGACGAGCAGGTCAACACGGTTACGTTCGTCGGAATATTACCGTGGTTATTAGTTCGAGTATAATATACAAAGTACCTACAGACTACACGCATAAATATGCAAACCAAAAACACACGACGATATATATATCGTATAGGGTCAGACGTTACGATAACTATCTCGGCTGCGGCTGTGGAATGTACGACGGTTTTAAGAGAATAGCCCTGCAGGTATATTACCGCCACTACATTCATAATATATAAATTCATATCCAGCTCACTGATTTGTGGGTACGACGTACACAACCCCCTTCCCCACCATCCACCCAAAACTCTTCGATATTGCCGGAGAAATATTAATTGAAGTCGGTCAAGATTTCCGCGATGATTCGATTGCGTCTCGTGGACGGGAAAACTATTCGAAATTAAACGGGCGCCGATTGATTTCAACCGAAAGCGTCGATTATTGTTTGGTCAGGATCGGCTGCTGTAGACAATACCTAATTGTTATATTATTATTATAGCTGTGCTGTGTTGTCGGCGGTTTGCCGATAGACGTAGGAGACTCGTCCAATATATAGCTGTATTGTACTTTTAGTTTGTACGTGACATATAATACGTCCCCCAAATGTATAAAAGTGATATTATAGTCACCTGCTATATAGTATTATTATTTACCGTCGAAAACGACTCGAGGATATAATACGATATATTAATCGTTGTTAGTTTATTACGATTGTCGTACAGTCGTACTACACACCGTGTTCACGTCCTGCATTGCGACTTCATTTCAATTCAGCTGTTTTCCTATAATAGTTTGGTCAGACCACATAATATTATCGCCATTGTATCGGTGCTCTACTCACCAGGTTTGGACATTTTGACATTCCATCATCATCAAATTTCAGTGAATTTTTATTTATTTAGAGAGCGTACTTATTCGTATTGAGCGGCAACTGTACATAATAACTATTGTCAGATTATAGCTACGATACGTTTTCACCTGTGCGTGGTTTACTGATAGACAGAGGAGACTCTTTGGATGTAGCTAATTACGCGATATTGAAGTTTTAGTCTGTACGTGACATATTAATGTATTTCCCAAATTTATAAAAGACGTGATGATATAATATGTCACATATTATTTACCGTCGAAAAACGACTTGAGAATATAATACAAATACAACATTCATTATTAGTTTATTACGTTAGTCGTACACACTGTGTTCATCTGCAGCATTACGACTGAATTCCAACTCAAAAAATATCCTCTGTTATCGTCCTGCTCAACAATTATAGTTGACGTATCTAGAACAAAGGCCAAATAATATTATCACCTTCATATCGGTGCTCTTCTCACCAGGTTTTTACATTTCTTCATAATCATCTGCAGGTGTTGGTTAATTAATTTTGTATTTATTTAATGCGAGTAAGTATCGATGCATTAATCAATAATATAATGTAGTATTGTATTAAAAAAAAGGGTCAATAGGGTAAATAGGGTCAAAATATTGTCATTAAGAAACGATATTAAAATATGATAGAAATATGGTAAAATAATATGCAAAATCATTATCTACGACACGCGACGTTCATATAATATTCTGCCTGCTGTAGATTTTTAAATATAGGTATTATATTATTCAGCCGAATGTTAATAATTATCGTTCCACATCACAATGGGGTAACATATAAAAGTCTTAATGACAAAGATCGATGGGAAAAGAAAAAAATTAAAGACTTAACAAAATATAGGTACCTATACTATTCATTTTCTGTAGTAATAATTATATTCTATAGGTACTATATATAACGGTGCAGCAGTAAAAGAGACTTTCCTCTCATCGGCACTTATTTTAGTGCTATTATAGACTTATTTTCAACAAACGCAGCGATCATTAACACACTTATACATATAACTATATTTATACTACTTGTAATATGTGCATATATATAATACTACTTACACAGAAATACAGAATGCAAGATCCGATTTTCTCCATTACAGTTGAAATAAAATTTAATAATAATATTATACAGTCTTATAATATTATGAGCACTATGGCCTCCAATTTAATATTAATAAATGCAAATCTATGTCCTTCAGCAGGTGCCGGGTGGCAATCGATTATTTATACACTATCAATTTGTCAGTGATTGATAGAGTTACAAGCAATAACGACTTGGGCGTTCTTTTCACTGCTGATCTTAACTTCCACCTTCACATTTACTCCATCTGCTGCCGAGCTCTCAAGTCACTTTTCTTCATAATGCACACCATGAAAGATTTCAAACTGTCTAGATCTCTCAACACTGTCTATTGCTCTTTAGTCCGAAGCTTACTAGAGTATGCGTCTGTGCTCTGGGACCCACTTGTGGTCATTGATTCTTGCCACTTAGAACGAGTTCAAAGGCGCTTTTTTTCGTCCGCACCTTACATGCTAAAAATTGTCCATCCTCCTCATGACTATACTCCAGTATTGCACGCACTTAACCTTACATCCTTAGCAGACAGACGCGTTAAACCTAACCTAGGCTTTTTGGGAAAGTTAATCGATGGTTCTATAAATGCTCCTTCACTACTAGCGCAAGTAAACTTTAAAGTTCCGCATCATGCCACAAGGTCTCGAGTTCCTTTTACTGTACCTTCAAATTGCACCAATTGCGGTAGAAACAAACCAATTGACCGCATGATGGGTTTGGGTAATGAGGACCCCACCTTTCTTAGTTCACCTTAATATTGTTTTATTGATCTTGTAGTATCTTTTTTATTATTTTGTTATATCATGTATGTAATTTTAGTTGTGTCCTAATTATTATAATTTATATTTATTGAACCTGTAATTTTGCAGTATTTTTGGGCCATCGCCCCTTGTATATGTTAATTATGTAAAACTACTGTATTATTGTTGTGTGCTGTACCAAATAAAGAATTTTTATTCCGTAAATTAATAAAAAAATAACAAATAAACAAAATTCGCAATAATTATTGTGTGCGAGACTAGACGACTCTGCTTTCGAATAACCATTCAAATTCACGTCACGTCACAAACCTGACTAATTTCGTATACAATAATAATAATTATGACTGATAATTTAACGCGATACTGCATTTTATTTCCATGTGCATCGTTATAAAACAAATAATTTTCTTAGTACACACTTTCAGTAATCACGTACAAAACCATTTATTTATGTGTCAAGTATATTATATAATATTGTGCCAACTAAATATAACGGTTTAGTTTTTGAATATTCAGGTCGTTAGTCTGCCGTATTATTTAAAATTCTCTACAAAAATAATAACTATAATGACGCGAAAGTAATATAAAATTCTAATAGTTTATTTTATAAGTCGATTATAACAATGTACTTATACAATATTATTCTAGACAGACGACTAAATTATAATTTTTGTTATGCCGGGTCACTGCAGACCGAACAATAGAAGAACTAGTTTAAATCTCAATGAATGCTAATGCCATTTCAACCAATTTCAGTTTTGACTTACTCATATACCTAATATGAGTAAGTATGCAAAAAATAAATGTAATAATAATATAACACCATATGATTATGTACTTTTTCATAAAACTACAATAAATTATTATGCTTACAATAATTAGGTACTCATATTTATCGTTATCGTATTTAAAAATTATTATATAAAACTATATGTTGAAATCGAATCGCTCCTTCTGATAGAAATTTTGTGTACAGGATAAAAAAAAAAATAAAAAAATTAACACCATTGTAAACCCACCAGACCCCTCGCTCCACTCAAAATCTAAAAATCCAGACTGACAAACCGTCTCCGCTCAGAATCGTATTTCTTATACAATGATATTATATCATTGAATTCCAGTTTAATACAATCCATTATACATTGACATTGACCCACTTGTAACCAACTGTACAGCAGAGCGACATCCACTTACCTGCTTTTTTTATTCAATATACTTACAAGTAAGTATATACCTAACTCGTCAAAATATCAATAAATCATCGAATAAATAATTTTCGATCGTTTACTTTCTTAACACCCGACGACTACAACTACCATAGTCAACCACTGACTTCTTCAGATCATTATTTTATGACTAGCCAAATGGACGTGGGGTGCGACTGTCGTCCGCAGCGTGCTTTTTATACCAATCATTAGCGCACCACGGGCATTCGTATGAACTGAAAACAGTGGTGACAAACCACAGAACGGTCGGCACTCCATATTATTATTTTACGGACAAAGTATGAAATCGGGTACTGCACTCAGTGTCCGGCAAATTGTGCCCAAAACTATGTCGGTGAGCGCACTTTGTAGCTTAGTTTAAATTTTAAGTTTCTATTATAATATCACCGGGCAAGTGAAACGTGATTGTTTCGGGGAACAGATAATAGAATTTTATGCGTGTCTCAGTAAAACTAGAAAAATATAGCTGAAAAAGCTATGAACATTTGGTTTTTGTTGTTGTATATTAACGTCTATCATAAATCAATGTAATAATGAACATATTATTATGCATATAATATTTATCTAAAAATGTTTATTTTGTTTTTTAATAGGTCAATTTTCATAAATATTTTATGCTTTTAGTCATCACACATCGTATAATTCGGTTTTTTTAAACTATTCTTATAACTAATTACAAAAGCGGGTTTTCTGCAGAAGACGTATTTTATCCGATTTTGCTTTCTTGATTTTTCATCAAGTAAGTATGGTTATTGAAATGAAAAAAGTCTGAATTTTGAAGACTTCAAAAATTCATGTTAAATATTAAAATAATAAAAATGTAACTCAGTAATGATGAGTAGGTGGGTAATTTAACTAGCTTTAATATAAAATATTAATGAGAGAGATTTGATATCACACCTAAGCGGTATAACCACTTGAATCCATAAAAAGGTCGGAGTGAACAGTCCCAAAATTTCTATTTTTTAACCTTTCTCCTAAACTATGATATCTATAAAGTTGGTTGATAACTCATTAAAAAAGGATTATCAAGTAGATACTAAATGTGGAATTAAATTTTTTTTTTTTTAAATGATTTAATTTTTCACATATAAAAAAAGAGTTATTTTTCGCTAGATTTTTATTTAACGAGGTAGATTTCCGAAACTAGAGAACGGATTTTGTTGTTTGGGGAGTTGTTAGAATCACATATGCTAGGAAAAGTGCAGTAAAGATTTTCAGAACTTTATCTCCAATCGTTAATTCACTACAAAGCTGTAAAGCTGAAAAACGTCAAAAAACGACCAATAAAATTTAATTTAAATTTTTTTAATGTTCTATAGTGAATTAACTAATAACTATTAAAAATTAAGTTCTGAAAATCTTCTCCTTACTTCTCCTTACGAATGTGAATCCAATAAGACCCATAACAACAAAATCCGCTCTCCGGTTTCGGGGATCTATCTCACTAAATTAAAATGAAAATGATTTTTTGATTGGCTGTTCACACCAACATTTTTTTGTATTTAAATTGTTATACAGCTTGGGTGTGATATCAGTTAATACATTTCTAAAAACTAAAAATCAAGAAAGTTTACATTCCGATCCGTGGCTTGGCAAGCGTTTTTTTTCCAGTATTTTTCCCAGTACCGATCGGTTTACAAAACTATAACGGTGCAAGTATTTTCTGTGTTCCTATTTGTTGCTTAGACATTTATACATAATTCGATTGAAGTTAGATCTATATCACCCCCTCCGTTACATAGCTGTTTACTAGTCATGAAGTCGTCTTACAACCTCGACTGAAGTGCACTAATTGTATTTATATCATGTCAATAAATATTGGTGTTATAAATCCAAAATCAAAAGGATAAGCATATTATTATTAAGCCATAATATATCCATATTATATTACATTAATTATAATATACCGAACACTCTCGGTCACTGCAATTTTTTCTGCTATTCGGAGGGTTAAGTTTGTAATTTTTCAAAAAATTAACGTTTGCTATTTGGATGTATAATCATTAATCATGTTTAGATGTGTCCGTTAAGGGAGGTTTCACTGAAATATGTTTTTCCTTCATTATTATTGCATGACAAAATCTAATATCATAATATATTATTATAACGTGTGTTAGGTATTTGATCATAACTAATTGAACGCAATTAAGTGAGTTGGTATTACAATGAAGACGCGTAGATATAGTGGAAAATGTCGTATTTGGCTTGTGTGTATAAGTAATCTTTTCTGAGACCCTTTACATCCACATTCACTAAACTGAATACACGGAATGTGTGTATTAAACATGATACCTGATAAAAGTCGCCATTCCAAATCATGACCATAGATAAAATATAAAACAACTAGATAGCCGACTCGTGATAAAGTCTCATAAGACCTATGAGTGGAAATCCCGACTACTCAAAAACACCTCTCCGGTGGATGACCTCATCTAACCAACCCGAGATGGGTAATGACTAACTAATAACGACGTGCAGCTATAGCTGGAGCAGTATCTATAGCGATTATCGCATATACAATATTATACAGTTTGAATTTTAAATGTGACTTTTTAAAATTTTAAAATTAAAGTAGGGATTTTAAAAATGCTGTTGCTTAACTAAATTTCTGTTTGTTTTATTTTATGACTCTTATTTTAGTTTTAACTACAGATGTGTAAGTTTTATTTAGACATTCGCTACCCAGAAAAAAAATAAAATTACTTTTGTTTGACATTGGCCAAAAACTAAAATTTAAAATAAACAATTATTAGTAATTAAACAACTTAATTTTTTTATTAGTACTTAATAACATTATTCAATTGCACATACATATTATAATGTTAGTAACTTATGTTATATTTATAAACCTTCTTAATTGATTTCGAAAATATGTCGACATGTTCCCATAATATTAAGTGTTGTACTCCTATCGATTATTGTCAAATTGGCCAATTTCAAATATAATTTTGTCATAATGCATAATATTGACCTTTTTAACACAAGTAACATAATCAAGTTGTAATTTAATTCGGTCTAATAATCTCAAATTCGTCCAAATGTGACATTCATCCGAAACTCGACACTATCGTGGTTGACACCCTTAATCTCATCTGCATATCAATTGAGAAAAAATTGATCGAATTCAACAGACGGTTTTCGGCATTTTGTAATATCAGATATGTGACTTTTATTATATAGTAAATATGTATAGTTAAAAGGACCACTGCCTTGAGCAAGTCATGATGGTTATTTCATATATTATTATATTACCGGATATGTTAGTATAATTATTATTTAATCGAATGACTGTGGGATTAATGTCGTTGTGGCGATCTGTATTAATATAATATTACAATAATATACACAACACATGCGTATATAATATATATTGTATTAAAATATAGATTGTTTATAAGTTACCGACTCCCTGAGGGCGATAAATAAAATATTTTAACTATTACGTGGGAAATAACAAACCTATATTATAGGTACTATATATTGCTAATATCATCAATAAATCTCTGCTTGGAACGAAATTACCAATTATACACTACTGATTTTATCGAAATTATTAGCACGTGTGCTCGTCCATTCGTCCATAATAATATGTTTATTCGATTTGTATAATTTAAAATCATATTGTTTAATATGGTAGTCGGGTATTGTCTTAAACGGTTTGAAACAATTCTACTGTTCATGCTGTTTTTCGTCGATGTCCATTGTCCATATATATTGTTGTACTTCCATATTATACGTCTGTTGTTTTAATTTGAATTTATATTTCCTCTAGGGTAACTGGACAAGTTTTAAGTGTGAAATATTATATTGTATTGCAGCAGAAAGTGAACATCTAATAAATTATGTGTTAAATTAAATTTAAAAATCTAATTTGTTGTTCATTTTGTTTAAACGTCGGCGGAGCTGTTTGTGCGTATACACATACGTTCTCTCGCGACATTCGCAGGGCGTGTTCGAATAATCGCATAAATTAGTCAAACTGTTAATTTATCAGAGTTAAACACTATTCCTATATTATATGTTCTTATCCTCACTAACAAGAGTTCTATACAGATTTCAGCTATATCAGATGTTAAAATTTTTCAACCGATTATAATAATATTATAATATAATTCCTATGAGTGCTCGTTTTTAATGATATAATAATATATTGTTGTCGTGTTCATACAATTTTGGTTATGACATTGAATGTTGTTCTATAAATTAGTGAAAACATTACTCTTGAACTTCGTGAGGATGTTTTGGCTAGTAGAAAGTAATATAAATTTATGAAGAAGAAAGAACAAAAAAAATTTAATTAAACATAGGTAGGTATATCTCTATTCTCCACGAGCGAAGAAAACGTTCAATGCGATTTTGTACATAAGGAAAGCTGTTTATCTCTTAACAAAAACATTTCCTAATTAATGTCGTGTCAAAAACACGTTTATTACCATTTGTATACCTTTCGAACGAAACGTAGATACTACTTATATACATAATATATATATATATATATATATATATATATACTCGTGTTCAGGTACACACACCCACACATAAACTCCTACAACACTTACACAATATGATTTTATATTCTTGTTGATGTCTGGGGCGATAAGATAAATGTATGAAATTTCACGGAAATAGGGGTCCATTGTCTGTCGGGATGAATTAAAAAACGTGTAACAAAAATGCGTAAAAATGTTTAAGGGTAGTTTATTTTTTAAATACTACACTGTTGAAGTGAAATCTTGATTTCTACAGGTGTGGTGTGTGTAAATATTGTAAATTTTCATTGTCTACGAGATCGCTCCCAGCTTCTACAAGTAAATTCAATCGGTTGTGTCGGTGCACGTAGAATACCGAGTTGAATTCGCCGCCTAATAATATAAGGGAATGGTGGAAAACAAATCTTTTTCGACGTGATCGTCTACGATGAGTTCAAAATAAAAAAATACTTACACAATTAATTATAATATTTAATTCTGATGCAATTTAAATAATGTGTCCTGGAGTGGGGGGGGTTAAATTACATAATATGAAAGTTATGAAAAGAATCCCTTTGAAGGAGCTATAGTTGACAATTTACTTTTTTTAATTTGATAAAAATAATTTCTACATTTCTGGTTCAGTTGTGTATGTTACTGTTAACATACTAAAATATTCTAATACTTTAAAAAAATGGCGATGAAAAGTTGAAAAAATTTTGAAGATACATCAACAAATATTGCTGGAGGTTCAGTTTTGTTTATGAAAAAGTTAAATTTCCCATGGTAATAAAAAAATAAAATAGTTGGATTCTCGTTCAAAGGGTTTTTGTTCATAGCATAAAGTATACTATCTATATGACACCGACTGGTGACTTACCCTCAGGACACACTGTACAAGGGGCCAGAAGTGAGAGTAAACAATTACGTTTAAGACTCAGATATCAAAAGCATAATAATATATTCTATAATAATCTATCTTGATCAATGTGATTTGTTTTTGTTCTGAAAAAAACTCATATTTGTAAAGTATTCGTAATTTTATTAATATCAAAATAGATTGGTTATAAAAGTTTACTATATAGTAGTTAAAATTAGTAATAACGTTACTATTATAATAATAAATAAAATTGTGATCTAAGAAATAACGAAAAAAAATTTTAAGGGGATTGGAAGTGGTGGTATTCTATATTTGTCTAACACACGTGGAACATAGGTAAGTATAGACGTGTTTTCATTCCAAACGTACCGATTGATTCAGCGAGGCGATAAGAATTCTTAAAACAGATTTGAATTTTTTGTCGTGTCTACTTGATATAAACTTTTTAAGTTTTAGTTTTACCTCCCTATATCCTAAAAAAAAGTGTTACCAAAAAAGGGAATTGAATATTTAAATTTTTGCAGAAGTTAAAATCAAAAATTTAAAATTATGTTAAAGTCGATCTTAAGCAGACTTGACGATAAATTTAAATATGTTATAATGATAAATTCTTATTGATTCACTAGGTCAATCGAATTATTCAATCGTTTATCAATCGGTAGATAAACCGTATGATCCACGTATGTTAGACAAAGACGGACAATTATCCACTTCTAATCTACTTAATTCAAACATTGGCGTCTGTAGCCTGTTGTGACGAAAATGCATAGAAACAGATTCATGTGAAACTATTAAACAAACGCATAATTTACCTACCTACTACGCTATTATTCCTATTATTTGTGTTACTGCAGCTTAAGGTTGTAATACATGGTGTATGTGTATAAAATCGCGAACGAGCACTTAAAGTATTATACGATAAAATAAATTTCCGATTGTTGGATTTCGCGCATCTCTCGATAAACAATACGCAATAACGACTTTTCGTAACTTTTTCTCCGCTAGAAGTTAAAAATATAAATACACTATAAATTTGTATCGCGAGGAAGAGTGGTATTATTTTTTTTATGTTACTCCCCCCAAAACCTAAACGTGAGTCGTGTCTTATAATAATAATAATTATTATTATTATTGTTATTGTTGTTATTGTTGTGCTCGCCCTTGCGCCCACCAAAGTTGTTGTACGAATATTACACTTCAGTTCACGCTTTTTGCATACCTACCTAGCTGGTATATGTATGCAGGAAGATACTGAAGTTTATTACGCTGCTGATAATGTCACATGATTATGCCGATCCTACTCAGGGGGAGCGGTCGCGAACTTTGTCCCGATAGTCACAAATATAATATTATTACATGCGTATTATATTTAAATATAACCTTTGCAGCTTGTACGTATTATAAAATAATTTTATTTAGATCTTATAATATTTAAAAAAGTATCCGGTTGGTCGTCCAGCAGATTTAACTAGTAGCATATGACGGTATTGGTCTCTAATGAACAAGTTGTATATAGATTATAGGTTCTTACTTATTCTTTTGTTTCCTCATCGGCGTGGTGTCTGGCTTCAGTCACCGATATGCTCAGTGGCAAATCGCAAATGCTGTTCTTAGTGGAAAATTCTTGCCACACATACACGTGTACTGTACCAACCATAACCCCCAACTAAGCTGCCAGCCATAGTTGCCAGGCTCAAGATCAAAAAAATTAAAAATAAATAAATATTGTGTTAATTAAACTGACTATACTGTCTGTTGAAAATTGTGTCACAACATTCATACCTCACATAATAATTCTAATTCAAATCAAATAATTTATGTCTCTCAAATTCGGACGCGTTGCATTAGTAGGTACACAATATATTATTATAATATTTATAGAGGTAAAATTACTGCAACGGTAATAATAATGATCTGGAGGCGAGACTGAAGAGCCGTTAAAATGTGAGTGTGACAGTTAAGTCTCGACATTTAGGCACCTACATACCGAAATAATGGGTATACCCATGTATAATTATTAATCATGCCGGTATGAACCCAAGAAAATTATACAAATTTGTTAAAATACGTAGGTATATATGTATAGAAAAACAATATTTACCGTTTCGTCTATAGTAAATAAGCTGCAGGAAAGTTTGTTGTGGAGCGGAGTAAAGTATAAATAGGGGAAATTAAAAAAATTGGTTGTTACATAATATATCCTAACTTGGCTGTGGCGACGAGAACTATCAATATTCCGTGTCTATATACGTGTGCTGCGATTTCTCTCGCATACACACACACGCACACACACCTACACACACACACACACACACACCTACACACACACACACACACACACACACACACACACACACACACACACACAAGCGCCTATATACACATATCATCGTGTATAAAAATTATAAATTCTTAACGTAAAGCACGGACGATAAACTTTATTATTATTATTTTTTGTCAGTTGCTTTTGCACGTTGTGTGCAAATGCATAAAATGTTTTCCTTTTTAGCCGGCAATTTTTCTTCACACAATAACCCAACAATCTCGCAGTCATACATATATGCTCATTGCTCACTTATATTTATGAAATGTACGTGAAAGACTCTCGTCTAACCGGAGAAAGCCCCGGGGAAGATTCAGGTACGATCATCTTTTCGCCCGGCGCAGTAATTTTTTTCGTATTTTTATTATTTTATACGACGTGTATTGTAGGTTCTAAAACCGGACACTGTAAATTCCCGAGAAACCTAAACAACCACTGCGCAACAAACGACCGCTTACGCACAATAACATTATAATATTTAATACACCTCAGAGTCTAATATTCTTAGACGTTCGGTGGCGGTATAAGTGGGATGGGTTTAGGGTTATTTCTCGCCATGACGACGACGGCCTCGAAGGCGAAAGTCCAAAAGGCCTGCTATACATAGTGTTTTTATTATTTTAAAATGTTTAACTTTAATATTATTATCATCGTGTTCAACCCTCGCCGCTCCTCGGCGGAAACGAGTAGCGGTGGCTACGGTACCGAGCGGAAATCCGTCGTCCAAACAACTATACACGGGACGGCGAATGATGCAAATTTCGGTAATCGCATTAAAATGTCAGAGCCGCGAGAACTGGTCCACAGAATATGCATGCTCCTCTTTTCTGTGCCCCCTAACCCAAATCTTCTCCATCCATCACCGGGCCTCCTCCAACACAATGACCGTTTGTTTTTCTCAACTTAGAGAAAACACACCGCCCACGAACACTGGTAGAGCAGAGCACCACAACGTTACATGTACACTACGACTTTGCTGTGGGTTTTCGGTCACGTTTATAATACACGTCGGGTACATTATAAAATATATTTTAAACATTATGACGAAAGTGTAGAATATATTACATTCAAGTTTATATTAAAATATAATAATATTATATAGGGCAACGCGATAAAAAAAAAACTGCACTACTGCAAACAATTTTTGAGTAAATATATTACTATTGAAACGTATAAGAATTCCTGCAGTAAACCGTTCTGAAAATTACGTTATTTGCTCATGTAGTTTTCCTATAATATGTTTGATAAATTCCTTAATACAAAAGAATACAATTTAATAAATAATATATTCTTTAAGTTAAAAATCGTTAGTTACTTAAAATTGTATTCATAATTAGCAGGTCGGGGAAATTATAGTTGGTAGCATACACGCCAGTATTTCTTAGCGTTTTTTTAACACGATAATATTAGATATTAATAATTATATAAGTTCGTTATAATATATTATTGTTATATGAGTATATTTTTTTATTTATTTATTTTTTTTTATTATAATAATAAGACATTCCTAGCCTATAAGGCTATCTACATCTATGGATAATTATAGTAACATTCATTTTAGACTATTTTAACATGATAATATTTATAAGTAGTAATAAATATGGGGGGTACCTATATTAAAATAAAATATTGAATAGCATCCGTCATGGATTCCATTCAAAGTATTTATTTTTTTGTTGTTTGCAAGCCAAACATAATATTACCACAGCTTCCCCAACAAACGTAATAACCATTATAAACATAATGAAATAATAAAGTCATTTTTTTCGATTTCAAATAATATTCAACTTCAAAATTGAGTTTCTAATACTATAACTATTTAATCCATAGAATATAACTCGATAATCGGATTGAATATGAGAGCTCGCATGGTATAATAATATTATAACTAAAACAGTCGCTATTTGAAATCCACAAATTATCCATCGTTTGCTATTAAAAAGTAGTCACGTGTAATTTACACCGGTAATTACACATAATTTCCGTCGCAATACCAATTCATTTTCATGAATAAAATATTCGTCCAACGTAAATTTATTTATTATAGTGCGGAATTCCATCATTTGAAAGCCATTATTATTATTCGGATGTACCTAAATTGCCTATACACAGTGTCTAACGGATACAATAATAATATTTATTATTTTATTTATTATTATTAATTATTAATATAAAATATTGTAAATAAGAAGTAACAACTGCATTAATTATATAATATAATTTTAATAAATTGAGTTCTGAATACAAAAAATTACCATCGAGGTTTCCTAACCTAACTTATTACACCATGCCTACGTGTTTTAGAAAACAGAGAATTTATAGGAACTGTTTATCACAATACTGATGGATAATACATATTATTATTTTTATACATCTATTATATTCTATGTTTCACATAATAATTTATAACGGTCATGTCAACCAATAAATAAATAAATAATAATAAACTGTTATTAATGAAGTACTTAATGTTTAAAAATAATTATAAATTTTATCTACCGCATATTATTAATTATCTTTATTCAATTTTAAAGCGCATAGGCAGACGACCCATGGATCACAGGGGCTATTCCTCCTTGACGATTTATGTGAGTTGAAGGGGTCTTAATCCCTCAGAAGGGTGGCGAGAAAAGTGATCGAGGGAAAAGCCCCCTAGTATAAAAAAATATAATAATTATATTATGTTATATTATTTCTAAAAACATAAATAAAAGACTAACATCTTAGCATAAACGATAAAAAATGAATTGAAAATTATTGAAAATCTGTAATTGTAATTTTCCAACAAGTCCCTGCATTCACAGCCTCGTCCTTCCTAAATATGTAACAGCTGCAGGTTCCATGCAAAGCAGGGCTTGCAAATGTTATAATAACATTATATTTCACAAAAACAATTGAAATTTGTAAACGTAATTATAACGGAAAGTGATAATCAAAAATAACTAAATACCTCAAAACAGAGCCTAACGAATAACAAAATATATGATATATCATAAAACAAAAAATTACGCAAAACGTATTTCATAGAATATCATTAAACGAAAAATAAAGCAAAACAAAATTATTTGAAAATTTAAAATCCATTTATTTAAAAGTATGGTATATTGGTTTCGTAGAAATATATTTTATTTCATGCTATTTATTTTCATCTTAGAAAAAAAATTTTAGAATAATTGATTATATTATATTATATTCCGTATCCGGGACATACCCGCATTCTTTTGGAGTTATTGATAATTTTTAAATTGAATTGACAATAGCAAATACCTAGTTAAATAATAATTATTATTATTGTTGATAATGATTAATGATGCCCCGACAGTGGCGGATCCAGGGCTTAATTTTTCGAGTGGCATGGAGGGTAGGGGAAGAACAAAAAGTTATGAAATTTGCTACAAAATTGGCTAAACACAGTGTAAAACAAAAGAAAACTACGGTGATCGGGGGGTTGGCGAATGCCCCCTTTGCCATCCCCCTGGATCCGCCACTGTGCCCCGATAATTGAGCTGTAGAAGTAGGTATAGAGTATAGACTTAATTTGTATTCACTCTGTACTTTGTCTACTCTATAGTCTGTACTACTGCGGTCCTCTTGTGAGTGTTAAAGTATATACTGTTGTTAAAACATCCGTTTTATTTATATTAGCTACACATTAAAACAAATAGCACAATTATAGGTAGAACAATTTCTAATCCAGTACTGAAAATGCAAAGGGGGGCATTAACTTGCTAAATAGTTAAAGTTAAGTTAAAAAGTTAATTTGTTTGAACTTTTGAACTTAACTAGTTAGTTATTTTTATTTTTAGCTTATTAACTTATTCAGTTAAAATTTCAAACATAATTATATAAGATACCTAGGTGTTAGGTATATAGAATACCATTTATACCAATATAAATATTAATATATATACCAATATTAATAAAATAATAAATTATAATTTTCTAGTAACAATGTTGAAAAAAATTACGTAGTAAATTACTTACTGGATTGTTGGAAAATGTTTGGTAAAATAACGTTTTTATTCTAAATAACGATAAACGCAAAACTTGGGTAATGTTTTAATTCTGAATAACGATAAGCTCAAAAATTGTGTAACGTTTTAATATTATAAATAACGTAAAACGGAATTTTTTTTTTTAATGCAAGCCCTGATGCAAAGTCAATGTTTGAATAATTATAATCTTAACTTATTGACTTTAAAAATTATTTTACGTCATACTATTTATGAATATTGACATAACTGTCTTGATATTTGTTATGTAATTAAATGACCATTGCAGGAAACATCTATGTATAATTTATATATTTTATTATAGTAATAATCTCATTTTAATCAGATTTCGAAAAATAATATTGTGTATCCTTTTTTATTAAAATAATTTCACGTAGTTATAATATAGAACACTTATAGTTGAATATATAATAATATATTACAATATTCGAAATTTACTGTTCCATTTCGCTTTGTTCGTTCTACACAAAATGATCGTAATTTATGAAGAAAAAAATGTTGGTTATCGAAGGAATACGTGTCTTGTGGTAACGTTGAGAATAACTTAACCGTTTGGATTTTCGGGAACTTTAGTACCTAGTAGTAAATATTACACAGTTCTGCTGTAGACTCGTTGCAGCATTAGTACGTATAATATGTGGTCATTAATCTTGGGGGACTTTATATATTTTAGATTTTTGAGAACATAAAATTCGATCTGTCCTAAAATATTAAAATATTAATACATCGACCGTTTAGACTCCTACATTTTTTTTTTAGAATGGAATAAGAAAGTACTATAATATATTACTTACGCATGCTGCGCCATTCCTAAAACAAATGTGTATGATAATTATTTCAAAATGTTAGCTATAATAACAGTATAACGTCGAGTTTATCGCTTCAGGTCATAATCATAAAATGAGTATCTTTTATTTTTTTGTAACAATAATGATAATAACTTTACTATTTTACTCTGCTCAATGGCATTATATTGTAATATGCATTATACAAAAAAACCAAAAACAATGATAACAACAGCCAACTTTGATCAACAGCTAAATTTTTATATTTCAAAATTGCTTTATATTTGTTGAAATATTTTCAATATTAAAATGGGAAAAAAAAAACTTTTATAATAATATAAATATGGTTTAGATGGGACATTACATTTCAATACTGTGTTACTTCAATTAAATCCTTTTGGTCATAAAGTAAATTTTATTATTATTAGTGAATAATGTGCGTATAAATTAATTTAAACTAAAAAATAAATCAAGATATCGGTTCACTTGGACAAGTGACATATTTTTAACTTTCGATAGTTCGTAACATATAAACGCTGTACCTACATATAGTCACGTCAGGGACTGAATACACTAGAGATTTTCAACGTAGGCAGCAAAAAATTCCAAATTGGCTTCAAAAATCGGTGGGAAAAGTGCCGACAGCGGCAAACCCTTGGAATCTAACACGGCGGTAATTTTTTCGATTATGATTTCGATAAGCAGCTATTGACGATGTTTTAAATAGCTGAGAACTTATTGAGATGAGTTATATAAATATAATATTATATAGCGGAGCCTCACGAGCACATCAAAGACCAAAATGTATATAATTATAGTCGAGTTTGATGATATTTCGAGCACTACGCGTAACAATATATCATTGTAATAATACACGAGAGTAATTCACAAAGCATGCTCAGTACTCGGCCCTATTTTATAATTTAATCATGAATTTATTTATTTATTAATAATTATACACTATAATATAAGGGTTAAATGTTCAATAACTTCGATTTTGTATACCATTTAAGGGTCATCTTGAAGCGATGCACAACTTCTTTTGTTTAAAATGAGAATTAATCTTTTACATTGATAGTTTTATTGTTAATGACATGTTGAAATATCTCTTATTTAGATGCCTAATAAATAAAGATTCAAATCAGTAATTTCTAAGTTGTTAAAATATTAAAAATATGTATTAAGGATAATAATCCTTAAAAAAATATTTAGTTTTCAAAAAGTCTAAAATTTATGTAATATTTAATCCAGTACATATTAGATTCAGATAATAACGATCATAAAAAGGTGCTCTGCTGTACATTAGATTACAAGTGGGTCACTGTATAATGGATGGTATTAAATTTAAATTCAATGATATAATATCATTTTATAAGAAAAACAATTCTGAGCGGGGACGGTATGTCAGTCTAGGTATAACTGTATAAGACATATTATATAATTATCTATGGTATTAAAAAAAATTGACTTATTATAGGTACCTATAATAAATTCCAAATTAATCATATCACAATAGCCATTACTAATAACTTGTACTAATAACTTGTTATACATCAACAACAAACCGTGATACTATCATAGATATATAGTAGTATACTTTAGAAGTTTCAAGTATCCACGAATAATATTATACAATCACAACAAAATAACTAAAATAGTTATTCTAGATTTTTTATTATGTAATTTCGTCCGAATTTGAACTTAAAATGACTATAAAAATAAAATTTGCTTATGTACATTTTAGATTTTTTGGTATCAGAATTAACTACTTACGTGGAATCTTGTTTTAAATTTTCAATCCTTAGATATCAAAGTTGAAAATTTTATACATTTTTAACTAAAAAATTATTATTCAATTTTAAATTTGATAAATTTTGTCAAAATTCGATCTTTAAATGCTTATAAAAAAAATTGTGCCTATGTATTTTTAATATTTTTCAACTGATATTGTAACAATATATCAGAAGCCTTGTATTAAATGTTTACACTTTTTGGCCCAACAGATAAAACTGTAATTGTCCGTAAAGAGCTC
This sequence comes from Macrosiphum euphorbiae, assembly GCA_949089665.1. Taxonomy (NCBI): domain Eukaryota; kingdom Metazoa; phylum Arthropoda; class Insecta; order Hemiptera; family Aphididae; genus Macrosiphum; species Macrosiphum euphorbiae. The sequence goes on along the minus strand of CARXXK010000001.1, from coordinate 87,502,885 downwards.
AAAAAGAGTCCAAATATTTGGAAAATGTTATGGTATATAGAAAATGCTAATATAAACATTCAGTCGAAATTTCATGTACCTACGGTCATTCGTTTAAGAGTTGCATCAAAAACTAAAATCGATTCTCTCGAAAACAAATTTCGCTTAAAAATTCCCGTTTTTCCTTAATTTTTCTTTTGTTTTTCACGGCGTTTTTGAAAACTACTGGGTAAATTTTACTTTTGACACCCCAAAGTTCCAACTAGATTCACTTTCCTATCAGAAAAGATACTGTTGAAGAAAATCCAAGCACTTTTACTTTCCTAAAAGGTGATGACAGTCACAAAAATAAAAAAAAACACACATCATTGTAAAATCAATACATTCATCGTTCCACTCAGAATCTAAAATTAAGTTGCCTTCTTAAAAAATGTTATGAATAATTATCATTTGATAAAAATAAGGTACTCTAATCTCAGGATACTCGTTAAATGGTATACAATTTTAGTGTTAGGAAATATTATGGACTTCAAGTATACTTGAAAATTTTGAAATTCCGTATTTGAATAAATAAATTGTTAAAACGAGGGTGGACATGCTCGGTTAGACAGTTAGTCACTCTTTTCATATATTACATGATATAATGTGTAGAGACGGGTGGTAGTCGATATTACTATATTAATATAGGTCAATATAATATTGACTTATATGGGATGAGTGCATGACTCTTGTATCTGGTCGCTCTTTGCCTCATCGTTGTACTATTGTCTGACTTAAAGAGTGCTGGGGAGGTTTTGAGTGCTTGAAGGTTGGGGTAATAAGTCGATACATCAAATATAAAATTTACATTTGTGAGTATAATATATTTTATTCGATTTTCAAGTTGCACTAATAAATCGATTCTATCCATCACCTGACTTTTAATTGTGACTATGTCCTCCCGAATTTATTTACATATTGTGTAGAACTTAAAATCGAAAATATATAGAGTTGAATCGTTACAGATTATATGCCTTTACTGGGGTAGTTGTATACTGCATCTGTGGATCAGGATTCGCAATAAAATTGAAATTAATTTTCATCAAACTACTTATCAATATTCGTACGGTTTGCATTTCAATATCAATCGAACATTAAATGGCTATATAATATATTATCATTACTGATCATAACTGATGTATATCTACAATAATATAGTGTATTTATATAATTATATTTATTTGTATAAATTAGGTACTTTTATGTATTTGATCACTATATTTTTATGAATATAAATTAAACTAATACCATTTAATGAAATATGTTACCACTGTTCTCAATGATTTAAAATGAAGTATTTAACACTTTCGCTAACTTTAAGTTACGATATTCTAAATTCTAATAGACCAAACTACCACACCTTTCGGTATCTGTAGTTCTTGGTAGAAAAATAATATGTTCGTTTACAGGGTAGAAGTGGACCTCATGGAGTTTATCTGGCAAATGAAACCACTGAAGATTGCACTGACTATAAGCTATAGCTATTAATAGCTATATATAAGCTATTTCAAACACACCATGTGTTGTTAGAAATTCTCAATTATGAACAATCGATTTATCTAGCTATTACCCAATGTGAGGTAAAATACTGAATATGACGAGGATGATAAAATGAAATAATCGAACACTTATATATTTAACTAGAACTATAAATATTGCCAATTAATAAATTGTTGGCTTATCACTAAAAACCATTTGGTATGCGTTAACCATCATGAAAAAAAAACATTAAAACATTGATGCGATAGCAGTTATATTTATTTTATATATAATACCTGCGGCACTTTCTGCCTTCTGCACTTTACAAAAAAGTTTTTCAACAAAACCATACAACCATGATAACCATCCGAATCCACTAAATTTCTAAACTTTCATCTGACACGCCACCCCAGACGATACCCTACCGGCCACCTTGAGATTAAAAGAAACACAGATCTCATCGAGTGATCGCGTATATATCTAGTCTGCAGGAGCGAACAAAAAATAAGAGATAGAAAACTGATACACTCGTCTCATGAAGTATTTATTTATAGATTTGTATCAGTGTTGGCACTAGGCGCACTTTCACGCTTCGCACGTTCAGACTATTTTATAATAAACAATATTATTAGGTATAATGATGAAAATTTAAATTAAAAAAAAAAAAAAAAAAACGTTAGTTATCTAATCCTCTAAAACATTCCATTCAAAATATTAACCATGCCATCGATACGCACCGTAAATACTGTGCACAATTCTGGTCCCCAGGCTTTTTTGATTATCAGAAACCATCGTCATTGGTATTCAAGCACGGACGCAACGAGTAGATATCCTCGTTCAGTTCACAATGCGAAATTCAAAGGTCCTACTCAAATGTAAGGACCTACATCAAAATTGTGTTTCGTGGTACATGAATCTTAATAATTCAGAACAATACAAGCGAATATAATTGTTTTTTTTTTTAAATATTTATCAAAGCATTGACAGTATTGATGACTATTTGATTGACACATAATAATTTGACATATTTTTTCGACACATGAACGCTCTACCTACAATCAGTGACCAAATTATTGGTTTTTTTCATTAAGGTATAATAATAATAATATTATACGACAAACAATATCATATCGGTCAATAAACCTACACGAATACAATGTATGTTTTAAGTTTCAACAGTGGGGCTATATTTTAACCGTATCGGCGAACAAAGTTTTCGTATTATTTATAATTTTATACTAAACTATATGCCTTTTACAATGACAGCTGGAATAAATATCTCAACACTGATAATTGGATTTAATTTACGAAGATTTATCGACACGTAATAAATAAATCCACACTTATCATACTATCCAATAGTGTCACATAAATACATTCTTATGAACTTTGTTTATTTTAGTCGTATTAATAGTATTATATATATATTATTGTTATATTGAATGAGTCTGGTTACATAAATCACACTTTTCATCGGTTAATAAAGTTATCGAATAGATATTTGTATGAATGAGGATTGTAATTTTCACTTTTATAAATTAAACCACTATTCCTAAATAATTAAATAATGCGTACGACTAGAAAGCTCTTATAAATCTAGAGTAAGCACTGCACTAGGACTAGAAACTCTCAAGCTAGGCAGGTGCTTATTCAGGCAGTGGTGTGCTCGAATTGAGGAAAGTAAGATACTGCCTTGATGATCAAATGGTTACAGGAGCCTGGCAGCGTTAAAACAGGAATTTGCGATTCCAAAGGCTATCGAATCTCTCTTTGGTGGAACAATTTATACGGTAGATGACCATAATATGAAACCATAAAATAAGTCTCAATTTTTTTTTATTACATGACAAAATAATGATAGTCTGTGAGTTTGTTCGCATTGTTATCATTATGGATTTGTAACTCATTTGAAAGACATTGAATCATGTGGTCAGAGAATGAGCCATACTTAATTATGTTTAAAATAAATAGGGCAATCTTTTAAATACAAGAAAAAATGATATGAAGTAATATCATTACGCAAAGATAAATCTTTTAGAGGTTTTCTTTTAGATTTGATCGACTGCACTACATAGTTTGTCAGATCGCTATCATTTTATTTATTTGGATTTTGTTCGACGCCAATACGAAGTTCTCGTATCACGCTGAATTGAACCCCACTATTGCGTAAACTTCGAGAAAAACAAATAGTTTGGTTACATTCGATATTCACCCAAAACTCTTTACACCAGTATCGTAATAAGCATAATATATTATAATATTATAGTGGAAATATTCGAATATTCATTTTGTGTTTTATTATGATTTTTTTTAGATTCTTAGTGAATCGCGAGTAACGCGTATTGGATTTGCAATGGTTTATCGTTTTATATTTTTTTCTGTAAACTCTTTCCGGGTCGAAGAAAGTGATCAAAAACTTTCACGATGTCGGAAGTTGAGTCTGCGTGGTACTTTAGAGAAGTCGTTTTTCGATTTTTTTTTTTTTTCTAAATGCGAGGAAAAACTACCAACAACCATCGAAAAAACGTCAGCATGCACTTTATCGTTTTTAAATTATTGCGTATCGTTACTCTGACACAAACCACATTCTGACATGATACCGAAGCCAGACGAACTCTAAACGACTGGTTTCAGTGTCTTACTGTATACTTCTCTACCACCTTTTTTTATCAATCAGACTCATAATATTATCAAACTTGCAACCCCGATTTGCCCGATAAGCAAATAAAAATTGATCCTGATAATATTTGAGTAAGTTTTAATATACTCTTCCACCTTCGAATAAATTCGAGCTCAATCAATTGTAATACAATTTATTATAAAACATTAAGGATTAATGTGGTTGTTAATTATGAAACATTATATTAATTTCAAAACAACCAGAACTCACAGTAAGTATAAGTATACCTAATTTGTTCTTATTTATAAAAATTTGACCTTGATTGGAATAATTAATAAATACATACCGATAGCCAGTCATCGTCGTTACTCAATGAAATTTGTATAATAGTACGACTGCCATGATTATCGAACTTAACGTCGAATTGTGAACCTTCAAGTATATTCTCTTTCCGAGTGATTTGCGTCGATTGATATAAATCTCTCGAAATATCTAAACCTATTATATTAATTTTCCACTTCATAACACGTAAATGGGTTTTTGATTTGGTATAGAATATATATATATTTATATTTATTTATTTATACATGTATATTATACTTAATATCTATGAATATTTCCAAAACTGTTCCTGAAGAAATAATAAATATTATTATTAAATAATGATCAACTGCGCAACTAATTACCATTTATCATTAATTTTAATAACCGAATAAACCTATATATATTTATTATTCTTTGATACTTTATACACTTAGTGAATCTTCTGTCACAAACGAACAAACCAATTATTTAAAATAACAATTGAGTTTAAAATATACATAACTATATTATAGTTTATCGATATGCTCACACTCGATTAGAGATATTGATAATGAATTCCTCTAGCGTAAATGCTTTGTATTCGAACCAACCACTAAAAAACTTAGTTTTAAGTTCATAAAATTATATTTATGATTTTTATGAGTAATTCAAAGTTTGTGAATGTAGGATCTCGTTGTTGGTTATGTTACTCAATACTCATATTATAAGCATTTGTATATTACATTCAATTGGTTAAAATAACAAAATCATTTATGATTCATTTTTTCGATTAGAAAATATCCGATGATTATATACCTATCATCAAAATCCCAATTATTACGATCTTACTATAATCGTAAAGCATACCTACATAAGTTGCCGTAAAATTTAATATAGTATAACTACACGTAAATCTTCCGTAGGTAGGTACCAGGTTAACATTATTATATTATATTAACATTTTGTAAATACTACCATGCGTCACGCGTACCTATTATAATATTCATTAAATTGAGTAAAACTTATACAAATATAATATTATCATATTATAATGTATCGGAATCTTGTATAAGGTAATTTTTATTCAATGTGTTTTAAAATCGGTTGTGCGAGAAAAAAAAGCTGCCGTAAAAACGACTTTATAATTGAAATTTACTCTGGGGTATCCTTATCAATTATTTAAACATCAAACTCGGGTGACTAATACACCGTTATCCATCAACCTTTAATGTGTCCATTAAGTACGCGGGTAGCGTATCAGCATGATATATTATAGGTGAAATACTTCCGTTGTAAATTATAGGTAATGTCTGAAAAACAAAAACCAGAAAAAAATCATTTAATTTGTTTATACTTGCTGCAGTATAAAATATAGCTAATGTTTGTGTAATATAATACAGGGTGTTTCAAAATGATCCATCCGATTTTAATAGGCTATAAATCTGAATCAGCTGAATAATTTTTTGAAATTCCTTGTGTATATGGTAGCTAAATGACCCTGTATAGATTTCATGTATAATAATATAATATATTATGTAAACAATATTATTATAATCACAGAACCCCGAAATAAATACCTGTGCTGCGGTGATCATTATTAGTTGTACCTAAACCGACATCTCGTTATTAATTTTAAGAGATATTCTCAATCGAATACAACAAACTAATCCATATAATAATTTACCTGCCTGCACGTTTTCACGATTAAGTCATTATACGACGTTATACTATAGGTAATAATAATAACAATAATAATAATAAAAACTGGTGAAAAACGAATAAATAATGCATTTGGTTTTATTTCCGCGATAGCATTATTATAATATCACTGCAGCACTCTGCCGGTATTGCAGAAACCAATGCCAAGATTTACAATTTTTTTTTTTTTTGTGCTTTATTATCCAATCAGTCCATAAAAAGGTCTATAATTTTGTCCTGCACAATATATTCTATATAGACAGCTATGTTATAATAACAACATAATTACGCTGCTGTATACAGGAAGTCGACCAATTGTTTTGGAATTGCCTCGGTTGACGTGGAATGCTTTCCAACGTGTAATTGGTCGGACCGAAAGTTTATCCATTTAAACGAGTATTTATATTAATGGGGTTCCTTAAACTTAGTAGTATAAATGCTGCACCACTGTGTGATATAGGTTTAGGGGAGTGCGCGCGCACTCGTTAGTTTTGAATACGCAGAGTGATAATAATTGGGTACACACGATAAACCCGTTAATTTGGTTGACGTGTGTATTGCGACCGCCAGTTGGAATTACACAACGCGTGTCTGTCCACGATGACACACAATATTATAATCGGGTATTTAATATTTAGTAGTTAACCAATAACCATCCACATTAAAATTGTATATTCTTTAATACGGTGCCTAAATCATTTTCTGTTTTTAATTTGGTTGAAAAATAAAGAAACTCATGTCTAATAATTGGATGTCTCATTTAAGACGTTGTTTTCGTTCGGTAAAAATTAAATTACGATAGGTAGGTGAAGTTGTGAAAATAAAAATAAAAATATTATCTGTTCAATGTATAGGTACTGAAAATAATATTACGGTATAATATATATAATTTCAAACTATTTAATTATTTTTCACTACGCACATTTTATTTAATATTCTGGAGTAAAAACTGTGCACTAATGGTTTTAATTTTTAACTGTAAAATATATTGACAATATGAATTGTAGAACCCGTACAGTTCACGAACTTAACGTTCAACTGTTCATGTGATTTATTACTGGATAAATAAATCTAGACTATAAAATAAGATTTTACAACTCTGAGATAGGTATCATGCAGGTATACGTAGGTATTCCTGGTTAAGTTAGGTTAGGTTGCTTCAAGAGATGTCGTTTTAGGTACAACTAATAATGATCACCACCGCACAGGAATTTCTTTGGGGGCTCGGGCACGGCGACAAACCTGGTGGTTATTCAAAACTGTATCGTGGTTATCATCAGTATATTTTTTCGGGTCTATATAATATTACGATATATTCAATGAATGGAATATTGATAGGTCTTGGCCGTTTCCCATCGGGCACATCTGCCTATAGACAGCTGATGGACACACCATCATTCATAGTATACTATTCTCAAAATATTATTAGACGAGGAGGTCCAATCCGGTTAGGTTTAACGTGCTCATCAAACAAATACGTATCATAGGTTACGTTATAACAAATGAGGGTCATACAAAAATATATTTATTCAAGTGATGTTAATATAATAAACAAAAAACAGAAAAACCACCCATTAAAATTATTTAACTCTCTTTGAACTACTAAAAATTAAGGTATTATGGTTAAATATTATTAAATTGCTATACTTTTACAAGGGTTTTAAAATATATAACCTAACCTTAAAAGTAGCTAAAGTTCTTAGATATATCAGTTTCATTATTCTCCCTTTCATTGTTGTCTTTATTAAATTATTAAAAAAATGTCACTGACGTTAACTATTTTATAAAAATGATTTCATTGTTGCGAAAAAAATAGCTTTGAATACCTTTTTCAAATTAGTTTAAAATATAATGGTTACTTTTAAAATAATAAAAATAAACCGTTTTTGAGACTTTGTACGATGTAAAATTTAAAATTTAACCGAAATGTCTTGGTAATTTCAATATTAATTTTAATAAAAGACGTAAAAATAGTGATTTAATTATTTTTTATAGTATGTTTAAAAAAATATATACTCAAAATCATCAGAGTTGGCCTATAAATGTGATTTTCAAACTACAATTATTTTAAAAATCAAGGAACAACCAATAAAAAATGTTAATTTCGTGCAACACTCAATCGTTACTTTAACTTTTCGTATTATACAAAGAACAAACATACTTGTTGACTATGAAATAATTATTTGTCATTTTAAGATTTTAATAACATCTAGTTTTGACATAAACCAACCCTTAGCAAAAATAAATCCCTTTGAATTTCAAGCATGGTACAGTTGAGTGATATAAAAAATGGTTTCTATTTCACCAGAAGTATAAGATTCAAAATTGAAGGCACATTTTACATATTTTATACAATATCTATTATCCATCATACTTAACCTAATCTGTCTTTAAATTGTATGTTTTTGGCCTATCGTTAAATAATACAAATACCAACATATTATACACTACTAACATACAACATAAACGTTTTTGGGGACAAAATAATATTGAAATTCGGAAAAAACTATCAGACACCATTATAATGAAATTTCTTCATTTCAAAATATACAATATTTTATATACCACCATATCAAACAATCGAAATAGAGCCATATTGTGAATCCACTACCACAACGCAGAAACCTCACTTAACCAACTAGAAACTAATATTCTGGAAATTAACTGGTTTGACACCAAGAAAAGTAAACCGAAGTAGTAGATTCAACTGATCGGGCAAGATAATCAGTAAGTTGAAATTATGGTGGCCACTTTAGAGAACGCGGTTACCAAATACGTCAGTCATAGAGCTAGCGATGGAGGCCATCTGACTGTGATCAGCTAATTTGCATCAATCATCAACCAGCTGAGGTACAAGGAAGTCTGCAGTAGACCTGAGTAGATGATCAGATAGGCTACTTACCACCGACATCAAGTGCACGAAGATATGCCAATAATAATAGAGCTAAAACTGGTGAAGAACCCGTCGAATACCAATCGGACGCTATGGCAAATCCTTAAATTGCCCATACAACTAGGAACCCATTTGCTGGCCTTTCTCCAACCGACCAACTCTACCAATTCTGCAGGATCCGTGGTAATTAGCCGTGACCACCAAGAATTCAACTGGCCTATCGTCTTGCCCATTAGGTTAATCATCAACTTTGGTTTTTCATTTTTAAACTCATACCAATTCATCTCCCTAAATCTTAACTAATCCGTCGTCATCATTGATCGCATCGTCGTTGCCGTTCATTCTACTCGGGAATGTCTATTTAATATTACGAAATCATCATACATAAACTAATTATATAGTAGTAAAATGATAATAACTTAAGGCAATCTGGATATTGAATAATGAGTTCAAATGATAATAATAGTTTATAAAAATCATGGTTGAAACTACGCTCGGTGTTTGATAATTAACAATACATCGAGATGACTCGATGTCAGATAAAACAATTATTATTTTTTACTTTGTGCTTTGTAAAGTAGAATGCTTCTAACGAAACTAGCGTTTTGTCTCGAAAGCGTTTTAATGTCATATAATTATATGTTCTAGATATTTCGTATAGACTTAAAAGAACACTTCGATCGTTCGGATCCGTGGTTATTCTTAATAAATTAGATTGTTACAAATTATTTTCACTTGAAAAATTCTATTACACATGAATGAAAGACATTTGAAAGGATATAATGATGAGATAGTCTTACACTAATAAAATATGCCAACTACGGTTAAATTATGAACACGTACTTTTTTAATGTGGTAATCGATGAAAAACGCCAACAATCTTTTTACCAGCAATTTTGAAACCTATTTTGTCATACTCACGAATTTGTTTGCAATCAGTTATCACTTATCAAACTACCTCCTGCCTTCGAGATAGTGTTAGTAAAGTGTGGAAAAACATTGACCATACCAATTTTTGAAACACTGTACTAAATAATCATACGATTTGTTGCCACAAATGTCCATATACCTAGTTAAAAAAATATACCCAACATAATATTTACCCAAAATTAAAGATCAATTTTTAAATTACTATAGTTGTAATTTTAACGAGTACATAAACCGAAATAATTAAAATGCTGAAATATCCAAATTGTCCACGTGTGTGAAGTTGGGGCAGATTTTTGGAAATTCGCCACATGGGAGGGCTTGACTTACAAATACCGAAAACCAACTTATAAATGAAGATCTTTAACTTACAATCGGTCCGGTTCGATTCGGTCGATATGGGGGGGGGGTGATGATTAATATCTAGGGCTTCAGATTTCTCAGTTAGGACCTACTTACAAATTCTGAAAACCAACTTACAAATACTTACAAATGAAGATCTTTAACTTACAATCAGTCTGGTTTGATTTTCCCAATATGGGGGGGGGGCAACTTCACACACCTAAATTGTCCTAGAAAATCGAAACTATAGTGACAAACAATTCGTTTTTATTCAATGACAAAGTCATATATATATATATAATTTATAGTTATGGGAGCATTAGTATTCTTAAAATCATGTTTTTTTTTAGAATGAAAAAAGTTCAAAAAACCTAAGGTAGGTACTAGGTAGTAAAATATAATTAAGAGTTTTCAAACTGTTCTTAATGTTTTTTTTTATTTCTGCATAATTCTTTTATATTATATAATATAAAAAAAATACCATATGAATCGTCTATAACAGAATTTGGCTGTTATATGACTCGTTGTTCTTGACATTTCCATTATGACAACTCGTGGACCGTAATATATTTTCTGCGTTAGTTCGTTATGGCAAATGAGAATAAAGAACCAAAAAATAATAATAACTTGTTATAAATTGTTTTTTTTTTTGAGTCAAAGCAAATTATTTCCTTAAAAAAAATATTTTTTTCCCAATGGCTTATAGAGTTAGCGTGGTGGACCATAATAATCCGGAGAAATCACCATGCATTCTTGACTTATATCCACAACAGAGTCCTTAGTTCAGGGAACTGTTTGTATAAAATTAATAAACAAATTTACAAAATGTATAAGCCTAGGGAATTTTAATATCTCCCCTTCCAATCTCCGAAGTATTACAACATATAAATAACTTCTCATCAATTAATTATTATTCTACTTAGCCAAATTTCTGTTTACTTTTTGCTCTACACTTTAGCATGTCATACTATCTTTTTTCTGGGCACTTAATAATATCTTAACAATATGATTTGCTTATTTTGGACCAATAGTGGTGGTGGACCAAATTTGTCATTAAACATAACAAAAACTATTACTCGTTACTTCTTCATTCTCGTAGTTTCTAATACTTAAAATAATTGTACTAATTCATGATATGCACATATCCCAGCACAACTTACTTATATACATCGGTTGTATTTTAATGCAAAACAAAAAAAAAACGAAGGAAAAACATAATAATATTATCTTAACCGTTGTGAGCGGTTACGATTAATACTCAACCGAAGCCTTCTGATTATGCTTATAAAAAGCGACATGTTATGAAAACCATGTAATTAAAACACATGAAATATTTAAAGTTGTTTAATTTTAACCACTCTTGAGTTATGTGAAACTGTAATACTGTTTAGTTTATGAAAAACTACTGGATATCGACATAACTTACCTACCTATATGTATTTTATCGCAGAACACTTTCGACACGCAGCAATGACTGTAAGCGAGCAAGAAACTACAACTTGTCCGACCAACAACGGAGCCATTTTGCCGATTTTGTTATCAGTTGGTTTTATTATGCGTCAAGATGATGGTGGAAAGCCACCGAATAATCGAAATAATAAAAATAATAATAATAATAATAATAAAGATGATGATAATAATAACGCGTCGATAACCTCAGCTGTATAAATACCGTCGTCGTCGAGCTTATACCCTTCCCCAACCCTCGGAATCGAGTATTATACGCACACCCCTCTCCTGAAATATAAATACAATTCTTAGTATAGTTTCTCCAACCACACGATACTATATACAACCCCTAACTCGGATGATAATAACCGGAATGGGTTTTTTCAACGTTCTTTCGGCTACTATAGCAGGTGATGTACACACACACAGACGCTGTAAACGAAGGTTATTTTCAAGTATAAACTGTCTACCGTTCAAGTAGGATTAAGTCTCACACACACAAATACATATATTATAACATAATCATCAGCCATCCATATTCCTTCTACTCGGCACCTACTATATAGTCCTTTTTTGTTTTTAAATCTAGGATTATTGTCACAGTCTTCTTTACCCAATTATTTATTATTACGTCATCGTATAATTTTTATAATTATCTTGAACTTTTGCGGTACTTGACAACAAGAGGATTACTGTTCCGACTTACCGCCAACAACGTATGCCCACTATGCGACAAACCATCTGCTGCTATATATAGATTATTTATAATATAAAACGCATAATAATAATTAATAATCCCTACTCGTTTAGATAAAATATAGTTTAATTTAACTGGGCGTGATTTATGTTGTAGGAAACAAGACAATTATAATAATTCAAATTGACAAAATATGCGAATTATTAATAATACGACAGATGAGAAAATTACGAAATATTACGATATTATAGTTATTTATTTATACGTTTTTTGAATAAAACATAGCCATAATATGAAGTAGGTATGTAAAAAAAATCTACTCGTACCAGTAGGTACCACTATACCAGACGAATTGTTGAGTTGTTTCCATGTAAAATGTATTTACTGCCCTTTATATTAATTAATTCAATGTTCAGAATTTCTTATAAACATATACCTACTTTGATAAAAAGCAAAAAATGATTGTATTGACAGTATACAATTTATGAGTCCCATATGCTCGATATTATAATTCATTTTTATTATTAATTCAGAGTATAGAGTGGAGTTGTATTATATGCATTTTATATTTCGATTTTTTATGTTGAATTCTAATTATTTTTCTTTTCAATTTTTTTAGGTAAGTGACCAATTTTTTGGACAGCTAAATGAGTGAAGATGGAACTTTTTTTTGTACATCTATCAAACGATTGGAAATTGAACACGGATGTTGCATTATTGGAAAATTCATTTTTGGAATTTTCCTTCAGTTACCTACAGGAAATAATATTGAAAAAACTATAAGCATGACAAAGGTAAAAGTTATAAGATAGACGCTGAACGAGCATTTTAGGAGTTTTAGACATTCTATTGAAACGAGAACAAAAATATACCTATTGACTTACAAAACCATTTTAAATATTTGACATTGTTTATTTTAAAAATATTTCGACTGTTACATATTATTAATAACAATATAAGAAATTCATTGTTCATATCTATAATATAAAATACAACATTTTTAAAGGTACGTATAAACTAACTTGGATTATTTTGGATATATTTAAAATGCTTCACCGTCGAAAACGTTATTATGTTCATAATGTTCTTAGATACATATTTTATGTTAAGTATGAACTATTTTTTTAATATAAACAGAGTTTTTTAAGCAGCTGATGTATCCAAAATATCAGAAATAGTAATCATATAATATACTGCTTACATAATTGTATAATTGCCGATATTATTTTGTTTTATTTTCGTATGATTTGTAGCTTTGGGTATTATGAATTTAAGTTTGAATACAAGGTTACTCACAGCATATTTCTTATTACACTTACCTAAAATATATTATTTATATTACGTTAGTTAAGTTACGGGGATTTTCACTCATAAATTCCTTGTAAGTACACTTGAAATTAAAAAATAAATAAAGAACAGTAAAATAGATCGACATCTGCTCAGAATCGTTTTCCCGACGCAATGATCAAATATATAACTCTCAAATTCAAACCCACTCACGCTAGTGGCTAACCTTGGTCTTAAACAGTTAATTTTTTTACATTTATATACAGAACAATATACTTTATAAGGTTGTTAGCTTACAAGTTTGATAACATTTGTTAAGTATTCTGTGTAGTTTGCTATATTATAGCATACATTGTAATAGAAAAAAAAATAATTTAATGTATTTATTATATTAAGAATTATGTACCTAAATGGTATAGTTTTTAGACAATTTATTCATACTATTAGATAATTGATACAACACAAATGTTAAATGTTTATATTATTGTATTTTTCTATTTTTTTTTTTTTTTTTTTATTGATCTTTAAAGCCCGGTGACTATGGCCATTAGCTGATTGTGGGATCTTATGATAGAAGGTAGTAGGGTTTGTAATGGTAGAGTTTTTACACGTGTGTGTTGTGTTTGGCAGAATTTTTGATTGGTCACCCGTAGGTATCTGCCATGCCCAGGTGGGGGATGTTGTCACTTGTTCTCCGGACACCTTGACTTGTCCGAAGAAAAATGCCGCCCGTGGCCAAGGAATCGAACTCCGTCCCCCTTTTCTATTATAACTTCATTTATAATAATTCAATATATTCCAATATACTACTCTTTTTATTTATCTGTATTATATATTAATTATTATTAGTATTAACATTTGCTATTGCAATATACACAAGTGTCCATATTTTGAATATTTATTATATAATTGACATTTACTGAACATCTATCATTTATATTTAACGTTTTAATTGAAAAATAAAAATTATTTACTCGTTTGAAATTAATGTTAGTATTATTAATATTCTTATAGGAAAGCGTAAACATCTAAAGTACCTAACAAGTAGCGAGCTGAATCTTCTTTGATATGTCATTAGGTTTGTGAGTGTTGGCAATACTTATTATAGAGCTTAGGGAGTCGCTTAGGATGACAAAGTTATTGTTTTGTTTTTCCAGTGAATATCCAATAATATTGGGCTTTAAGAATAGCAATTGCTTCAGCGGTGTATATGGAGCATTTTACTGAAAGTTTATATGTTATTTCTTCTACGTCATTGTATATGATAGCGATTCCCACGTTGCTTTCAGTTTTGGATGCGTCAGAATAATTTTTTTTTAAATTTGAGTACTGATCTAAAATGTTTTTGAATTCTTGAATATAAATATGTGAACTGGTTGTGTTTTTAGGCAGACTGGTAAGACTTGTGTCTATCATATTAGAGATCGAGGTCCTTGGAGGAAAGAAGGGCGTTTGGGAGATAATAATGTCTTTGAGGTTCAGATTATTTTCGTTAACAATTGCTTGTATGGAAGGGCATGATTGTACAGATGATACCATATTGTTTCTAGCAAGTTTTATGGCAAGCATCATGACGTTTTCCTGGCGTTTAATATGCAGGGGCATCACATTGGATATATTAAGTAGGCTTATAATGGGACTGGACCGAAAAGCTCCAGTTGCCAGTCTTGCTGCTGAGTTATGGATTGTGTCTAATATTTTTAACTCATTAAATTAATTATTGTTTTTGTATTTTTAGTTAAATAAAAAATTCAATATTATTTTAATACTGCATCTCCAAATATGTTCGTTTTAATTAAAGAGTCATTGTGTTTATATATTATGGTTTTACAGATTATTTTAGTATTTTAATGTGCCAAAATGCATTGATGAAATAAATACTTAATATGACCTACTTACTTATTTTATTACGTATTTTAATAATTTAGTTGAATGTAATTCATTTATTATTTTTTTTCTTATCTACAACCGAACCCAAATTTAATGGAGAATAAATTCGATTTGTTTTATAATGAATTAATCATGATTATATTTGGTTCTACTTTAAAGTTTAAAAACCACAACTGTGTTTTCGTTTAGTGTTTCGGGAAAAACAAATGTTTATTAACGTTTTGAAGTGTAAAATGTTGGTAAGTGGTAATATTATATAATAGGTACTTACATATTTGATATTATCAGTGTTAATTGCAAAGTTTTATTTCAATTCAATCAGAGTTGTTGTATGTTTTCCAATAAAACAAAAATATTAATATTTTACGCACACTCGAAAAACGGTTTGATTGAAAATCGGAAGACGCGGCCCCACCATTTTCCATAAAGAATGACCAACGTGAAATCATTTTGTGGTTACCCGGTTGCGGGTGACATGGTCCAGTATGAACTGCGGTCGTGGTATAAAGTGTGCCACCTCAAATATGGTACCTAGAAATTTTACGGCGCGACGGATGTTGGCAATCGATGTAGTGGTCTACATTTTTTTTCATCGCCTGTCAGTGAGTTTTTATTACGGAAAATTCGGTCGACGATAGTTTTATCTACGTATGGTGGCACATATACAACAACCAGAGACAGCCATATTATTTATATTACAGTTGTGACCGATGTTGAATTATTTGAAATGTTTATAAAGCAGGTAATGTTTACATTTATTTTACATTTTATTCGTAAACATAACTATATTATACGTCTTATACTAGCTGAACATCCCGGCTTCTCCGGTGCGGAGTTTTTTTTTTGTGGTAAATCATAATATATGGTATACCTATATGCTATATAAGTATATTATCTTGATTTGAGTTTATCCTCGTTTTAGTGTACCTCAGTTTACGGAAAAATCGACGTCTGTGTGTACCTATACAGCTTTGCGAAATAATTCCACCTAGATGGGCAACCGCAAGTCGTGGATTGAATTTAGCACTTGGTATATATTTTTCAACTTGGTTTAAATTACTTCCACTTTAAACTTTTCAGACATTTTTAAAAATAATCACTGAGATTTTCGTCAAATTCAATTTAGTAGTTTTTGAGTGTTTAAGCTATACACACACATTTTGTTTTAAGATTTAGTTTCTTAGGATGTAAACGCAACGATTTGATGCTTGTACCTAATCTATCCAAGTAACCAATCGCAGCCATTTACAAAAAAAAAAATTATTTTTTAATTAATGTTTTGTAATCATTGTCTGCTTTTTAAATGGTGGCCCTGACCTCAATGATAAAAAGAAGACGGCTACCTAGTTGTTGTATATATTTATATGTCTGTGCCTTTCGATTTTAAATATATATTTCTCGAACACTTTCAGGGGTATAGGTAATATGTATTTACATAGTTCATAGTATCTTATTAGACATATAAGTGGTGGTCGGTGGCCTTTATGTCTAGCCGTTAGATCCTTGATCAATCCCCTTTTCATGATGTCGTTAGTGTGTGAGTGTCATTTATAATGCTTCGCATTGTGAGGAAATTTCAACGGATAGGTACAAAACTAAAAAATTTTATTGTTTGCCAATAAACATTGCTGCTAGTGAAAAGGAAATTCTATTCTATTTTTTATTATTAACTCGTATGGTAACACTGTTTATTCGAATATGTTTGAAATTAACAGAACAGCGTAGCAAAACCATAGTAAACTTTAAAAAATAGGGAAATTTCTAATTTCTAGCACCACTGCGAACCTGTATTTTTATTTATTTTAGATGTCCAGCCGTCCTTTGGGGATATGATTCCTTTCTGTTTATTCTGTGCCCATGTAAATTATCATTATATGATTGTCCTTTTGTAGATAGATTCTTTACTGAAAATAGTTCTCTGGATTCGATAGATTTAATATTTCGAATTTATTCTACAGCATTTATTATACGGAATCAATACTGTTTTGTATTTGTAAATATGACTTTATCTTAAGTGGTGACATTCTTTGATTTGACATTGATTACATTTATGTTAGAAACGTTTTCCAAGACTATAATTATTTGAGGGAGTGTTTCTTATATGCGAGCGTTTCTTATTTGGTGTGAAATGTCTATCAAATCGTTTATATATACTACTGTCTATTAAGCATGACGTTTTGTGCAAGTCGTCGAACAGTAGTTTTTACCTGTAGTTCTACGAGCGAATTCCCACAAACGCATATTGTTCGTCTTTCCTTCGTATGTATAATATGTACTTTATAGTTTATCTCTTATATCAGAGTACTTAGTAGCTACAATTGAACCGAAAACTGTACTGGTTATGTGACGTAGCTATTGTAAGTCTCATTTTCACGGTTTTTGCTTTGTTTCTTGCCACTCTCCAATCGAACCTGTCTGCCGCTATATTAAATCATAATAGTAGCGACTAACGAGACGTGAATCTCATAAAGTTATTTATACCTATTTACATACTATATAGAACATCAAACAAATAAAAATGACTCTTTAAATAATAAATCATTTAATTATTGATGTATAAGAGTTCAAAGTAAAATGCGAGTGATAGGTACTAGTGATGTAATATAGTGATACAATATATTATTATGTTGCCATAATGCCTACACATCAATTATTTAAGCCGTGGATTGTTCTCTGTAAAAATTTCCGGTATTTTTTGTAGAAAATAATGGTTTCTTATCACATGATTTTAAACAAAGTGGTAATTATAATAATATTGTTCATATTATATTAATTGTCAGTTGACGTAAGTTTTGATAAGATAATCCCTGCAGTTGTTTCAGAAATAACATAATATAATACAATGTGAGAAATACAAAAAACTATTTTCCGATCTAAGGCATGTCTTATTCGAATATCAGATATTATGTCGTAAGGCGCATACGATTATATTACTAATTTACGGTGCATCACTTTCATAACTCGACACCGTGTTAACATATTTTATTCGAAAGTACAAAAATCGGCGTCGAGTGTCGTTCAATCATAATATTAATATAATAATAATAATAACAATACGAACTCCTCGTATCCTGCGTGCTGAATCCTATAAATAGTTTATTAAACGTCAACGGTACCCTAGTTAATGTTTTTCGACGTATAATACAACATTCGGTTCCCTGTGGAATAATAATATTTAATAATATCGGAAATAAATTAAGCCCCGGCTCTGCTCTGGCGAGGCGGTGAGCGGCGTCCTTCGTAATATGCCTGCCGGTCACGAGATGAAGGCACGCGAACGGCGTACAAAACCGATTATTTATTTACAACGGATAAACGTGGAAAGCCGGGTTCAGGGTTTGATAAGAATTACAGATGACATTCGCCATGGTTTCGGAAATATTACATCTAACTCTTGCTCCGTATAAATAAAACATGACTGTCGAAAACGGTTTGGGAAATGTTTTATTACGCGATGTGTATTATGCTATGTGGTACGGCGATCCTATAGAATATTTAGAGGTGCAACGCCCCGGATGGCATATAGCATCATCGCCGTCTCCCTTGTCTGCCTTTGTTGTGCGTCTGCTGTTCGGATATACGAACCGTTATCCGGATTTCTCTATAATCCAGTGGCGTACGTAACCACCCACCTATATATAATACCGGTAACGCATTGAACTTTCGCTTTCGAAATAACTATTGTATACCTATAAGTTTATACATACATCGGAGGAAAAAAACGGAACTGAAATAGGAAGAAAAAAAATCAAATAACATCGACGGTCGATATCCATTTCCACCCCTACTTCCCCTCCACCCATACGCTCACCAAACCACTAAACATAATAATATAATGTATTAAATAATATTATATTTATCTATATTATACACATTTACATCCATATTATAATTTAAATGTAACAGTGTACTGCTTGCGTATACCTATAATTATAAGTATATATTCAAAAATACGTATTAATCGGTCATAAACTAAAATTATTCACTTTTCGTGTAAACTATATATTTTATTTTTGAAAACGTAAACAACGCAGTAGTATAACGTGTATTATATTATACATACTAGTATACAACACGTACATAATGTTACTATAAAAATACCATATACCTATTATTATATATCAATTATGCCCACAGCGGCGACTGTATTATACACCGAAGTAAAGATTTTTTAATAATAATAATTGTCTCGGGGGCCGATCCACGAGAGTCAGGCGGTTTGAAGAGGAAAATGCGGAAGTGAGGTGGATATAGGGTTGTTAACGTCGTCCTCGAATCTGCCACAGTCGCACCCCGCTCGTGGAAATCGATCGAGAAAGATATCAAAATGTGTGACAGTAATAATTTTCTTTCGCTATTTATATAAAATATATACTACGCATACCATATACACGCATACCAATCGTACAAGAGGTACTGCACATGGTGGCGCGTTCGGTGAAGTAAGCTTAAATTTTTTTTTTTATAACCAACCATTGTTAGGTTAGGAAAACCATTACATTATAGTATGATTGTACTTGCGGTGATGAAACGAACACGATTTTCGTTCAACCGATAGCCACTGTCGTTTTAAAGTGCTTACATCATATTTAATAGCTACAACAGTGGGTGAAAGTAAGGGGTGAAGAGATGAACCCGAGGAGCACCCTGTATGTGTGTGGTCCTTTTCACTCTCAGATCCGAACCAAGCATGTGTGTTTATGTTGTGTAGTGACTTAACTGACTGCACGGTAACTTGTGTGTGTGTGTAAGTGAGGGTTAGGGATTATAAGGGGGAGGGGGTGTCAGGCGGTGTACTAGCCACGGACGAGCTTAACGAGCAATAAAACACGACGAGGGCGACGACCGTCCATCGCCCCCGGGGATTTGATTAGAACATGGTCGGCCGATTTTGGTTTGACCGCGAAATTTATTCCAGCCGACCGCTGACGCGGAAAACGTTAATGTGCCGTCCAAGCTGAAAGAGGTGCCAGGTGCGATGGGTATTAGTTACACGACGTATAAAAACGCACTACGGATGTGGGTACATCCTCAGTGGACAGCTGTGCGGGGACTCCCGACCCGTATATAATATAGTAATTATTGTTTAAACTCGATAAAATAGTATACATAATGATATAATATATTCGTGGCCAACAAAACTCGCCACCGAAACGTAAAATATATATAATAATAAAATATCTATAAATACTGATATACGAGTACACACTCACATTTACCATATAAAATATCAATAGGTAGCAAAATACTCATACAAATTGTACGAATGGTGATAGTATCATTGTCATCGTCGTCGTCATCGTCATCTATTACCGGAATCGTTCGGTCTGGGCTTTTTGGACCACGTAGGTAATACGTGTCCATATTATAATACATGTTGTCACCAAACGGACACAACACACACACACACATACAACACATGTATAATAATATTATATATACAGAGGATAGCGTCGCGAAAACTTAACGGCGGCTATAACTTACTTTTCGTCCGGTTAACCGGACACCGCGTTATAGTATTATTATTATTATAAAATATGATAAACAACGAGTAGGGTGCTAGTAAGTTTTGATGAAGTCCTCTTTCCCATTTCCTCTCTCGTTCCTCACTTATTGCTTATATACATATATTATATTATAGGTGTACAAGAGATGCACATACATCCACCACACGTAAATTGCATAAAGCTTTATATATTACACTTACATGTATATGTTCGACGAGCTTATACTTGCTCCTGTCATCGCTTCGTTCGGCCTAGCGCATTTGCATATAAATCGGCAAACGCTACTCCTCGCCGCCCCAGCTTCATGGAAAAATGACGCCTGAAAACATCGTTGACTTTAAAATGCATTATAATTTATAATATGTATTTGTCGACACGACGAACTAAAACTTTAACCGTCCGCCGTCTTGACGTGCGTTACCGCGGTGGAGGCTCACTTATTATTACCTATACTAGCATTGTACAAGTACCTACTTAAAGACTTATTATTATGCGTACATAGTCCGAAGTGGTTTGAAACCGTTTTCCAAATCAATGCACACTGCCGGTTGTATCTACGTCGTGATTAATGATATAGTTGTTATTCAAATCTTCCTAAATGATCAAAATATACCGATATAAAAATGAATGTAGGTTGAAAAATTAAAACTACTCTAGTTATAAAATATGAAAAAGATAATACCTAAAATAAAAAGAACGTGAACTAAAAAATGACTTGTAAGAAAATAAAAATATTGTTTTTGGCGTCCAAGCACTGTAGTTGTTTAAAAATCCGAAATGGATTATGATCTGGAAACATAAAACAATCAACGTATACAAATATTTTTATATATATATTAAGTATGTTTTCATTTATAATAATATAAGCTACTTATATTATAGTATCGTGTCTCGTGCATTGTTGGGTTGTTCTAAACCCAACTAATTTTGTACTTTTACAAGGTAATTTCATATTATTTTGAATTATTGATGTACCTGCAACCTGCTTATATATTTCCAAAGAGTAACATCTACAATATTGTAAAAAGTTGTAATTTAAAATGCATTATTCGACGATTTTACCGGTCTGATACAATATTAATGTAATATTAACACAATTTTACTCAAAGTAAATCATTTTTCGTCAATAAAAACAAAAAAATTATATATGAATGAACTCTAAGAGGAATAAGTATTAAAAAAAATTTTTTTCATTTTTTCGTTTCAAGATCTGAGTTTACTAATGTGCACACCTACATTAGTTGCACCAGAGCTGTTATTAAAAACGTTTTTTTCCGTCCAATAAATTTAATTTCGGGGGGGGGGGTGGGGCGGGAGTTGGTTGACCCGCCATGTTCCAAAACCGTGAGTAAATGGGTTTGTTTGTTTTTTTATTTTTTTAATAATATCCGTCCATTGTTTACGGCCTATTTATCTCAATGACCGTTCAGCAATATACTAAGCCTATTAAACAGTGATTTGTATAAATCACCCTTATACTTTTCAGAGCTATGAGGGTATATAATTTATATACGTATATTATATTATTATACA
Organism: Macrosiphum euphorbiae; assembly: GCA_949089665.1. Taxonomy (NCBI): domain Eukaryota; kingdom Metazoa; phylum Arthropoda; class Insecta; order Hemiptera; family Aphididae; genus Macrosiphum; species Macrosiphum euphorbiae. The sequence continues at coordinate 87,480,242 of CARXXK010000001.1, read as the reverse complement.
GAACGTTGTTTATTTGCCGCCAGAACGTAAAAATAATAAAAATGCTTCATTTTGTGTATCGCGTTGCACACTATAGTCCGTGTATATCTATTGTATAATTTTCTTTAATGTCCAATAAAAATAAAATATGAATTATAGAGAAAGTTATTTTTCTCAGTATCTCCGATTCTTATCGAAATGTCCAATTTAGTTTAGAAAACATTACTTTTTTCGTAATTTAAAATGGATCCCTCGTGAGCCCCCCCCCCCCCGCTACAATGCGATAACCTACTTGCTCATAACGTAAACGATAAACATTATATCTTGACGAAAATTGTGATTTAAAAAAATTACAATAACAATATTATGTACTCGTAATGGCATTGGCGTTATTTTTGGAGAGGGGGGGGGCAAGAAGGGCTGATTCTCCTGTCATTTTTAAAAACAATATTTCTCACTGGGTAATGCCCTTGGTTTATTGCTTGTCATAAATAATATTTTGTCACCCAATGACTGCATTATTAGGATGAAAACACCAGGTCAGCACGATTAGCTAAAAGAAAAAAAAAAATTCACAATCTGGACGGACATACAATTTGACGTTATTTTAATTGATACAGCTCAAAGTATTGTTTCTTTTAAAATACAAGCGTTACAAGCATATTATGCATCCTCCAAAATTGATCTATTTTTCAATTTAGATGTTATTTTCGAAGCGTTCGTAATCGTGGCGCGTTAGACGAATAATGATGTTTTGGTACAGAAAATATTATACTAAAAAAATAAAAATAGAAATTATTTATAATAATGTTTATTGCATAGATTATATTTATTTTTCATAATCTCTCAGCGTTGTGTTATTATTTAGTGGTTGTCGGCATTTTCGTCAATGTGCTATTGGTACCTCATGGGATATCAGAAGCCTCCCAGCGAGCGGGCTGGTAGTTCTACTGATGTGAGGAGGGGTTTTGAAATACGCCGCGTCTTAGCAGATAAAATCGCCCCACCGCGAAACCACCTCGCGTTTCAGAAGATATACTTTGCCGATTATGGCCCAGCGCCCGGTAAGCACCAGAGGCGGCCCCAAGGGGCTACGACGGCCGGAACAGGTCTTGCTCAGAAAACGGATCCTTATATTTATATATCGGAGTAAATCACTTACCCGAATTCGCAATACTGAAATGAGAGAGATAGAGAGAGGAGAGAGAGGGCGAGAGCGTTAGCTTGATAGGTTTTTGGATTTTTGTGGCAACTTTGTTTGTTATATATTATATATTTTACATTACAATTTATTGGAGTTGACCTATATATATATGTATATACCTATATATATTAGTTTACAAGAACGCAAAGTGTATTTAAATAAATTGTATCATTTAAAAAAGAAAATCAATCGTCGATATCTCCTTGCATATTGGACACTAAAATTATTTTATACTTTCTAGCTTATTACAAACTTACTAACATTTGTATTATAATGTAAATTTACGACAGTGTAAAAGACGTTATTGAAGTAAGTGAAACAAAAATAAAAATAATAATGTATTATTAATCAGTATTCCATGGGCTTACTTGGACACAATAATTTATCATTAATGGAACGTGTTTCTTTAATGCATGCACTATTTTAACTGGGTGTCATATAAAATTAGATTTGTATATTTTTTCTACTACTTATTTTTCATAGATAGATATAATAATAATATCAATATCATATTATTATTATAGTATGGTGAGTCCTACTTCTTGAAAAAAAATTTATTCTATATAATAATCAGTGAGTCAACCTAACTTATCAATTTTAACGACATGAGTACTATATTCTTAATACTCTCTAATCTAGACAACTCGACTCCTATATTTAATATGTACATTTTTGTATTTTATGTTGGATGTGCATACTTTTTACATTAAATCCGAAACTTATATGTATATTTATAATATGTGTTGAATTTTTTTTATAAAAATTTGCATAGCTTACACGCGATTACACAAATCATATCTTTATACCTGACGTCCTGACTAACAAATTTAAATTACAATTTTTTTTCTGTTTAACTGGGAAATAATTTTACATAATACGTGAAGACCAAAATTATTTTCAATTCAAATACATTCAAATGTATATACATATTACATATATAATGTATTGAAAATAAATAGAATTGTTTCTTTAACGTTGGTATTTACAAATTCACATCAGTGGGGTATATTGCTTTTAAGTTTTAAGTATTAAGAGAATTATTGATTCTCCTTCAGTTAAAACATTGAACGTACGTAGGTACATGTTTAAGTTTTTAAGTGCTGGTGACTGCGTCATGTTGAGAAATCCTTTGAAAAAAAACCCCAAAGTGTATCTGAAGCAGTCCCAGCACACATTACCATTATTCTTTGTGCGTATGAAAATATGTTGCATTTATTTCATGTTTTTATCGATTTAAAACTTACACAGCTATTATACTATTAAGTACGTTATTATACGATATGTCCTCATACGTTCGAACGCTTAACGAAGCCATTTGAAGCTTATTTACTCATAATAAACTACAGATTTCGTTTAAAATATGCATTTATAAAGAACAAAATACAACTATTACATATAACCATAATAATATTATATACCACTATTACATAATAATATATGTCATTGTGACCATTATTCTGTATTTAAAAGTAAACGTATAGCACACGTTGTAAGCATTATTAAGTCATCATATTTTAACGCTTAAAGCGCTAGGCTTAAGGCTTATCCATTATAAAAAAAATCTCGTTGTATGCGTAATTTTGTTCTGCACTATGCGATATTTATCTTGCCGTTCAAACCTTATTTTATCGCTGGAAATAAATTGTTTTGTCTGTGGACTTACACAATAACTCTTCTCCTTTTTTAAACATTCGATTGCTTTTGTATAAAATATTATATCAAGTTGCACGAAATCTATCGATAGGATAGTATGCCCTCTTCGGACAAGAAAATCACTGGAATATTTTCAAAGCTATATAATAATATTACTATATTATATATTTATATGTAGTTTTAGTAAAATACACTATGATTTAACGAGACGATATTCCATTAAATAAAATATTATTGGATTCACATACATATTTTTAATAAATAATTATTTACTTACCTAGAAACCGTTTTTGAATTTAATGCGGTGAAAAATACTTTGTACCTATTTTAGTATTTATTGTTATATATTTGGCAGCTATGCGGTACGATCAACGGTGAAACATATTTTGTAAATACAATTCCATTTACCTATAGTTATTTTATGGTACAGTTATGCAAGGATACAATTTTCCCCAGTCAAATATTTAAAATGATGATTTAATATTAATTTGTGATTAATTATAAAATAGTACTGGCTTCCAAGTAATAAATATTATTCTTATTGACATAATTCCACCACATCTTATTATACTGATATTAATACCACGGTAAACCTTTAATAAACGATAGAGACACTTATAATTAAAATTATTCACGTTTATTTTAATCGTGAAGTTATGAATGTTTGTGAGGTGAAAAAAACAATTAAGACTTGCAAGACTGCCAAATTTGACCTATTCGTTTTGGTTGCTCTACAAATATGTGCAAGTAAATTACATTTAAAATGTTAACATTAAGGTGGAGTGTACCGTGATCACTGGACCTAAAACCAATGTAATATGTTTATAATTATTTTAATTTTGTTATGCACAAACAAAATATCCACCCTGAACCCAAAAGTCGGGAATGCTATGTATTCGGAGGATCTGTGTAGGAGAAAGGTATAGTTTGATCAAGCGACTTCCACCTCGTGTAGGATACAACATCGCGTTTCCATAAATAATATTGTAATGAGGATTTTAAAACGTCAGATTATACGGATGCAGCGTGGGTGTCTATTCAAAAATATTTGAAATTTCACGTCATCTGATGTTCCAAGAGGAGGTCATTCATTACATGAAATATACTGTAGAATAATTATAGTATCGTCTAGTAATTTTCTATTTTTTAATTTAATTCGCCACTAGAAATCGTGGGCGTTGCGGCTTTTCGTAAAATTTATTAACAGCTGCCACTACAGCAGTTATATATATATATATTTTGTATATCTATACGTACACGTAATAATATATTATTGGTCCCTATCGGCAATAATACACAAACTACGCGAGCAGCACTGTGTGAATAGAACGGTGCTGTAAATTATTGTTTTAAGGCGGAGAGGGGCCTACGGTCGTGGGTTGTATATATATATATACTACGTGCATCGCCACTAAATCGCGCGAGCAGCCGAGGCGGAGGCTCTGCGGTTTTGTAATTTCGATGGCGAATTACATTCGCACTATGTAGACGAATTACAACAACACTGTAATGAAAGACGAAATGAATTTTTTCAACACGGCGTCCTTTTTTAACTCTTGTACACGATGAGTGCGTAGTTGTAGTGAAGTGCAGACGTCTCTACAGACGGGCACGTTTGCAGATTTCCATGTGTGCCGTGTAAAGCAAAATGTTTATGACGTTTGCTATACCTATAATGTGTCGCCAAACCACAGCTTGCGTCTTAACATTTTTACTAATATAATAATAATAGGTATTATTTATATTTATTATCATATTGTTCGGCTCGCGACTTTCTCATCGCTGGCTATTCCAGCAGTATTATATTATATTATTATGTACCTTGACCAGGTCCAAGACACCTGTGTTCTGAAATCTACATTCTGCTGAAAAAATCTTTCACTTTATTTCCGATCGTTTGTTTTTCGAATCGGTTTTATAATGGCCGTCTGACTTTACAACTGAAAATATAATAATTTATAACGACTATGGACTGCTGTCGTGGTGTGCCGGGCGGAAACTCGTGATATTTTTCGTCTCCATCTTTTATTACGTTTACATAATAATATAATATTATTATATAGTACGTACGTATACGTTAGAACGCTGAAATATTAATTTCATTTTGTGTGCTGAAATTCTAATAATATCCAAAATTCAAATTAATAAACTGCGCCGTGGCATGGTTGTAACATGTACGTATATGTATATAGTGAATTTCCGTCATATTTTTCCAGTGAAAAATCTCTTACCAAGCAACCTCGAGAGTCATTCTCCTGCGTTTTATCCTTCTCACCCCCTTCTCCATCAGCTGTTCTAAAGAACACTTGTAAACGTAGCTAATAATATTATTATATATATTATATAGCGTAACTGTGTTATATAACGGACTTCTTAGAAAACAATGGAATGTGCACGTGGTTAATAATATATAAGTTGGTAAAAATGAAAACTTAGCAGAATTTTACATTGTTCACCGCCTAAACGCATTACATTATACGGTGATTTTACAAAGTCTTGAGTTTGGTTTATTATTACTAATTACGTGAACGTCTACCTCAATTTTCGTGGTTAAAATCATTTTAACGACATAATAATATTCTATGTACCTACCTATACATTTTCATAAAAATTTTATGTGCCAGTAAATTTTCATAGTTCAGTGAATACGGTCAAAGATTGCAGGTTTTTTATTACCCCGTACACATAATTGAGAAAATAATTTATTTTTTTTAATTTTTATCTTTAATTAATGCCGTGTCACGGTGTTGTTTATATTCAGGAACATTATTGTTATTTATGTTGTTGCAAAAAATTGGAAACAGTGTCGGAATAACAAAATGCAAAATGCATACAGTTTATAAATTATATTGATATTACTATATTATAATATATTATATACACTAAAAATTTATAAGCACACTGTGATACCATCCTTTAGATTTTAATCACGTTATTAAATTTATTGATGTGGTAATTAATTTGGAACTATTGTAGATAAATCTGACGGGTGTTTTACTAAAAACCGATACTAATATGACTTATAACTTATTACAAATTTAAAAAGTATTAGACATCTTCTCGTGAAAAATAATTGCCTCACGTGTAACAATAAATTATAAAATACATATTTTCTCCACAACTGTATATTATTATTTTAAATAATCCATTATTGATTTTATTGTATTAATATTTTTAAAATGACTTCAATTAATTAATTAATACGTTTTTTAAATGAATTATCCACAAGTACTTATATAATTTTACCAAATATACCTATATTTAATTAATTTTCATGTTTGCATAGTACAGTTTACACATCAAAATTACAATTCAAATTATATATTATATGTTTCTATTATTGTTATATTTATAAATTATTATTATTATTATTATTATTATTATGTTCCAATACTGTAGTATTTAATTATTATTTTACATTTTGTTATCTATATCTATAAAAATAGATTTAATTTATATAATTATCAATTTTAGCAAAAAATATACACACATTTATTTTGTATTTTTCTAAAGGGTTTCAAGACCCGTTTAAAATATAAATAAATAAATAAATACATAATTTTAATACTAATCGTTAAAAGCCAAACTACACTCAACTAGAGAAAATTGATATGATAAATTACATGTCATCGTATACTATTATTAAATGAAATGCGATGTTACCAGGATGGAAAAATCAATTTCCTTCAATTTATTTAATAAACGTGTATTCTAATAAAATTTACTTTAGGCTAATATAATTATTACACAATTGATGGTAATACTAATTAAATGGTTAAGCTTCCAGTAGACAAAGTGTTCAAATTAAATTATATAGTATACCTAATACAAGCTTATTTAGCTTAAATAAATTATTACCTTCACATATAATTAAATATTCAGCTTACGTAACATAAGAAATTAAGATCTAATTATCAAACACAATTCATTTTAATGATTGCATTTCTTCCAAATGTTACTCATTAATGGGACCAATTCGGTTCAATTGCAGTTTTTGGTTATTAAAAACAGAAAAGAACGGTAAAATATATAATATATATTCAGTATAATATAATTCGACTATTAGTATCAACCAGATCTCTTAATATAACGTATATTATACCAAGTTTTTGTTCTATTTAAAGGATTTTTTTTTAGGGTAACCTACAAAATTGAGCGTAGAGTTTTTTAAAAGTCTATTGATATATCTTCTGCTATTTAAGAGGAAATTGACTTCTTTAGTCGACTTTAAGTGAAATACAATACCTACAATGTACCTGAATATCGTGTGCAGTGTTGTTCACAAGTAAATCATCAATTGATCTGATCGAAATATTTTATTTTATTAAATAATTGTAGTAATAATTTAATATAAAATTATAGTTCACATTTGAGTAAACTCATATTCCTAAATAAAACTAAAATTAATTTTAAAACAACTATTCGCACTGCATTGTGCTTACATAAAATAATAATAGTTACCGTATCGGAATGCCATTTTGGCATTATAACATTATGTCGTCGAGGTGGAATTGTTGTTTAAATGCGCATCGATGTTTAGTTAAGTCCTTATAGTCCTCGACGTTTAGTCAAAACGGTTTTACGGTACCTATATATATAATAATATAATATATTCGAGTATACGCGTCTTTGGACTTTCATTACGCAATAGAGCGATTTGGTGACCGTATTACGCGGAGTTTTGGACAATTTCGGGGATTGATTGTCACCGCTCGCGGTATATAATATATATGCGTACCTATATATATAGTTTGGTAGTATGGATAGGGAGAGTGCTCTGTATACATTTTCAGTGACGGTCCTGTGTATATATATTTATATATATATATATATTATATACACCACAGCTAGCCGGCGGTGTAGTAAACTCGCAATCAAGTTTTACCGGACTACTTTGCCTCTATCACTCGGATCAAAGCTCATAAATATGCATGTATATAATATATATATATACGTTATACACACACACAGCCGCAGCCGCGGTCACGGCATTATAAAGGTATGTTTGTCAACCGTCCGCGGCAGTGAAGGAGAAAGAGGAGGTGGTGGATGGCTACTGTTGACTACCGCCTCTGGTGCTGCACGACGACACAGCTTATATTAAGCACCATTATATATTACTACGAATAACGTGAGTTCGGTGTTCTACGGTGGTCGAAACGACGATGACTTTGGGAGACATTGAGTTCGCCAATAAATTCGCTATATTGTTTATATTATATGTATATATACAAAGTGTATAGGGCTGAGTGTACAGCGTGCCCGTCGGAAATTCCTGTGCCACCGCCGCCGCCGTAGACTTCCGGCGACCGAGAGACCGCGTCGAGAGGTCGTGTGCGGTTCGCGGATACGGCGAGAGAGTGGCGGTATATATTATTATTATTTCGCAGTGCGCGGGATGTGTTTGAACAGACGTCGGTGAAGTCAAAGGGCGGTCGGCGGGGAGAGTCAAACACACGCTCGGAGGTATGGGCGGAGCGGTGGAGGTTGAGTTTGCCACTTAGGCTAGTATCGCGTGCGACTCTTGTCGTTCATTAAACGCGCTCTCCGGTTTTGTTGTTCGTCCGGGGTGGAGGTGAAAGAGCGTCGAGGAACGTTCGAGAAGAATATATATAATCTATATATATATATTATAAACTACACACATATACGGACTCGATAATCCGTATTTGAACGCACACGATGGTCGTGCGTTAGAGTTGTAATGGTCGTTACAGTGTGCGGCGTGCAGGATGGTTGGACGAGAGCGAAAAGAAAATATCTCGAAATTGGAAAACCGTTCGTTTTCGACTTTGTTGGTTTTCCGAAACGAAATGTAATTTTTCGAGGTGCTATGTATTATTTTCGTAGTCGGCGTCGTCGAGTGTTTGTGCGTGTGTGTATTGTATGCTCGGGAATTGATTTGCCATCCTCTTGCGGTGTCACTGCGTTGTATTCCTATTATATTAATACTATTATTATTATTACTCCACAGCTGAAAACGTCTCTGGAAATCATATTATTATTCCATATTATACACTCAACCGGTGTGTGGTTCAGCGTCGATCAATCAACAACCGCGACACGGGTACAACCACGCATGCTTATCGAGAACTCAATAACGTGATACGTCGTGTAACCACCAAAGCACGTTTATAATATAATGTTATTATTATGACATTATCGTAATTCACTGTTCATTCCTATATTATTATTATAGCCGCGTCCGTAAGCCTAAATTTGTAACGTTGAAAAATCTGTGTTAGTCCTGCTGAGTGTAATTTGCATAATATAAAATAATATAGTATACTTATATTATGATATTTTTATTGTTTATTATTTTTAAATTTTTTTTAAAACATTTTAATTAAAAATAAAATGTACGAGTCAGGTCTGTAAAAAAAAACGTGAAAAGAGTTATTTTGACCGCTCCGCGTGTCGTCATCAGTACGCACCACGAACAAATTTAAAAGCACATTTTGTCCTGTAAAAAGTTTTCTAATTCCATCATAAAACATTTTTATTGCCACGTGCATTAATCAAAACATTTCAGATGCGTACTTTGCGTTGTTTCATATCATTCGTTTTATATACGGCTTCATATTATAATTGTGCGGATTTGTTCGAGCATGTGGTTTACCGAGCCACTAAACGATTTGAGTCCTTATATTATAATTTTTAAGTAAAAAATATTGTAATTGCAGATTTGGTGACGCGTTTTATAATTTTTTATCATTACATCGTCGATTAACTCATAATCAGTAATTATAAAGCTGCAGCCGTCTAATCATTTAATGATTTTAATAAAAATTATTTCGTTTAAATTAATTAATTCTCATTTGGAGCGTGTTTTGTACTGATAAGATTTAAGCAAGTTCTTTTTTTCATTCCTAATCTAAAAGTTACTGAAAATATATTTAATTATTATTAATAATCCGAAAAAATAAAACTTCTTAACATTTTTTTTGACTTGAAATGTCACGTGGTATCGTAATATTATAGACTCAGTTATATTTTATAATGTCCAATAGTTAACTGATTAATATGTACTGTTTACAAACTCTCGAAACTTTGTCTAGTCTTACCTCACCATTTTGTGTATATTATATTACATTGAAAAACTTTTTGCAAACAACCTGTAACATGGTGTTATATACAGCATGTGCCGATACACGTTAGAACAACAAGTGCAAATATTATCATAATTGTTCACGTTGTAATCATTTGTTTTTGATTTCAAATAAATATGGAAAATTCAAATATACTTAAAATACCTGGAACCCACAGTCAAAACTTAAAATTTCAAGCTGATTTAGTTTGTTAAGAAATTAATTGTGTATAGACATTATTGAATGCAGTATTAATTATATCCTAATATTATATTATATCAAATTTTCAATTATTATTTATATACATTATTATAGTTATATATTTAGCCATTAGTGGTCCAAGACCGATCCATAATTACAAGCATGATTGGTGGGCGAATAATGAGTTTGAGAATCTCTGATATAGATAATATTATCATTTATGCATTTGAAAAAGAACTGGAGGTTAAGATCATATTATTTACTATTATGATAACATGTTTCTTAATTTTTTACACTTTTCGTTATCGAACAAACCAGAGTGATGTCTTTACAGTGGTATATTATTCCGGTCGTGATTGGTTAATTTTACCGGATAGGCCTCATTAAGTAGTTAAATAAAAAATTGTATCATATTTATGTACCTATACCTAATACGTCCTATATAATATTGTGTAGTGCACTCTACTCGCATATAAGTGATATTATGATTTCATATTGTTGTAAGCCGGACAAGATGAAAAAAGTTAACTAAAACGCATTTTATATAGATAACGTTTATAGATATGTACGTATATATCGTCCGTTATTATTACATTATTATTACCTATTTTTTATATTCTCAACGTAAACTCTTTGTTAATATATTTCTCTCCGATTTAAGTGTGATTCGCCGACCATCCGCAGACCAGTTGCTTTTGGTGTACTGTATCACTATGTATTTTATACGTTAACATATTATTTATAACAAAGAAAAAGCGGAAAACTGCCGAAGGGCGAAGACGTGTAATGCGTGGGGCGGCTGCTGCTGCTGGCTGTGTCTGTTTTAATATTGTGTACGCATAGGCACCGGCGGCGGCGAGCTTTGCGTAATTTGACACGGTCGCACATTTTCCATGAGTTTAATTACTACGGAGACGACGCTTCCTATATAAAGCTCGATATTAATTATCTGAAAAAGACCATTTCTCGTAGATCAAAGAGGGATGGGGTAAGAGAGCTGCTGTCACCGTACGCGCGTTCACTGCAGGCTATAGAACTAGGACACGCACACTGCCATATAATTATTGTATATATACGTACAGCAGCCAGTCTGCCCGGGTAATGTTCGCGGTACGGTGTTTAGGACACATATTAACGTGTACACATATATATACACTATGTATACATACACATTATATATAGCGCTGCCGAAGAAGATAAATGTTGTTAATTAGTGTGCGTCGCTATGACTATATATATATAGGCCGCTTGCGTCGACAACACGTGCGACGGCGGTGGTTTAAATGCAACCAACGACCGTGCCCGACAACAATATAAACGCCACCCCCCGCACCCCTATTTGCCGCCTTTGTACATCCCCTACCCCCAACAGTCTTCAAGACCACGTCGCGTGTGTAAGCAACGCGCTAATTAACAAGTATCCTCGAGCAGCAGCCGAAAAAGGAGAAACTTTATCAACTAAAACTCTCCCCCCCCTCGCACATACGACCGTTCTACTGTGCTACCCTCGGAAGGTGGTGAATGGACGCACAACCCGTTACTTATTTTTACGCGCGTGTGTACGATATCGTGCACACTATATACACCACGACGTTATAATATTATTATGTACGACCGTGTACCCAGTGTGTACTTACATAGTATATACATTAAACTGCAGCTGCAGCGAGTGTGTGTCGTCTATTGGTGGCGGCGGCGTTTATTTAAAAGTTGTTGAGTTATGACCGTTTACTGACTTTCCATGCGCTGCGGTCGGGGGGGGGGGGATGGAGTGAGTTCTAGTATGTGTGTTGTGTGTATATAATATATATGCGCGAGTGTGTGTGTGTGTGTGATCGGGGTGAAATTTATCTACCGAAAAACGACGACGGCGGCGGACGGGCGCCAATGCCGCCACCGAAAGTGTGTCGTATCATACGTGACTGGCATGTACAGCAGCTGTCACACGCACACGCGAGGCACGCGCCCTGTATATTTAGATATTTTTAACCCGCCGCCGCCGTAGTTTTCAATCGACGGACGTGACTATCGCGCTGGTTTCGGCGGATCTACTGCCGTCTAGCTGGCTGGCTGGCTGGTCGAGACCGATGACGGCAGCAACGGGACGCTTTTATATTTTCCCATATATCTCCTTGTGCGTATTCTCGGTATTTTGGAGGAAATATTATCATTTTAAAACGGCGACGTGCCGCTCCGTAATGGATCGATAAATACAGCCCGCGATCTGCAGACACGTCCAAATATGTGTCCGTTTGACCCTCGCCAACGATTTATCTGGACTCGGACCCTATATTATAGTTATTCGTCTAGTGATTATTATAACCCCCGGAAAAAATCACTATATTGCGTCTCACACTAAAACCAGTCACCCAACGTCCCATAAACGTGGTCTTTATATTGATTTATGTATGTTATTAAACGCCACATACGTGTGTAGTGCGACGGTCGATCGCGGACGCTCTGAAACTCGAATCGGCTGAGTAATTCGTTCGCATTATCATTTTGGTATACCACGTGCGATCATAATACATGGTATGTACTAGTGTATTTTACAAAAATAGAAATACCAATATATTATATATTTGTTAATATTGGTGAGTCGACAGTGGTTAGTCCAGGGGGGTGGTAATGGGTTATATCCCCCCCCTATTATCCCATGAATCCTCTTATTTGTGTCATTGGTATACCTCCACAGTTCATTTATATGTAAGTATTATTACTTATAAAATCCACCCCCATTGAAAGCAGCCGATAGCTGGATACTATAGGCGGATATCACATGGTTATCATAATTACGATAGTGTGTAGGACATAGCTAATGTACACAGACTGAATAACCACAGCGTTTCGGTAGCTAACCACTGCAGAAATAGTTACTGTTACGCTTAAGATTTTGCTCGACGCAAATATTTCCCTCCAACGCTCAGCTAATACTCTAACATTTACTGTGGTTTCTTAATTTTTGAAATCCATGTCTTGCAAAACTCATCGAATCACGATACATGTAGCATTTATAATCATCATATCATTATTATAGTGTGTACGTTTTATTATATTATGAGTGTAAGAGTTGCAGACTATAATAAATATTATACGAGCTTATCCATTTTTATTGTATTTCCGTTGTATTATTTTTCCTTTTTTTTGAAAAAACCACAATGTTATTTTAGAAGTAGCTAGTAACGTCGTGAAACGTTATAATATTAATAAATATATACTTTCCCCAAAAATGACTCAAACTGCATGTAACGCCTACGCGTTATTTCACAGAAAAAGAGACGATATGTATTTATACGTTTATTTTTTTAGATGAAAAACGAAAGGTGACATCACAACAATATCATAAAGTAATTAAATATTAATTGGATACACGTAGACGATATATCAGCAGCTCGCTGATAAGCCATGAAGCTACGTCCTACCTATATTATTATACGTAATATAATATTAATATAAATGTCGAATGTAGATACACACATTTACTACATAATGCACACACAGGAATAAACGTCACGAGCTATGCCTGAAATGGTTTTGTCACGTTTTCCTCTTTATGGCATAAAACCCGTCGTGCGATGGTTTGAAGTATACGGCACAGCTATTATATTGCATATTATATATTATTATTTTGTTCGAGCCCGTTTACGTACGTATATGAATACAGTGGGCACATAAATATTGTTCGTCGTGTTTTAGAACATAAATCTCTTTGTACATACCTGCTACCACTCGTGCGGCGTCGGAGCTGTTATGTTATAAAACACCTATATTATACGACTAAATATACTGCGGCCGCGGATTTGACGTTTTAACGGATGTTCTCGGTAGGTGTACGTTAAATTTATAGTTTCCTCCGGAATGGTCGTCGTCGTCGTCGACGGCGGCGGCGGCCATCAACTTCTCCGAGTGTTTTAATACCATTGTATGTATGGTTGTATAATGTAGGGTATAATGTATAGTAACCGACGACCACGGTTTAACGCGTGCACCTTCCTGGCAGACGCGACCACGGGCAGTGGTGATTTTTTTTTTTTTAAAGGAAACTTCTTTGCAGTGTGTGCGAAAAAAAATGATTGTCACCTTTCACGACACCCACAATAAAGCAATGGTCAATACAATAAACTATAAACTACAAGGTTCGATTCCCGTCGGGGGAACAAACTTTTTTGTATTTTTTTCCTGAAAGAAATTTCACTTCATCCACGCGTAACGCGCACTTTTTTATTTTTATTTCAATCGATCTAGTCAAGTTTTTTTTGAAAAATATTCCAAATTTATAATTATATGATTTAATAAATTATAATGTATATACCCTCAAACGATTGTGACGGTACTGAAATATTTTTAAATCGTGTTAGGTAAAGTATATGCTCGGCACTCGTCGTAACAATATTTTTTACACTTTTTTTAGGAATATATACTGCAATAACGTGTGGTTAAAACGAAGGGTGTGTCATTATAATTCTCCCATACAGACCGAATATGTGGAGCTATTACTATGGATGGGGGTCCGCTGCAGACGCCTCGTTAACGCTACTACCGTTTTCAAATTGACGGTTTATCGACGTAGCGAAAAAAAATTGTTGAGTCTCACAATAAGACGGGATCCGTTATTGAATCGTTTGATTTACGTTTAGTAAAGATAAAGAGAAAAAAGTTGCTCTGCTGTACAGTAGGTTACAAGTGGGTCACTGTATAATGGATGGCATTAAATTTTAATTCAATGATATTATAATATAATTGTATAAGAAAAACAATTCTGAGTGGAGACGATATGTCAGTCTATGTATAAGACATATTTACTATACTTATCTATGGTATTAAAAAAATTTTATCTATAATAGGTATCTATAATAAATTTAAAATTAATCATATCACAATATCCATTATGTACTTATAACGCGTTATACATCAACATCAAACCCTGATACTGTCATAAATATATAATAGTGTACTTTAGAAGTTTCAAGTACCCACGAATGATATCATATAATCACAACAAAATAACTAAAATACGACTGCTTATCGTTTACACGGACACAAAAAATAAAAAAATAAAAAAATAAAAAAAAACACACATCATTGTAAAATCAATACATTCATCGTTTCACTCAGAATCTAAAATAGAAAAGAACTTTATAATATATTATTATACCTATAACACGTATACCTATTTACACGACTCCATTATAAAATAATAATAATAATAATAATAATAATAATAAAAACATAAAATTAAAAAGGGTGTATGGGACCAGATGGGTCGGGTAGCGGCGTTTGCGAAAAGTGTTGAAAGTTTTTCCGGCAGTCGTGAGTAGCTCTGAATTTCATTATGACGTAGAAGCATATATATTTTAAACGCGGTATACGTACAACACTCCCTTTTAACATAATACTATTATAATCATAATAATTTAATATTATACCCCACCAGAGAATGTGTCAGTGTATATAATAATAACATGCCTTACTTGTAATTCAGCCCAAAGTGAAAAAAAATAAATACAATTTGAAACAAACCCTGGGCTTCTCTCATCCGTGTACTTAGGTCAGACGCTGCAGCTGAAAACTCGACAAACGATTTCACAACCACATCTGAATTAATATTTTGAATCGTCTGATTATACCTACTGGACAAGTATGGTTATTGTGGGGTCACCGAATGGTGAAATTTTCTCCATCGTATCGTTTTTATTATTATTATAATTATTGTGTATAGCGAAGATACTTTAAAATGAAAATACCGTAACATATATTATCATGATAAGTACTATGCAAATATGAGAGAATTCCATTCGTTTATTATTGTAATAATTTATAATAAATTATATAGTCGTCAACTATCGAGTCATCTCGCGAATATTGACGAGCGCCAGCTTGTTGCACGGAAAAATGCCAGCTTGTGCAGATGTACCTGTTTTGCCTATACAGAGCGCCGTCATACTAAACTGCTGATTTCGACGTTGAAGCGTCTTGAAAAATGTTCGCACCGAAATCGTGTAACTTCAGAGCACACTCGATTTCATTTAACACACATGACATCCGGAGTATCGACTAATACGCCCAACCACCCACCCGCCGCCCACACACCCAAATGTCCATTCATCGAACCGGCATCAGAGACCCCACGATCAATTTCGTTTTAAAATTATCGTATAATACATATAGATATAGTAAGTATACTATAATACGTATTATAATATGTCATTTAGCGTATACACTATTATGATAATAATAACATAACCGTGTTTACGCTGCGAAATAAATCTCGTCGGTAGGACATGACCGCACCGCACCAAATCATACCCCCTCGGCGTCCCCTCACGTTTTAAAGGGAAACCGTGTTGTTTTCGACCGAAACGGATTTATCGCCACTGCGACAGCGGTTGTGGCCAAGATAATAATAATATTATGACGTGTTCGCGTCCGCCGCCCCTACCTCCGCCGGTCACGACGATGCGGGTCGATCCGATATTCCGATACACCGTATATCATTATTATACGTACGTAGACAGTAACATACAACTATCTATCGCGATTCCTAGTCGGTTCACTATAGTCGTGTACGAAAACATGTACAACCGAACACCCCCGGATCTATGTAGGTATTGTGTGTAAAAATAAAAAGTGGTTTGGAAATATTATTATACGAGATTCGGAAAGATTGAGACTTTTAAAAACTCGATAAGGTCATAGCGGTCGTACCATAAAAGATTTGCTTTTGCCCTTCTTCGAATCGACGTAATAATATTTAAATTTTAAATCTGTTCTTGCTGTACTTTACACATTTATTTCATGTTTATACAGTTTAATCATGGAGCGCATTTAGTAGTTAATACTATTGGCACAAGCTGACTAGATTAAAGTTTTGAACATGATAAATATAACATAATATCTAATGCTATCACCAAACTGACTCCGGTTTTCTTCAGCCGTATTAGTACTTATGATCATATTATAATTATAATTATGTGCTAAACTTTCGGGACGGTTCGCATCTCCTTTGGCACGACTTCCAAATATTATGATAGTCGTCGCAGGCTCAGAGGTATATGATGTGCTCGATATCGCGATGTATTCAGATTGATGTTTATGTCGAACTTCATTTAAACCGGCCGCAGTAGTAGGTACACTATTAATATTACCTATATCATATTATTACTGTAGTGTGGTGGTGAACTCGACAATGTTTATATTATATTTATACGCCTGACAATGGTGGTATCTTATTCACCAAACGTTATAACAATACGATATGAGTGTTATGTTTTTTGTTGAAGTTTTTTTTTTACGATGAACTATTAAATCGATATTACCATAAAGAAAAATTTGACTCAAATAATGCGTAGGTTGTATTATAGTACATTATAATAATATTATTTTTTTACTGCCTGCCTCAGTGCCTCATAGTAGTTATACATATAAGAGGACACGTGTTATTTTTGCGTAGTCTGATGAAAAACGACAAATCGTCGTCATACGCATAACAGACATAATATTATTATTATGGAGTTTACATTTTGGGAACCGAAATCTCGGCCGGCGGCTCTTATACATATTGTATTTGATTCGTCGGGCACTGGTATTGTAACCACACCGATTCAACGAACGATAGCGTGGTTTGTTTATTGTACCCACCATACATTACGTTTATTCGTTATATTGGTGTGAACGTACACATGACGTTATACTGTGACACACGCAAACAGTTTTTCTCTCAATAATATTATTTTGTACCTTCATCAATCATAGATCATTGATCTACGGTTTCAGGATAAGCGGCCCATACATAGTATCGTCATCCAAAAACACCAATAAATGTTACCCAAGTATTTTATATTCCATGCGTTCTGAGGTTCAATTTATTTTGTATACATAATTTATACTATCCGAAATAGATTTATGTCCAACTTTACTTCAGATCCAAAAAAATATAATATTACAAATCAAAGAAGATTTGACCAAATCATCAGAAATTACGAGCAAAGGTATGAAGCGAATTTCGAAACCAAGAGAGCTATATCCAACCGATAGAAAACACACAACAATCTAAAAGTTGATGGAGACAATTTAGAAAAGCAATTTTATTATATTTATACCGGGAACACTACACAAACTATGTGGAAAAAACTAGAAAATGTAACTATATTCTGTCTCACTCCTCCTCGTTTGGTGAATTTTTTGTATAAATATATTATAATAATAAGACATCATATTATTATGTACCTATAGGTAATAAGTTGATTAAATATATTTGGACAATATTGATTGGGTAAAAGTCAAAATCAAAATTTGACGACCTGGATTTATTGGGTGATAATGAATTTTGGACGAAATTACGAATTGATTCATCCGACTTATATATAGACTGTCGCTTCACTTAAATGCATACTGTAGATTGTGCGGAAGGTTTTTCGTATTTTGATAGTATGCCAATGTGTGAAAAAATTAATTTCTAGTTCACAGTCCCCACCATATTATATGCATCTATTCCAACCGACGTTTTCTGACGC
This sequence comes from Macrosiphum euphorbiae, assembly GCA_949089665.1. NCBI lineage: Eukaryota > Metazoa > Arthropoda > Insecta > Hemiptera > Aphididae > Macrosiphum > Macrosiphum euphorbiae. The sequence continues at coordinate 87,461,604 of CARXXK010000001.1, read as the reverse complement.
ATATATCGATCACCGGCACGAGGTCGTCAACCACTGTGCTGTATTATATACAGCACCAACAAAAAAAAGCTCTTAACCTTTACTCTTGGGATGGCGGACAAATTTTTTTTTTTGGAAAATCGATTCCTCGGTTTTTTTTTGATCTCTTTGAAAACATTATATCTCTTTCTCTGACTATATATATATATATAAAACATAGGGAAAGGTCCTTTATACGTATTATATATATATATATATTATATATCGAGGAAAAAATGGATTGTTCTTACCTGTTATATCGGTCCGAGCTCTCCCGAGTGTCGCCATAGGCGACTCGAGGATGACGTAATCCAAAACTAACTACGACTACAACGTCGTCGGTGGTGAGGTGGAAGAGAAAAAAAAAGAAAATCAAAACTATAACGATAACGCGCGGTCGTGCAGGTTTTTCTCGGCGACGCTGTGCGTTTAACGACGTCATTTTTCCAAACGCCCCTTGTCTGCTACCAGCGGGCGATTACCCTACGTCAAAAATGCTCAAACTTTTTTTATTTTTATTATTTGTGTTTTCGTTGTTATTTATTTATATTTTAATATTGTATTTTACACGTTTGTTCACATTTTAAATTGTTAATCTTTTTCCTAGTTTTCTTAGTAGCTGTATATTATTATACCTTTTAAGTTCGTCGTATCCGAAACGCTGCTATTTAATTATGATAATGTATACAGTGTGTGTGTGTGTGTGTGTGTGTCTGAGTGTCTGTGGCTGTATCTTAAGGACTTAACCGAAAAACTTTGAGTATGACTAGCGCCTTCGAGTGAAATCGAAAACTTTGTTTCATATTATTCCAAACTCGGCCTTTAGGTGATTACAACTGTTTCCCAATAACTAGGTACATATTTTATATTCGGGGGTTTGTCACAATGTTATTTTTTCGTTGTTTTCTATAGATAAACTATCGCCGTTCCTATTTTACTTTTCTATCACCAGTCACTATTATAATACTGGCTTATAACTGTAGTTACATCATAAGGTTTTTTATGACACATTTACTGCAATAATACGAACTAAAACACCCATGTCATGACATGAGCTGTAATTGCATTCGTCGATAAACACAGAACACTTACGCACAGACACAAAGTTCAAAGTTTAGTCATAACATTCTGTCTGCATATGCACCCCCGATTTTGCAGTTATTAAAATCATTTCGGTCACTCGGAAGCGGCCATAGATCATAGATATCGAAACTTTGACGGGGCTGAAAAGATCACCTGACCTACTATGCGTATCGTTGAATTCACATATTGTACCATCGATGTAGATGGTAGGTTATAGATTGGGAGATTATTATCATCGTGTTTTATGTATAGACGTCAACAATGTATACAGACTCATCGAAGTTTACCGGCAGGAATTGCAGGGTACCGAAAATCGTTTTATATTTTCCGCCGTGATTTATATTAAATAATATACGCTAACAGCAGGTGGCATTTTATTTTATGAGAAATTCTTTCAATCGATGACGTTGCAAAACACCGAGTGTAACCGTCTGCGGTATACGCGGGTTATTCATACTACTAACCTGAGATTGCCACATACAACCACCGTGCCTATATATAACATGGTATATATGGTATGTGCCGGTCATAATGAAAACACGCGTATGCCATAGAACATTATTATTATTATTATTATTATTATATGCTGTTTGGTATAGAAGACTCACGTGGTGTGGCGTTGTCACAAAGGTTTACCACACCGAATCGAATGCACACGGAAAATCTACTGATGTTTCCCCGTCACATTCCATCCGAAACTATTCTAGAGAAACTTTTGCACACAGCAAAGACACAAAATAAAATGGCAAAGTAAAACCAAGGTTACTAATCCGTATCTTCATATAAGATCTATATCATATTAATTTATTATTACTTTGACAGCTGCAACAAGGGTATAAAAAAACATTAAACGACAACCTCACCTAAAATTATTATAGTTAGCTGGTATAGAATTAAAATGTAGGTAGTTTTTGGTTTCAATTAACTGCAGATACGATAAGTCCAAGATAAATAAGATGTAAAAATCATTTTGAACAATAATAATATAATAATATATAATATGAAGTCCAGGAAATTTGAAAAAAAAAATATAATCAAAGTCTACGAGACAATTCATTAAAATATTTAAATTATATATTTATTAAAGCGAAAAAAATTGTGAAATGTACAGAACAAATACATTTAGTTTACCTTACGTGTGTTTGCGTGTAGATATTTTAATGACGAAATTCGCGTACGTGAAATTCATTGTGTTACGAGAAAATAATTGCTAACGCGTACACAACAATTACAATTAATGATTTTTTGACGAAACTTACCGAATTTATTTTATAAACATCACAAATTTCGAATCACATAATTTGTGTTCATCTTTATAATATAACCAAATGCTGATCAAAGACTAATCGCGTTATTAAAACGGTGGACATATGTTATTATTATTCTGTATACGATCCTCTTGATAGAAAATCTGTGTTTTTATAACGTAAACTTTCTTGATCAGTATTGATAGAGTCACTAGTATAGACATTAGACACACATCCACTATTTTGAGCCTACAGATTGTTACAGGTATTGCATTCCAGTCAAAAACAATCTGTACCTACAACCATACTCGCAATTTCAACTTTTAACTTGGGGGGGGGGGGGGGGGTGAATATATTTAAGTCAAGTAGTTCATTGCAATAAAGCATTTTAAAATTATATGTCCTAGGTTTTGGGGGAGCTACGTCTAAGTTTGAGGGATTAGCCCCCCAAGCCCCCTTCAATTTGCGCCTATGTCTACAACTACGTAAAATGGTTTAAACCGAAAATAATTAAGACGTAATCTGAACGTTAATAACGAAGAATTTTCCATTATACTTACAGCTTCATTACAACGAACTAATATTGATAATAATATAATGCTGTGTATTATTTTTATACAAAAATTACGATTTAAGAGTTTAAAAACATAATATAATAGCTGAATTATTGGTAGGCATAATATTATTCGTTAGTCTGAGTAGCACTGGTCAGAGGATCCATTAATATATGAAATATGAGCAGATAAAAATATAACATTTCACATGGTTATGTTTAAAACGGATTTATTCTGAAAAACGAGATAAACAATATACATATACATAATGATAAATAATGATTAAGAAGATGTCAACGCAATATTGTGTAATCGCTAAGACCCACAAGCGAAATAGACAAAACGATTAAATTGATTTTTTTACAATTTTTGAATTATCTTAGAACTGAGTCCCCTATTATACAAATTATAAATAATAATATTTTCGAGGGATCGACATTAACTCAGTTTATAAATAAAATTGTCTATATTTTATTATTAATTTTATTTGACTTTATATTCGCCTTTAAAAATACAACAAAATCTCAAAAATATGGATATTAAAGTGTTATACAACAATATATTTTTCCAAATTTATAATAATAAATAACAAACACTCAAATCTATTATTCTCTATAATTATTGTTGTAATAGGTAAAGAACGTTTTTGCTTGAAAGCTTTTTGTCTGTAAACTACTAATTTTACTAGAAAACATTAATTATACTAATAATATGTTCTGTTTAATAACACAATTCCATCCAAAATATTATTAGTCCAGTCAATGAATGACCCAAAATGAGGTGTAGAGTGCGTGAGCAGGTAACTTAGCGATTCCTTCAGAAACTTGTTCGGGGGGCTTAGGGTATTAACATACTAAAAGTCCTGACACCTAGGTGGTGAGCCGGAGGGGGGGAGGGGGGTTAAAGTTGCGCTTTTTGGGTTTTTCGCTTATATCTCGTAAACGGTGCATCGGAGGAAAATTTTTTTAAATAACAAAATAAAGCTCATGAAATTATCTAAAACTTTTATATCGTATGTTTTTTTCGAATTCACAACCGTTTTAGAGCTACACCTTCGAAAAAAGTAGAATATTACAAAAAAAACCATTTTACCTCACTATATTCATAAAACAATCCATCATATTATCTACCATATTCGTTTTTTTCATTTTTTACTCTGCCACCCCTTTCCTTGGATGACCCTCCCTCAAAAAACATCAAGATTAGGGCATTTGTGTTTATTAAAAAATTAATATATGCATAAATTGAGTTTTTAATTTTTTTTCAATTTATTCTTGCAATAAAAATGTTATACAACATATTATATTACATATTCTACTTATTACTTATATAAATTTAAACTACATCACCATTTGTTCATAAAATCATAATTTCCATCCAACTTCTAAAAATATTAATAGCGATTATAAACTTAATGATAGACTATAATATTGTTGGCTAGTAATAAATATAGATATAAATATATAATAGTAAATATTTGGAAATGTTCGAGTGTTCAACTTGTCATTCCGTTACCCGTATGTCTATATAATTTTACTAGCTGATCCCCGTGTACTTCGTCTCCCGATAAATGTATCAACTCAATATGACTCAAACTTTGTTCAATTCGTTATTCAATATTCGGTGTATGGTGTTCAAAATGTATCTTATCTTTTCCGTTGCCCTTAATAAAAATTCTGAATCGCAGCAGTACATTATCAGGTAGGCAATCTACCTGCGGTAGATCGCGGACCCCGTGCTGTTTATACGGAAGTGTATGATTTAACTCTAAAGTATCAAAGTTATACCAAGTTTATTTTGATATAATACGGTGGATTAATATAACAAATTTGGTTGCTCGTAAAAAAACGCAACTCTTAAAAAAATTATGATTGTTGAACTCCTTTTGGGTGTAACTTGCTGCGGTAAATGCAACTCAGCCACCTTGGTAGGCAATGTTCAATATTTCGATTTGATGCAAGCTTGTACCTGATCTGCCCGAATAACCAATGGCAACCAATAAATAAATGCTAATTTCTACTGTAGACTGTAACCAATGGCAACTATTAATAAATAAAAATAAAATTTCCAATTTCCATCGTTAATCTCAATGTCCCTGTTTGAGCACCTATTTAAAATGCGAATTTTCGCAAATCCTTTCTTATTGCACGGTGAAAATATGAGAAGAACCTCTATTCCAAATTTCAAGTCCGTACGTTGAGTAGTTTTTGAGATACAGCGATCAGTGAGTCAGTGGTATTTGGATTTTATATGTATAGATAACTAATTATTGACTAACATTATCGGACTTTATTTATGCCTAAAACTTGCTCCGTGATATGATATTGTATGATTGGAAAAAGTGGCTGCCGGAAAGCAATGCTGACTTGTTCTGCAGCGTGCCTCCACTGCCAAGGTAAATGCATGAACAGCGTGCCTGTTGAAGATGAGGACGATGAAGAGCAAGAGGCACCCATTACTACAGACAAAGATGCAATGGATGAACAACCTGGGCCCTCAAATTCAAAGAAAATGAAAATATGATTGCATGTAAAATTAAGAATTACTTGAGAACTACTTATCTGTAAAATAAAGTGTGTATTATCATTATTTTTGTCTGTTTTACTTCTTAAAAGTGTGGCCACATATATTATTACATAAACGAACAAAGGTTGTGGGTCAAGAATATGATATATACATTTTCTGAAAATTGCAAAATGTTATGAAAGTTGTAAAATAGCTATAAATTTAGGCAGCTTGGAGATTAACAATTAATGTATGTGTATATATTCTGAAAGTGAATTTAAATATCTACAACTTCTTTTCTATGCATATTTTTAGTTTATGAATAGGTTTAGACAATATGATGGATTGTTTTATGAATATAGGGAGGTAAATGGTTTTTTTTGTAATATTCTACTTTTTTCGAAGGTGTAGCTCGAAAACGGTTGTGAATTCGAAAAAAACATATGATATAAAAGTTTTAGATAATTTTATGAGCTTTATTTTGTTATTTAAAAAAATTTTCCTCCGATGCACCGTTTACGAGATATAAGCGAAAAACCCAAAAAGCGCAACTTTAACCCCCCTCCCCCCTCCGGCTCACCACCTAGGTGTCAGGACTTTTAGTATGTTAATACCCTAAGCCCCCCGAACAAGTTTCTGAAGGAATCGCTAAGTTACCTGCTCACGCACTCTACACATCATTCCTTGACTGGACTATATATCTTAATTGAATTATTTTAAATATCCAACCTCATAATATAACTACTATTACATTATGTTATCTTTGTTAGGGTGTAAAATTAAAATAATTATTGATACCGTTCTCCCGATAAATGGTTGTTATAACTTATTAACTTATGTAATCTTAAACGAAATCGATATTTTCTTTTGTGTATAAAAACCACGGATTAATATACTGGATACGCAACGATGCATCTTATCAATGCTTTTTTTGATTAGTAGTCCTTCTTCGACTGCGGCAGGACTACTAGCGCTTTATAAGATCGTTGTGTTAACCGGGAGAATAATGAACTATTAGTTTCTTATTCTTCCGGTTAACACAGAACAATTCTATAAAGCGCTAGTTGTCATGCCACAACTTGAGAAGGTGCGGGCTTCACTTATCACAGGTTCGTTGGGTGTCCAGTATATTAATCCGTAATAAGAACTTTAAAGTTTAAATATGTCAAGATTATTCGTCCACTTTTAAATAAAATTATGTGTCCCAAACAAAAGTAATTAAATAAAACAATTGTTTTTCAAAGTATAATGCATATAACATTTTTTTTTTTTTGTAAAACAGTGTATTCATATTATATTAAAACAAACGTGTAGATAAAACTGATGTAGATAAAAAAAAATCACAAAAAATGTATTTCATATAACAACGAAAAATATTATAAGCATTTATACCAAATTGTAGTTATAAAATGTTTAATATACGTCATACAACAGTTAGGTAGTGTTTATAAATATCTATGTTTTTTTAATTAATTATTATTTAATTTGGGATTTTTTTTTTACCTCTCCATTTATGTCATACACAATATTGACTATAAAAGTTATAATTTTTGTATAATATTTTGTCCTTAACAAATAACAATACTATAACATTATGGTTATTAATAATCAACCGAGAATTGTGGTAATTTATGTATAATTAATTCATTCCTTTGTGATTTCAACGAATGGTACGACTATAATATTATATACACACATTTTAATTATAATATAATTGATTGTATATTAGTACCTAGTAAAAACTACTGGAGACAACAACACGTTTGCTACACATTTAATAACAATTTAATTTAATATTCGCTGTATACTTTTCATATTCATATTTTTTTTTACCGAAGCGGTAATTAAAAATATTATATATATAATTTTATATTTCAGATATTTTATGAATATTCAATTTTTCATTAAAATCCGTTAAGATTGCTAAAATAAACAACATTAGTTCATATTTTAAAATATGTTTGAAACTTTGAAATTACGAGGGACAAACAATATAAACGTTATAATATATTATTATAATATTCTGGGTCCAGTATTAATTAATTTGTTCGTCACCAATGTTTGTTCTTTGTTTTCGGCTCTATTTACAAACGTTAAATTGCTTTTTACGAACTATACCTACCTACGTTTGAAATAATGGCCGAAATGAAGTCGGTCGGTCGGGGGGGGGGGGGGGGGTCGTCGGGGGGAGTAACAGAGATAAAGCTGGGTCACGCGCAAAATTTGCATACCATTTTGAGATGCTTGAAGTGAAGTCGTTTAGCTAATAGACGATTGGCGCCCCTTAATTAAATATATATAGGGCAGGGTATTTAAAAGCGGCATCGAATTACGGTCGGAGATGATTTTTGCACGAAATAATATCACGACCAGGCGTCGAAATAATTAAGTATGATATTGTGCGTGCAAAATCGTGAAAACTCTGCAGCTTTTGGGTGTAATTTGTTTTGCACCGCGACTGACCGTATATAATATAATATTATACATTATAATATTTTAATAACATTACAAGACCAACTCTAAAGCACAGTTAATCAGTGGCATGCGAAAATAGTTGCGCAACGTCTATATAAACGAAATAAAAATATAACACGAATTACTACGCTACGTCATTACATCAATATTAATTTATAAATAAACCCATTATGTGCATTTTATAATATAATGATCTCCTGAGCGAATTGATTACTATATAATATTAGACACCTGTACGAATTATTATGAAAATATAAACAGGGCATTTCAATAAACTGTACGAGGATGTATAGCAGTATAAAATATTCCTAAACTAAGAAAAACCCGGCAGGGGCCAACCGTCACCATATTATTATATATAAATTGTAAGTTTTTGAGTAAAGCATAAATTAAATACTAGTCATTTTCAATATTATATACTTAAAAAGAAATGTATTACCGAGATTTTATTTAACGAATTGTGAATAATACTAACCATAATTTATTTTATCACTATATTATGTTAATTAACTTACCTTTGTACAGAACTCTCACCTCCACACAGCCATGGCTTGGAGATGACCAACAATAATATATAAGTAGGTATTCTTAATATTTTCATTATTGATAGATCGTATTGATCAAAATTTGTATCTAATTTTATGAGAAGTGTGCACACATAATATATTATAACATTATAACGTATCGTGTTTACACTTTACATGTATAAACATAATATTATTATACGTATACTACGACGAACCCTGTTGGCAAGGGTGTTGGAAAAGAAAATTTTTTTCAAATATTTACACCTCGTCCGACTATTATATTATCATCATTCAAAGTCCATGAAACGGTGCTTGGAATATACACATGAGTGAAGTAGGCGTCGAAAATAAAAAAATAAGTACAAGAAACGACGTGTTGGGGCGTAATTATTATAAGTGAATAATATTTAAAACTACTGCAGATGTAGCCGGTGATGAGCTGCCGGTATTTCATTAATGACAATAATCTATCATATCCTCGTGATTCGTTAGTCGATCATAAATTAAAACTATTACGACTTCGTTGTGTTTGTATAATATTATTGGTGTATTTTGTAATGTGCAATTTCAAGATTTTTACTTAATATAAAAAAAGATGCATAATAATATATGATTGACTATCACAATATTGTTATACGAAAAATGTATCAAATCAGTTGTTTGTAACTCGTAGTAATCAATTTAGTCGTCAGAGTATGATGGCATAAAGTTAGTTACCTAGAAATAATAATTATTAACATATTATATCGCATATAATTTTGGTCGGTAAATTATTCTGAAGTAGGAAGTATTATTTTGAACATGGGATGCATAGTGAACGATATGCATTGCATCACTTCACCACGGACGATATTCCCAAAGCATCTAACCAAAGATATGGGTGAGATAATAGACAAACAGGTAGTTAGTGGCTAGGCGTAGGTATATGGAATTCATGGGCGGTGTGGGTGTTGTGTTCCGTGTAAAACAAAGGTTTCTTTATCGTGTATACCTACACCTTCCGTAGAATATGATAAAGCTAATAATTATAATAATCATTATAATATTATACCAATATATTAATTGTAGTTACGTCACGGCATATTACACACTCAAACGCGTATCTCCTCGGTTTAATATATTATCCGACAACCGCATCGTCGACGAAAACAACCAGCACGTGTGTACTTCAATCACGGTGACGGTGGATTTTAATTAATCGTTACGGTTCAATTATAACTGTAGGGAAATCTGTAATAATAATAATTATGATTATAATATTAGTTGATATTATGTATAGCACACATTTTGATTGTACAACATACGCGACGAGTCAAAGAGAAGAAATTAAAAAGTCACTACTACCTATATATATATTATATAGATAGGTACACGTATATTTCGGTGAATGACCCCCCCCCCCCCCCCACTACCAAAGGTATATCAGGCAGGACTTCAGTAATAATAATTATGTGACAAAAGGCTTTAATTAATCCGATTGACATCCGAGCGATTTGTTCCGGTGTAGTCGGTCACGCGTGAATCGGATGTAGTCATAGCAAACCGCAACTGCGTATTTTCGTATAATAGTATTATACAATTACGTCAGGGTGATTATAAAAAATCTGATGAGAAAAAGTGTAAAAGCAATCATTTATAAAAATGCACGGTTTCTTGGTCAAATATCTGACTCGTGGGCTACACTGTAATCGAAAATAGTTATATCCCAAATACTAACCTATCCTATCACTTACTTGCGCTATAACATAGCGCCAAACATACTGATTACCCTAAAATGTATAACAAATAGCATATTATAATACCAGGCGTATATCTACGTATGTCTACTGGGGGTCTCCCCAAATGAATTTCAAAATATGTACTGAAAATAAGTGTGCGCTATCTTCTAGAATTTATTTATTATGTGTAATAGTATTAGGCATGTGCAATAATTTATGTTTAAGGTATCTTTGATATATAAGGTATTATTGTTAATTCTCACCCCGAGCCAATCATAAAATCCTTGCAGGTATATCCATCGGATATGTTAAACATTGAAGTTCAACAGTTCTCAACTTTACAACAAACTATAACTACTCACTAAGTTTGTCTTAAATGTAAATTATATATTAATATTTTGTGATTTTTAAATTGTATAAAATCTACCACCTAGGTGCCCCGTGGCAAGTCAAGTGGAGCGATATCATCGAGTTCAATTATTTTAATGAATTTTTCCTTTTTTTTTTTAATCACCCTTGTCGGCACATTCTTTTCTCGTCGGATTAAAAATTCTTATACTTAAGCAGGCTGCTATATATTTTTGTCCCGTTAATCCTGACAACGATACTAAACCTTGTGAGTCATTTCTGAACAATTAAATACGAAACTTAATCCCCATCATTTATTTATAAACAATTGGAGATTTTTGTAAAGTGTAGAAATTATTTAAATGATATTCGAGACTATATACGTACAACGTATTATATATTATACAATACATAGTTATACATGTTATTTAATGACGCGATTATGTATGTCTATGTCAGCGTAATGTACTTTTCGTTTAAATGGATAACGAAAAAAAAAATACGAAAAAAAAGAGTAATTTATTTAGGTCATTTTAAATGCAGAAACAGTTTTACCGATGAGGAAAATATAGAAGAGGGCAATGGGAAATTTTCGTTTCTATTATTTTTCGTTCTGTGAAATAGTGCATATTTCTAAAGAATTCTTTCGTTTTTAAATTGAATGTATAAAAAAAAATTCAATAGTTCCCTACAAAAGGTAAAACACAAAATAAAAGCATTTTTCAGTGCATACATAATAATGTGCATTATATTTTAGTATAATAAATAATTTTTTTTTGTTTTTGTTTTGTTATTTCGACCAGCAAATTGTTTTCACGTATAATTGAAAAATACCTGAATATTACTTAAGTTTTTGAATCCACTGCGATAGCTGTAGCTGGTTATCTAAAATATTGTAATAATTGAATGAAATACATTATATTTTGTGGGTTTCTCGGAATACCAACGAAGTGGGAGATTCTTTTAATGGCAATGCATTGTTGCTACAAACAAAATTAAAGTAAATGGTTTTTTTTTTGTGGAAAGTATAAATATTTATTTTAACAAAGGGCAAACAATTTACAAAAAAATATTATGCATTAATGAATCCAAAACTTTTTGATTATAAATCAGGAAAACGAACTATGTACTCTGACACTTTTGAACTCGCCGACACCGTCGCATTGTGGCATACTTTATTCACTCGCTAATTTTAACATATTGTTAAACTTTGTTGTCAAACTTGATTGTCGGGATTTCCGTGCGCCTAACACGGCCGATGACGCGTACAACTCGACAGTGATGAAATGGATATTAAGAAAAAAAATCGCATACGATGTCGATTTAGATATTTTAAATTAAATTCGTAGGTGCAGGTTGTTGTGCCATTATATCTTTTGAAATCCGATGAAATATATTATTATTGTCTTCACGAGTACCGAGTTTTATGTACATAACGCCATATTTTGGGTCATGTACGAATAGTAGCAGATACAACCATCTTGCAGTTTCAAGCGTGGATCAAGAAATGAAAAAAGTGGAATGGGCTTGATGAAAACATTTTCGATTATCAATCACTCCTGAATGTCAACAAGCAATATAATATAATATGTTTTAAGTAGAGTGTTGCTTTAGTTAAAAAACTGATAATTAAGATAATCTTTGAAAATTGTAAAGCACCCAATGCCTTAGGGGGGGGGGCTTTAACCTCCACAGCTACCCCCTTTTGTAACCTGTGCAGTTTGAATTTACCATCACCGCGTGTGTGACGGTTTCACCACGATCCAATAATACCTATGTGGGACCTAAAACACGATATTAAAGTAAATGACGGAATCGAAATATTCTTTACAATTTTCATTTATTTTATATTTTGTCACGTGGTATTTTCCAAATAATTTCAATCAAATTGTAAATTGGACTTTTATTGGAACTTTTATATGTCTACACGCTACTATGATTATTTTTATAAAAATACTGCTGCTGCAGTATATTATTCTTAAAATACTGATTCAACTGTATATCGGTATAGCCCATACCAATGACCTTTTTCTATATACTTTATGGTGTTCCATTTGCTTTGACAGTCACAAATAAATATTCTACGCGTGTATACAATATACAGGTACGCGTTTATAAATAAACAAAAATGATTTAGAATATCGTCCAAAGAGAAAGAGAAACCCTACAGGATACAAATAGGTACCTGCAAGTTTAAAAAACTTGTCTCGATTCGTTCAACTCAACCCAAGACGGTGTGGTGTAGTAAACTTTATGGAAATATTAAATTCATCGTTGCAATGAAAAAGACATAAAAAAGAAAGATATTGAGCAGTAAAAACCGTGATTGCAGTTGACGTTTCCTCAAACTAGTTAAAAACCAGTGTACATATTCTCATTTTCTTCTTATCCAACATAAATAGGTTTGCAGTTTTTGTTTAGGATTCCATGTGAATTAAAATATTTTATAATAAATTGAGAAGTAAAGTCAACAGTGATGTATGTTAGGTACTTACACTAAATAAACTTCAATGTACTTTTCTTCAATGCATATAATTGTTACATATATTTGTAAACTGATCACAGTAAGCTTTGGATTAGTTGAAAATGTTTAAATCACAATGATTGTTTTTGTCGAAATTTAGAAAAACTTAGACAAAAACAAAACATTGGAACTTTAAATCAATACACGACATTAATTCTGAAAATCGATGAACACCATTCTGAGTGGTGGTAAGAAAAAAACCATTTTTGAAAAATAATTTATTATATTATTTTCTACCATTTTAGCAGAAATCTATTTTATTTATAATTAATTGAATCAAGACATCGATGTAATACTTTGAAGACCATATTCTAAAATGATTTATTTGTTGCAAATAAATATAATTTTTTTACGTATTACTTTCTTATAAACAATGAAACTTACATCTTGCTGATAATATACTTCAAACTAAGTATATTATATTTAATATAATCAATAATGATTAATCCGAAATTGAAAAATTTTCTGAACCAAGGTGCAAGGTTATTAGGGTTTGTTAAAATGTAATAGTATTTTATTAAAACCGTTTAAAATCCTTTAGATACACGCGTATAATAAACATTTATATTTTAGTACATACACTATACAGTATACACGCAATGGTACCGCATGCAGTGTACAATGTACATCATACTATATTATAATATTATAATTTATAGTAAATAATGATTAAAACGAAATGTTGTTTTGATACATTTTCAGATCCGACGTTCGGGTTGGTTAAAATCTAATAGTATTCTATAGCCAAACCGTTTAAAATCCTGCCACGATTTTCGTAATATGCATTTATATTTCATATAGTATAATAATGTAAGTACCTACGTGTATTTATAATCTACACATCAATTCGGTTCGTTGAGTTTTGACTCAAAATAAAATTATTATAATGTACACACTATAATAATAATATTATCATTAAATGTTTTCTGAAAAACGTTCTTATACAATTTTCGAACTTTCGTACACATATTCGGTTCCGTATTGCGGTGGTGACCAATATAAATATTTTCTTTTATAATATAATAAAAGAGTAGAAACAGGTAGCATTACACATAATACGACGAAGGGTTTCGGTTCATCAAAATAATTCAAGAATGAGATTTATAGGTACATACTACATATTAAAAACGAAATTTCTAAAAATTTTAATTTTGATATGGATACAGGGTTTTGTAATATGGTCTATCATGGACTAGTGTTTATGAGCCAATTTTCTGAAATGTTTAGTTATCCATTGAAATTTAAAACTATTAAAACTAATCTGTGATGCAAATATTAATGTATTTAGTGAATAATGTAACTTTTTTTTAATAATGTCTTCTTCGGGACCAAGTGAGACGCAAAGGTGTTCGGTATGTCGTATTTTTGCCGGGTCCCTTGAGTGTCTCTGCATTCCATGAATAACATATATTATTTGATGAAGTAGCATCTCAGATGTCTATGCATGTTTGAAATATTCTCGGAGGCTCTTTTTTTCATAAAATGAGAATGTGTTGCTAGTATTTAAATATACCGACGTATAACAAATAACTAAAATCGTTCATATTATATCAATAATTGGCATAAAAAAAAAAACAATATAATATGTATTGAGTAAAATAATATTATTTCTATCGTTGTTATAGGTTGAAAATATAGGAAATCGCATAGAAAAAATTATAAGACAAATCAGATACCTATATAACCTTATAATCGTGCATCTCATGGATTTATGTATTTACTCTGTAGTGTAAAGCAAATGATATTAAGTTAATGTATGCCGTTAATTTGCATAATTTAAAAATTGAATTTAACTTAACTGTAATTCAATGATCAAAAGATTAATTTACAAATTACATTAAATATACATACAGAATCCAAGAATATTTAATATGCTGCACGCATAGTGTGAAAGGTTTTGTTCCCGCTTAATTATTTTTCTTATTTTATTCTCCATTCTATTAAAACTGATTTTTGAAAGTTTTCAGAAATTATTTTCATATTAAATGTATTTTTTATATAATGCATTCACTCATTTATTTGTAGTAGTTATATTATAGATCCATCTTTCTATATTAATGTTGAGTTTTTTACGTACTCATTTTTAATTGTAACATCAAAGTCGAAACTTAAAACGAATAAATGGCTTAAAAAAAGAATACCAGAAAAATGATTTTAAACTTAAAATGAACATTTAATATTCACTTGTCTCGCTTATAATAATTGTTGACTAAAGTTCATTTCTGAAATTATGTAAATGATATTAATTTTCAGAGGAAAAAATAATATTCTATATTGCATAACTTTTGTTTTCTCTTCTTTCCGTACATTAGTTTTAGCCTGGTCAGAATTTGAATAATTATTTAAAATTAATTGTGTTGAATGAATGAAATTACTAAAACAATTTAAACAAAACTGTTAATTCTTATATGGATATTATACTGTATGCGTCGTTGTATAAAAGTGAATTAAATCATCCTGCAGGTGAAATAATATTATTTTTTTATTTCGTCAGGCAATTCTTATCGAATATCCAATTTTTTGTGAACTCAAAATACTTCAATAGTAACCGTATAAAACATAATTGTATTATATTGTCGTATATTTTGTAATTGATCCAAAATATAGTACCTATACGAGCATATACATGGCAAAGTGAGTCGTAGGGTATGTATAGCGAGTGGGATTTTGGACGTGGTAACAGCGTGTTGTAACTTGTATTATTATTTTATTTTTTACGTGTATTGCGTTTCGATATGGAACGAAACTTGCTTTTCCCGATTTCTTAGCGGAATTCTGTTACAGAAATTTAATCCGAAGTAAAATGTAAAAACATTTTGCGTTTTTTTTCGGCCATCGCCTCGGCACACACCGTCCGTCGAAAAACCTTTTAAAAATTCGGTACTTGGCGAAATCGATAATAATAAAAGAAAAAAATTGCCTTTTTTAAAATCAATCTAAGTGTTAATGGAAAGTTTTCTTTTTCTGCCAACCGAAATCCGTCGGCCGACTATAATATGTGGAGGTGCAACGCAGTGACGAAGATGCAGACGACGGCGACGACGACGACGAGAAATGCGAAGGCGGCTGCAGTGTTGATGGATGACGTATTTCTTTCATTCGGAGAGCGATCGAAGATCGCAATCGGGTAACGTATCTCGGCCTCGGAAGATTTATCGTGCGATTACTGTCCCCCCTCCCCCCGTATACACCCTTTTTGGATTTTTATTGCGAATCCCGCGGGACGAATTTACCTAGCCGAAAACTTGCCGGGAGTATTAATCATTTTAGATCCGGGGAACAACTTTTCGATTCGAAAGCATTTATCTCTATCTATTATTCGTATATTGGCGTATCCGTCAGTGCAGTGGCGGCGGCGTCCGTCCTCGAGAATAACCGAATATAGTCGACGTACACTCAGCGGAGAGCCGCATAAACCTATAGCGAAATCTTCGTTATTGGACCATGGAAAACAAAGGGGGGGAAGGTGTAAAACAATGTAAAAACGTTCGTCGCCTTGAAATAAGCAGCCCCGTTTTTTTTTTTTTTTAATATTTAAGAATGAAGTTTTTCTGACAGTATTTAAATATAATATTATACATTGTCACCGCCGCAGAAAGTGTATAAACGAGCGCATAACGCGTCGTGTGAAATATTAAATGCGCGATTACGATATTAAATCATTTTTACTGACGTAATTCACAGACTGCGACATTTCTTTTCTTTTTATTTTTTCCAACGATCTGTAGGAACGGTGCCCGTGCCTTTTTCCATTCATGTAGAACATAATATATCCGCGGAATGTGGAGGTACACCGAGCCACTAGTTCGTGATATTATGGCCGTTCCCAATCTATACCTACGAAATTTGTACGACAACTTTGCGATTTTCTTTCTCACCACAGGAGGTTTGGCACGTGAATTATTATGATCAATTACAATAATAATTCTTAGACTACGCTAAATCGAGTAATCATCAATATAATACTTGTGGTATATTATAAGATAATTGAGGAGTGGAAATCCAAAACGTACTATCGCCAAAATACTGATTTTTCAGGAGAAGTGATTTTCTGTATCTTAACATTTCCAATAAAAACAAACCATTTATAACCAGACAAATCATTTTGAAAAAAAATTTTCTTTTTTAAATTATTTAATAATATACCTATTATTAATATTTAAAACGATTCAAATGTGTTAAATATTCCAGTGTTATATTTTTAATTTAATTTAAAACTTATTTAAACATTTTAAAGCTCAATTTTAGTACGTTTTGGAAAAACATTTTTAATTCTCTATATATAGGTATACGTACAACACGAGTAAAAGAACGTTTTAGCATAACATAAAAAAAAGTACGTTTGGAAATTGTTTCTTTTTGATATAGTTAATGATTTGTTCCTATTCTTTTAACACGGTCAATAGTACGTTTTGGCGTAAAACTGAAAAAAGTACGTTTTGATTTTCTAAATATAATTTTTATGTATGGAAAAGGTTCGTTTTGAATTAACCTGTCATTTTGAATCACAAATTTGACCAGGAAATAGTACGTTTTGATCTATTCTGACGATGTTTTTTCCATAAGAATCGATACCTAACCCGATTTTGTCAATATTGGCAATAGTACGTTTTGGATTTCCACCCCTCTATAGATAAGGTATAATGTTATTAAACTTACGTATTTTTTTTTTCATTTTGTTTTTCATGAAATATACAATTTAAATAATTATAGGTGAAATATATATATACATATATATATATACTATTTTTAAGCCTGGGCTTGTGACGGAGTAGAGAGTTCACAATTTTATATAATATTATTGCTTAAATGAGAATTAAATTAAATAGAAAACATATTTTTACTTAAAATTATAAAAAAAAACACAGCTTTCTATAAATAATATAAAATATAAAATGTAAAATGGGGGACGAGGTGGCCGAGCGGTCTAACGCGTCGACTGCGGCGCTGGCAGTCGCGGGTTCGCCTCTCGACCACTGGGCGGCATTTTTCTCCGGGCAAGTCACGGTGTCCGGAGTACAAGTGCCGCTATCCCCCAACCCGGGGCATGGCAGAAACCTACGGGTGCCCCAATAAAAATTCTGCCACCACTAACACACACGTGTACCAACCTACCCAATCTAAAAACCTAAAGTTCCCTCCCAACACCCAATGGCCTATGTTGCCGCGGGTTATCCAATAAAAAAAAAAAAAAAAAAAAAATGTAAAAATGCAAATACAAGATATTGAAATTATAAAGAAAATATAATAAAATATATAAACATACATATAAGACATAAATATATATGAAATAGAACAAAATATGTCAAGTTATTATATCTTATCCAGTAATTAATATTTGTAGCTAATATAAATACCAGCAATTAAATTTAATAAAAATTAAATAAATAAAAAAAAAAAACAAAACTGACTGAAATACGGACTCTACTTTAAGGTGTAATTAAATCTGAAAATAGCCACTTATAGACTATTTTTTTCCCATTAACTACGCCACTGTGGATATTTTTTTTTCAAATAGAGTTTTGGTATCTGGTTAAAGTAGGTTGGACCTAAAGAGTCTACAAAAGATTACCCAAATGATTTTTTTGTATACTTTACAGGTGAGTTATAATCTCTATGTTCTCCTAATTGAGAAAATCTATCTTGTTTATAGGGCTTATTAAATTTGTTATAATAAATAAAATTAAAAATTGTTTGTATAAGTATCTTATAGGAAGAACTCCAAAATTTGAGTAATTTATTTTTGATGAATCTACTAAATATTTTTTTGTTTAATATTATTCTTAATACATTATTTTGATGAGATTGAAGAAATTTTAAAAAGTTATCTTTGACACCTCCCCATACTAAAAGGCCATGCTGACAAATGGATTGATAAAAGGCAAAATTGATTCGAACAGAAACCATCGTCGGAACACCATTATCAGTGCCAGACATATTACGTCGATTTAAGTCGATGTCTGGCTTCCGTTAACGTCCATTTTGACAAAACTACCACGAATGGCAAAAACCATTATATTATTAAAACCATATATTATTTAATATAATAATAATTGCGTTTTTACGACGAAGAGCTTTGCTAAGTTATTATTCACTTGCGCAGAATAGATTCTATATAATCCCAAAATTAGTCTGACACACAGTTTATGTACAACACAATAGTAGGTAAGCATTATATTGTTATTATGGTATTGTGTCTGGGGCCGAAAACGGATATCGGAACAGGAAACGAGAATCCAAGGAGGATCTTGACATACAAGCGGCTGCGGAATAGAATTACGCAAAGCACGTACAGAAAAAAAATATATATATTATAATATATCCATAATATATGAATAGTCATCATAACATAATATCATCAGTATTCGAAATGTGACCTGCGTCAAGGTTGACACTTGGAAAAAAAACACCCTTCGTATAAATTTAATGAAGCCGGACATGACACTCGCACGGTAGGTACATCCATTGCAGCGATCGCAAAAAAAAAAAAATTATAAAAAACTGCAACGGGGGAAAAAATGGTTTTCTAGTTTGGATATTATAATTTAATATTGAGTATTTCAGCGACGGCCTATTGTATGTGTCAAGACTAGACGGTCGAGGGAAAAATAATAATAATATCACGCAGGTATGCTGCAGCAGTGGTTGTCCTCGTGCATGCACCCACGCACTCACCTGAACACACCTACATTTTTAATTTATATACGACTAAATTTAATATTCGTCAATAGAAATAATTGCAATTTTACTTTTGAAATAAGTACCTAAGTATTAATATTGTATGTTCTGAGCTTAAATAAACACTGTGGTTCAAGCATGAAACTCTTTCTCAGAACTTTATTGCGTCCTCTTATATGGCGATACGTTATCAGAAATTTTTGTATTTACGGGGACGTATGTAAGCTCGACTTTTCAGCTTTGGATTTTTAGAAACCCTTACTTGAGGTGCAAATACATACAACAAATACTGTCTAAACAAGTTTAGGTCCTTCGAACCTTTCACAGAGACACAGTCATAGAGAAAAACTCCATCATTCAAGTTACACCCACTTAAACACTTGCAAGCACATCTGAAAATGAGGTTAATATTTTATTTCCGACTTACAGAAATATATTGATACCATAATCGGCTTTATTACATTTTAGAACGATTATAATCTTTCTGATGGTAGGTACCTAATACCTATTATACCTATTGATGTATATTCTAACGTTTAGAAACAATTGTTTATCTAGTAATTATTAAATAGCAATTATGTGGACAACTATATGAGCGATTCGTCCTGTGTTTAAAACGACGTTAGCGATAGAAGCATTTATTTATGTGGAAAGACGGTTTTCCAAGGAACCATTTGATTAGCACGAATCACAAGGAGCTATAGTGATGTGGAACGTTTATGATTTAATTCACATATATTTAGATTTCCGTAGAAACAGTGTCGGGTACCTTGTCGGTAAATTTACTGTTTGATCTATCTGTTGAAAAGCGATGAGTGGTGTTGTCGTAGCTGTCGTTATAATATTATTATGTTTTACTCGAGAGCTTAATCGAAAACAGCTGTACTGCTCAAAGTGACTCGTTTTGTTTTTCTACACTCACGACGTTCTTGTCTACGGTTTGCGATGAAAAGTCGATTACGGTCTACAAAAGAAATCTTATTTTAGATGCCGACAGTTTTACCTACGGAAGTTAATAATAATATAATATACAGCAATCTACTAGCATTTATCCAAAAAGCAATATCTGCGCAGTCGCCATAATATCATAGTCGCTTATCGTTACGTTATATTGTATTACGGACTGGTAACTTAACCATAATAGGTATACAATCTCCCTCGGTAACGTTACACGCACAGTGATGATAAAAATAATAATAATATTATCATAGGAAGTAATGAACACGGTTACGGTCGGCAACTGTACTTATATTGGCTGGCAACGCTGTGACTATAATATAATATAATGATACATATTATATCATATGTAGATAAAAAAAACCACGTGTACGTATTTAATGGAATAGACCTGCAGGGATGACTAGTTAATATTTTTCTGATAGCCAATTAAGAATCGGAAAGTTTCCTGGGCCATCAAAATTATTAATCGGCTTACGCCGTTTATCGCCAGAAAGTAAGGAGAAAACTAAACGAATAATTTATAGTGAAAATTTAAAAAAAACATAATATTGTAATCTATCAAAAATAATAATATTTATAAAATACATTTCATGTCTGGGAGCCAGGTAAAGACGTTCGTCCACGAGCCGCCCTCTGGTGACTTCTGATATAGTAATGATGCAAAACGCAATAGGTATTCAAAAATATGTAAAGGCTATAAAATTTAAAAATCGTGTTATTGTATTGCGTATACATACGGTAACAACGCCCAGATTGAAAATATAATTCAATATGTCATAAATTCCGTCGTAATGTATGTCGATATGATGTAACATTATATTAGGTATGTAGGTTTGACGTCGATTTTTTGGATCAGTACGTCAAGATAATTTATATGGAAATTCGCACAAAACCGACGCGTCGGTTTACTTTGGCGGATTTCTATTATTGCGAGTGGGCAAAGCGGAATATTATTATTATTAAATTCGATTTGTTTCCCCCAAATATCGCATAGCATTATTATAGGTAGGTACCGTAAACGATATCTCACTATTGTGTTTGTACGGAGGTAACGAGACTTGACACCTTCCATGCAATTCAATCAATATAGAATTATATAAAACAACAGCTGTTGCGCATTAATTGTGGGCGTTTTCCGGTGATCGCTGTGGAAGTTATATACACTCGAATTATGGCAGCAAAGGTGTGAATATAATTTACCTCTTGTTGGGTAGAATCTAAACGCCATAGGAGGAGACGAGCGTAGGTCCGCGAAATCTTCGAACCAAATAAGAAAACCAGCTGGTACTTGTCATTCGAAACTTATAGTTTTGATGTCAACGAAACTTACTATGGGTAGTAATATAATATTTCGATCAGGACGCTCAAACAGTAATTTTTTCCCTCGAATATTTTTTTATAATTAAATTATTAATATGTAATTAATTTCAAAGGGAAGTAAAAGTAGGTCAACTAAAAGTTCTTTGGTGACCATGTGCGTTTGAATGCCAACAAAAGGTGTTGATCGGGTCGGTCCGAAGGCGTACAACGTTCACTACTGACTCTTATGGGGTTAATATAACTTGTTTGTATTTAAAATATTATAATCGTGTTCAAGGCATTTGTTTCTTTTTCTTTTCTTGTGCGGTGTGTGTCTATGATTGACATCAGAGTATTCTCACTCTATACTTGTCTGCATCTGTGAGAACTCGATATTTATTTTAGTTTTATACTAATAATTGCGTGTTTTAGTGCACGTTACAAGCGAAGTATAAATGATATATGACTAAGACTTATGAACATATTAATATAATCACCATAATTACATTCGTATTGTCTTCAAAACAATAATCGTTTCAAAATGTATGTTGGGAGCCGCCGACGTAACTCGACCTGCAATTGGGCGGTTGACAAGTAGACGACAAAAAAAAAATCGTACACACGTAAAACAATATAATATGTTGTGGATAAGTTCTGAGAACTATAATTTGTATGATATTATTATAGTGAAAGTTTGGAGGAAAAAAATCGAATGCTATTAAACTGGAGCAAGTTATATAGGTGTGCAAGCTTTATAACGGACGTGTAAAGTTAAACGGGGGCAAGTCTCGAGATTCGTATCGCGAGCGTACTTGCTGCGATACAATATATATCGAACGAGGACGATACGCGTGTAATACGTTTCAAATGGGAATTCCAAACTTGCGGTGTGTCAGAGAAATGGACCTCAGCTGTGCGGAAGCAGATGATGTATGGGCAGAGGGTTAATTTCGTCGACCACTGCCTTCTGCAGCAGACGCGTCGTGTACGGTTGGGTGTGTGTGTTTTTCTTATACGAAAAAATAACTTTTAGTGTATATATATATAATATAATATGGTGTTTGTGGTCGGTGCTGCGCGAGTAATAATAATTCGACACGGTGCGGCGTAACCATCCGTCCGTCTACCAACAAAAATAGCTGGAGTGAAAATCGTCGGGCGGAGGAGTACGCGAGTTTCCTTTGGAAATCGATCGAAGGCCTTTGGGTGAGAAAAAAAATGTCTAATATATAATATAATAATATACTAAATATAAATAATAGTATGCACCTATTTATATATATATATTGTGTATATAAATATAGTATGTATACGCTACACCCGATGTCCGAAACACGTTTTATATTATTTCTTCTTTCATCTTCAAAAATATTATATACTTTCTTGTTTTTTCCTTAGAAAACTTATTATCAGACCGCATCCGACTATAAGTTTATATAAAATATATATCTATCCGTTTGTATATACGCTTCCATTATATTTTATTGATCTAATTTTTCTTTTCTTTTTTTTTGCGCCCGCGCCACCCGACTATTTCCATTATTGTGATGAAAAGTTTTCGGTCTCGAGATAATTAATCTGAACCCTTAAAGATGATATCACACTCACAGTACCTTGAAAAAATCGTATTATAATAAAAAATTGAGTTCGCCTGTATAATATACTATATAGTTGGTAAAATTAGCCGCATTAAAAAAAAAAAAAAATTAAAAATACAATGCTCGTAGAATAAATTTAGTCGTCCGAAGACACGAGACGGTGATATTTTATGAAGATAAAAATAAACGTTACCTTAGGCTATATGGGTACCTAAGATCGGTGAAATTATAATATCGTACATTATACAAAATATAATATAATATTATTATATATTTTATGCTGTACAGCATTTACAGTGTATAGTGCTACGATGCTACTGCGCTATAGTGTTATAAGTCTATATAGTGTATATACTATATATAGGCAATATAATGTATAACTATTTTCGAGTAGAACTAGTCGAACCGTGTTCGCGGGGGGGTCGCTACTATGTGCATATCATAGGGGGTGGAGGGCAAACTCAAATCTGCGACGGTCTTAAAATATACACACACAATTAAGACGCAAAAGCTAATTGCTATTTACATTAATAGTTGTCTGGCGAAGGGTCGACGTTTGTTGTCTATATAATATATATATATTATTATTATATGCGAAAACTAATTTCCTAATAATATAATATTTGAGCATTATTACATTGCGTAATACCAGCTAATTAGAAAGTACAGCGTTAACATCCTCGCAAAAGCTTATATTATTATTATATTATAGTGGCTTTCTCGGGGAGACGTATATTATGCATACGATGCTTGCGGTAGACGTTCGGGTAGACGTCGGCGACGCCGTTTTGACTGCTGTTCGATCGTCTTCATTTTTTTGTATAATATGTATAGCGTACTTATATAATATATTAATATATGATAACATATTATATTATGCATAGAAAATATTTACAGTCGTCGGCCCACAAGTGAGTGTCGCTTAAATAATATACGCTTTTGAAATCGGCGTGGCGATGTGGTTCGGTCGTAAAAGGTTTAAGACTCGATTATCTATTATAACACTATACCAGGCATATTGTACAATGTACTTCCAACGACGCTGACGCGTATAAGTGTAAACGTTTATATACGTTATAATTAAATCGGATTTTTCTAAAACTTACATATGCTATTGACAATGGACTCTATATTTAAAGTTATGGGTGGTTTTAGTTTTTGTTATTTCAGTCATTTCACGGGTGGAATTGGAAGTGTTAAAATGCTCCGATAACGCACAAGTGGCCAACGGTTTACTGTAGGCGACTGACCACATAGAGGGCTGAAAACCCGTAGCGTCTGCTGATTGGGTGTCTATAATATACTAAGGATAACATTGAATTAAATCCATACTACTTTCATTGGTTCGAATTGAGTTCAGTTATTATCTTAATATATTTGAATAGAGCCCTGTACAGATAATATAATATCATAACTGTCTAAACAGATTTATATAATTATTTTTAGTATTTTTGTCCGAGCTCAGTGCAGTGAGCGAGTGACGAAGGGGACATCACTGTAAATAATTTACGATGTTTTTTCCGTTGGCGTCAAACCTAAATCACTGTTATAATTATTATTATAAATATTTTAATATATGGGTATAATATTGTATAAATCGTGGTTTAAACATCGTCATAATTTTTCCTCCAGCCTGTTCAAGTGTGAATACTAAAATTAATGTGTACGTAAACTTGATGTTATTCAGTGTAATTTTGTTGTACGAACCATACTTAATGTCACTAAAAATAGACAGTACGCAAATGAAACATACTCATCAAAACTCTGCACCGAATCCGACTCAAATCGATATTATTGGGACACAATTCAATATCACCGCTTAATGCAAGTGTGGTTTTCGGGTTTTCATATTTTTTATGGTAATTGTCGTCTCTGAAAATACTCTAATCGAACAAAGGTTAACACACAAAATATTATAATGTCGTATTGTGTTAAAGTGTGTACCTATATTTGCAGCAGGTTAGCGTTGGTTGAGACCACTAATTGAACATGTTCGAATTCGCGGCAAAAAACGAATTCGTTTCGTTTTCAAGCCGCCATATTCGATGACGTCATTAAACGGTCAGACTTTCGACGGGTGCAAAATGTTTACGTACTACGTAGAGCATATTATTAATAATTCAGACTGAAATTATGTAACATTAAAACGGTCATATAACTACTGCTATGATACTACGGACATTGCAATTTGCAGGACAACCAACGCCTAAGTGGCGGCAGCTGCAGATATGGACTGTATTGTTGTAATATGTAAATGTCACGCAAGACCGGCCGACTGCCGTATTATGATATTTTAGTCGATTTAATACCATATATTTCCTAATAATAATAACAACGACGACGACAATCACAAAAATATAATCATAAAAAGCACAATCAATGCTACCAGGTTCGGCCTTCAATAACAATTACTGTAATACTATTAGCTGTTTAACTTAAGGGGGGGGGGGGTAAACTGTTGGAACAAAAAGTTTGAAACTCAGTAATCAATTCGAACTACGGAATAATTCAAATTTAAAAAAAAATTGTAACTTCATACGTTTCGAACCAAAAATGTTTTATATTTTGGTTTGACATATATCTGAAAAGTTTGATTCGTTATGTAATCCAAAATCTCAGTTCAAATTCAGTTCTTTAGGTACTAAACAAAATGTTATTTACGGGTTCGGTTCGACTTCAACATCGCACTGAATTGTTCGGTTTGTGTCGACATGTAATTAAAAACTTGAGTTCAACATACTATCAAAATGTTTGTTTCGAGAATATATTTTTGAGTTCGACCCAGTGTTGACCAGTTGCTCAATGCTGCTTATATGAGTATATTCATATTATATTTATTATTTTATTGGGTGTGTTTTTATTTTCATTTATTTACATATTTACCTCCCCTATTTGACGGGTGTATATTGTAATCGTGCGTTCGTGTATATAATGTGTGAAGGAAAATGGTACCTTTGGTTGAGGGCAACTATCACACGCTCCGACCCACTTCTACCCCATACCATAAATTATACAATAATAATTATTATTTAATAAGTTTTTACGAATTAAAAGATACAAAGGTTTCAATCGTAGATCATCACCCTATATGTTTTATACGATTTTCTGAAAAATCCTATTAATAGCTCTATTATATTATAACGTTTTGAGATTCAGCTTGAGCACATTATTAAATATCGATTGTTTCAGAGATGAGTAAATGAGTATTTCATCCGACCAAGTCATTGCATATAAATCATCGAGGATTATCGGAACCATCAATATTGTAATATTAGATACCTGCAATATATATTATATTTGTGTCGATCGATAATACTTGGGTTTTAAGAGATTTTTCAACTTCGGACCGAAAAATAAATACAATACATTTTACGTGCGATGGGGCTGTGGCGATGCTTTACGATTCATCAGATGCATACCCCGTGCTCTGTACCCGTATCGCAAGAGGTAATAAACTTAACTAAATCGAAAATAAAATCTGTGTTTACTCAGTAGTAGGCAAACGAGAAATTATTATTATTATAATATACTGTTATGGCTGACCACAGAAACGTCGCCGTTAACGACGAGCTTGCCGGTTCAGGAGGTATTCATTGCTGTTCGGTGTTCATTTATTCGTTCTTGGCGACGATATATTATTATATCGGTAGTCTATCCAAAAAAAGTGTTATGAAATGGTCGCATCCAAATTCGAATCAGCTTGCGAGAAACAAAGGGGTTTTGTACGTTTGTAATGGCTTACGACGTTTTTGTGTTTATTTTTTTTTAACAAATTTCTTTGAATTTAATTTTAGCCACACTATAATACAGATATTATAGATTATATTTAATTTTAAAATATATTATTCAACATTTTGTACGCACCTACTAAATTATTATAATCTGCTGGCTATGTAAAGTCGTTTGAATAATATAATTTCAATAACGCGTTTTATTCACGGTACCTGTTGTGCGGTTTTTAAACAACTCCTCGGCATTTCATGAATAAGTAATTGAATATAAAATATGAAACCAAAAATACCGTTATTTAATTTGTCCGTTGGGCATACATTATGCTTGCAAAGTTTGTTATTTTTTACATTTACATATTTTTATTATTACTATAGTATCACACTTAAGATATTTCATAATAATTACCATCAAATCGTCGTGTTATTAACAAAAACAGACGTTTAAAAAAAATAAACGAATAAACATAATATATAGAAGGTACCTATCGCGAAATATTATTTTCAACCGAACATTAAAAATAATATATTATATTTTTGTCGAAGATCATAATCTATAGTTAGTGTCCAACTTTTATAAACTTAGTAATGTTTTGATTACAATATTTTGAAAATTTGAAAATTATATAATATATTTTATACTTATTTCCTGTCAATAACCATTAATTATCAAATGTACTCATTATACTTATGATCGTACTGTATAGATTGTAAATTTTTTTAATAAAATAAAAAAAATACAAACTTACTAACCTATATAAGTACTTACAATATAATATTAAATACCCACGATTGAAAACCTCCTCCTTTACCTCCGACGGTGGAACCCAATCAATCCTTTCACTGCACTGCAGTTTATTCTTTAATGACTCCCTAGTAAATCGTCTTGAGCCCGAACTTGATTTAGAATAAATATGGTAAGTAGGTATGCAATATAATAGGTAATAATAGGTATGCTAATAATATTACAATTCCTCAAATACATATGCCGACGGTTTGAAGATAATAAACTTGTACCCGGCAGTGGGTAGCTGCAGATAAAAATATAAAATATAAATTATGCATTAAAATATTATCACACCAGCTTCGACTCGGATCTGAATCAATAGTAACTGCGCGTCACCCAATTTCTTAGGTACTACTCATACGAGTTTGCACACGCGTACATGAATAATAGAAAATGTGCAGTATATATGTATACTTCGTGTACACAATTTTTTAGAGTCTAAAGTCAAATATTATGCAAATTTCCTGTGACTCGTAGTTGGTGTATGATTTACAAGTCACTCGACTACATAGGTTTAACGCGTTGTGTGTGCTGAGGCGTAAAGTAGCTGATATTATGCACATTACATACTACGCGTTATTATATGTAGGTATTATATTATGTATATATTGTTTAATGTATATTATGTATGTACCCATATCATATTATACGATTTTCTAAATGGCAATGCATATTCTACTGAATTACTTTCAATGGCTAGCTTTTACACCGAATACGTATAGCATACACCAGTGTTCGTCTTGCCAGTCGCGAAAAATCGGAGTATACGCGTCTCCCTGCATTAGAAACTATACCTGCCCTCCCACGTCGGCTTTCCTACATTAATTATAATTATTTAATACTCGTATATTATGGAATGCCCATTGGGTCTGAAAACATGACCCACCTTTGTAGGCTGCCATTTTGTGTGTGGTCATGGAAAAATACATTAAATCTCATCTGGGCGATTTGCGATAGTGTTTACTATCATAAAAAAGTGAAGATACCACCAGCGTGGTTAAAAGATATCAACACCGGCTTTTCACTGATTTTTGGTGGGAGATGAGCTAGTAAAATAGTTATATACTTATATCCGTGAAAAATAATGGAAAACAACACTGACCGACTCGAAATAGCAGGCGAAATACATTTCGTAGACTTTACACAATACGCATTCCATTTATAGGTATTGAGTTCGGTGCCCATTGGTACAGCAGAGCTGTTGCTTTGCGTTCTCTCACTGCAGTAAACATCAAACCATAAATACCGAATTAGTTGATCCATACAAGTACGTAGAGATGTTATTACGTTGTACGCATTATCACTTACCTAAATGTTATTTATATTATTATTATGTATCTATACGTTCAAAGAATGCACCCGACTCGGTATTTTACGAAATATTCCGGGGCAGCTATGACGGAAGTGAGCGAGAAGGGGGGGGGGGGAGATAGCGGAATTCGCAACTGGGAGATTTCCCAGGACCCCGAGCACGGCTTCAATCATTTTCCGGAAACGGACCGACGGAGAACGTGCTCAAGTCGATTTATTTTTATTTTTCCTCCGACAATACAAGATTACCGATCGTTATGCATTACTCGTTGTAATTTCGGAAAATAATTGAATGCTCTAATATTTAACAAATTTCCACTCCGTACGAACACTCCTTAACAACCAACTCTGTACAGTTTCCGAACAGCCCTCGGCATAAAATAATAATAATATTTTTACAACCAATAAGCGAACGACTGCAGTCTGAATCAAAAAACCCGATATGGACATGAACAAAATAAATAGAAAATTTATTAATTTTAATTTATTACTAGGTATTCAATATAGTTTTTTTTTTCATTACACAGAAAAGTTCCTCTCTCGTTTTAACTTTGCACACAGCGATCGGTTTAAAAGTTTCTTGCCACCGTCATGTATAGTTTATTTCATAAACTAAACTTTGCATGCTTCTAAACATCATAGCAACTGCTGCAGTATTCAAAACGATCGGAGAGTAAAATAAAATGTAGCCAACAAAATTTTAAATCGACGATCCAGATATTTTAAGTTTGGACGGTTAAATGTGACCACCTAAAATATATTGGGGTACAAATGTACAATGATGTGTATTCCGGTACGATTTCATAATATTTGTTTTCCCTTAGCTGTTATTTGTCAAAACGAAAAGAAACATCGTACTTCCTATACAGAGCACTTAATACATATAATAATAATTTGTATGATAAAACCAATTACCTATTATACATTTTTTTTTTTTTTCAAGAGGCATTTATGGTATTTTTATAAATTATGATAATTTGGCATTATATTTTTCTTAAAGAAAATAAGTATTTTTTGTATTTTTAAATTAAATGAATTATATTCGTTGCACGTGCAGGTTACACAAGTGAACAAGTTAAGTTAATTATTTAATATTATTTTATTATTATTATTATTATTATATACATTAGCCATTAGCTGATAATATATTTAATATTTCAATGGCATTTTATCTTTAGAGACAAACATTGATAACAATTTTATCTGCTCCCGACTCTTTGACTACCTACTAAAAAATAAGCAGATTTCGCTTTTCAAAAAGCTGTAACGCTATCTGATCTCCTTTTCTACTAACAAGTATATTATTCTCTTTGTAGCGGCACTCATATTATAAAATTTTTCCTTGTCGAATTCTTACATCTAAACCACAATATTGTAATGCGTTTTGAGGTCAAGTTTTTGTACTTAGGCTTCGTAAGTTTTCAACTATGAAATGTCAACATTGCGAGGGGAAAACATTCACTATATACAGTTTAATAACAATTTTATTCAACAAACTCTAGTCGAAGGTCGATTCGTTTGTTTTTGTTTTCTTAACTGTATTTCAATCGTATTTATATAGCGAATGTATGCATAGAGATTCACCAAGTATGGTCACCTCCATTAAATCCTTAATTAATAATTTTTCTTTAAATTCTGAGTGATTAATTTATAATAAAATACTTAAAGAGGCTATATATTTTCAAAGTCTTAGTTTTTTTTTACCATTAGGAGAGCCATATTATTTTAGGTTTCTTTTTTTTCAAATGAGAACAAACTTACCGAAAATAAATTGTTAAGTCATTGGTTCTTATTGAAAATGTTAAAGCATACTCATGATAATTTGAATGAAAAGTTCCTTTACTAATATTTTAGGACAAAGGATAATGTCTCTTATAATGGTATTTCAAAAAATGTAAAATAGGTGTAAAAAAGAAGGACCTAGTACTTTACTACTCGAACATTTTTAGAAAGATAAAGTTGTAAACATTTTAGGTAATTAATATTAATTAATATAATTTTTAAATCATCGTATCCTCCAAACCTTAGAAACATATTATCATATCATATAGTATACTATTAAGTATTAACCTATTGTTGTTGATTATTATCTTTGCAGGGATTACAAGTTTAATATTCCAGAACTACTCGTTAAAATTTCGATTTAAATGCATAAGTATTTTCGAAAAAAATCATTTGCTTAATAGTTTTCAGTATAAAGATGGCGGTTCCCATAATATTTAAAAAATAAATTTGTACCACTAAAAGACATTCCTTAAAAGGGTAATATATTAAGGATTTAAAAACATTATATTATAGCCGTTGAGTGCTCTTAAGATTTCCGAAATCAGAATATACCACTATAATAATAATATGTACATAGTATAATATTATCATATTTATACGGTTATGTTTGGTGGATAAACAATATAGGTAGTAATTGAAACAATAATTTCAAAAAAAAATTTACCAGATATAATATTCACTACCGTGGACAGTATAACGCTAATACGCTATAACAATAAATTGTGTATCCGTATTGCGACACTAACATTTAACATTTTCAATATCCCCCACCTTTCATCCACCAATCTGCCCACCCGCAGTCACTGTTCGACTTGTGGGCAGCACGCATTACGGCCTGGAATCAATTTTGATAAGAGCTCATTCGCAAAAACCGTAGTCAGAGCAGCAGGCTGCAGGGAGAGAGAGAGAGAGAGAGAGAGAGCAAAATATAAAAATATAAAATCCTCTCGACTATCGTGGCGCCGTGTGTAGTGTGTTGTCGAGTTGTTCAGCGTTTCAGTATATAGAGTGGCCGATTGTATAATACAATAATACACGGCTGGTACATTATATTATTACTTCGATATATATATATATTATTACGTATCGTATATTATGGTAGGTAAGGTTACCTACCTTTTTGCAATGCGATTGTTTACCGTCTGCGGAATCGTTTTTATCGAATAAAATACGCTTACAAGTATGCGAGTGTATACACGGATGTGTATATTATATATAAGACCCCCCTCTGCCGCGCTCTATGCCACTGTATATCATTATGCAGGTGCATATATACATATACGTATGTCGGTTGTTTTGTTCTCCTCGATGCACCGTTATAATAATATTATGTTATCAAAAATTTCACTCGCCGGCATAGGTATAACCACTGTGCTCGGGAAACACGACCAAATCTAATATAATAATAATGTCGCCACGAAAAATAAGCTGCTCGACATTGTTATAATATTGGCTTTACCTGTAATTTTCAGCGATGGCGGCTGCAGCGATCGAGTCATCGAGTGTTACGTAGGTACCGAATTAGAGTGTATATTACAGCGTGTACACATACAATATTATAATATTATTCTCTGCGAGCAGCAACTACTCTAAGGTTCGGCGTTTCCTTGAATAATTTTACCCTTCGAAATATTGACGTTTGATCGTAAGGTGTGTGGTGGTGAAGAGGGGTGAGGGGAGGAGTGGGTTTTGCGTAACGAATTACAAACGCGACTGGGTGGTACGTACGAGTAACATATTATTATGTATATCATCGTGTCAACATGTGAGTCGAACTAACGCATATCGCAACAAAATAAATACAGAATATTATAATATTATTTCATCATCCAAAATATATCGTTTAAGTGTTTATTATGTGCTGATAGTGTGTTTTTGGCTTTGGCCGCGTAACGCGCTTACGTTATTATTGCACTTGCAATAAAATGAAATAATCGAGTGACCACCGACTAGATTGTTTTCTACTTCAGAGATTTGTGTCCTGCTGCAGTTGTCCTGAAGAACTCCTATCGGGACGCTTGTTGTCCTGTTTTTTTTTTCAAGTTATTTTGTTTTAATTCTTATTCATATGTATAATGTATATCCCTATATAGTATATACATATATTTTTCAATTTGAATTTCATGACAAAAATAATATGTCATTGATGATGACTAAAATTCAAAAGTGAGAGCGATTGTATTCATGAAAAATAATAGCCGCGAAAATTTATATCAGTGAAAATAAGTGTATATACCTGGGTACCTATATTATATATTTATATAATATAAAGGTTCATGTAGAGTTATAATGTAGTATCTATCGTGTACGTTTTTTACAGCGACTAAAAATTAACAAAAGAAAAAATTAGTAAATATTAGTTTAAAAGTATGATATACAGAAATTATTTACTTTTTTTTTTAATGTAGACTCCATTACGATTGTTATAATATATGCTGATAATTTGTCTTGCACTTAAGAGAATCGAAACTTTCATATGGATCCAAAATGCCAAAATAGGACGATTATCGGAAATACGAACGGTATCTATACCTACGCAATAATATAATGTATGTTTGTTTTGGACTATTGCACAATACTTTAATACTCACCCCTGTTTCAAAATATCAAGAAGGTCAATATAATATGGAGTTAATTTATTGTTCTCCCAACCTGTAAATGATAAATGAGTGCATTTAAGTCAATTCTAACGACACGAATTATTAAGTTAAGTCCAGCACGTTCTCCTGTACGGTTTTTTTTTTATTCGTATCAACTAAATAAGACGAAATATCAATTCCGACCCATGCGTTTATATAATATCTTTAAACACACAACAACTGAACAACAACATAATCAAATCATAATATAATATGTATTGTATGTACGATTCGACGATATAATTGGATTCAATAGCATATATTAATAATTAATAGTCAATAATGATATTATTATTATGTAATCGGCAATCATAGGTACCTAAATTGTACTAATATCCTACTCCCAATATTGTTCTTAGAGCCGCTGATTTTCTAGCTGACTGAATTGAGTAGGTAGGTGAATTAATATTATATCATATGCACAGAACACCATAGTAATACACAAATACACACGTCAGTGACAATATGCCTTGTAACATGTCGTGTACCTACTCGATTTCATGTTATGGCCGACCTTACACAGAGACAAATAAATACTAAACATATTTGTCGGTGATTTCATCTTTATTTTTTATTTCTTATACACACGCTTTTATGAAACGAATTTAATAGTAATAGTTACTTACTGCAGCTGGCGTATACGGAGAAAAAAAATACAATAATGAAAAAAATGCATTAAATGAGACTACGCCGTGCTTGCTTGCGTGAAAGGATTTTTGTTCATTTGCCGTGTTATTTTTATTTTAAAGTTGTAGTGCTGTCCTTTTTCCGAACAAATTTATAATCAACAATATATACTTTATATATATATAACTGTTTATATCCGAGTTTGTAATATTTTCAACGAATATCAAAACTTTATAAGACTTCCGTAGCTTTTAGTTTATTTAGTTTCGTTATATTTTATCGCGATGCAGCAAAAAATATAAATAAATATAACAATATGCATATTGAATATAACATAATATACTTTTAGGAATGACAAAAAGATACAGCAAGAAATCAAAGAATTTTTGAATGTCAAGAACGATTGTGTTTAAAATAAATGTAGCGTCTAAACTCTATTGTATCGTACCTTTATATTATTTATTAGATACCATACATGTTATTATATATATTGAGAGAGTGGAGAACTGCTATTATATCACTGATAGATGGACGCCAAGTTCTGTCCAAACACTGCAGTGCAGTTGATGTGTAATAAATATTATAAAATAAATTATAAATTACAAAGAATAGGAAAATACCGGGTATCTCCACTTTTAGAAATTGTTCAGGGTGACCATTTGAAAATTCATTATCTCATTTACTACCATAGAACCATAGAATTATAGAAATTAATCAACGATATTTATGATAACTCCGAAAATAATGATCAGATTTATATAGTTGTTGTACCTGGTTGTAGCTATTTCCTCCATAAATACGATTTCATTTAAAAGTCGAATTCGAAAAAAAGTGGAGAAACCCGGTTCTTGCACCGGACCCCCTTCAATTTATATCTATTACATCTGTAAGTATAAACTACCTAAACATAAGAATATTTATTATAAAATATAATAATTTATAAACAATTTTTTTTCTACGTTCGTGTAACTGCTATAATATTTGAGTGCGCTCTGGACAGAAAATGGCGGTTCATCAAAATGTGATAAAGTGTCAACATGCAATTAGAAGCGCAGTATGGCTTAGGCAATTATTGCCGACAGCTCTCTAATTGTATAATGGGTTGCTGTCTAGTGTCTAGTATTAATATTACAAAAAGTATCGTTGATAATATAATTACAACGAAAAGTTGTTAGCATAACATACAGGATAATAATATACCAATTTCAATATGCAGTACAATACTATGACGTATACCAATACCTAGGTATTGGCGCTTAATCGCATAGGCACCTAGACGTTTAGGTATACCTTATATTATTTTGTAAACAAATTAATGCGTCGCACGTGGACGCGATTGGCAGTCCTCTGCAATTTCGAGAAGAAAACAGCAGGACCGGAGAACGCGGAGGGACTTACAACGACGTTTTATAAAATATAATTATCATAATGTTTATGGTTCGATTCGAAAACTCGCTTTCCGCCGCACGACCGTATACCAGGTAGTGGGTACATACCTATACCTACCCATCCACGGGAAAACGTGTGCGCGTAATATTATAATAATATTGTGTATTCGCATGATGTTATAATAAAGCGTCGGAAATGTCTACATGGCGGAATAATGACGTTTGTGCGCGTATAATAATATAAGTCGGAGACTTTCGACGGATTAATTAGTTTTTTTCTCCCCCGTGTACCTACCCACATATTTTTAATCCTCTCTTTTATGATGCGCACACGTCATAATAATCATAATTCATAATAATAATAATAAATAATAATTATAACAATAGTGTCGTAGGTATATCCAGCTAGTATCGCTCTCTACCTACCTACGCGTTCTTATTATCGCGTCGTCGGTACGTCATACTGTGGGCTGGTACATTACAATACAACTGATGCAGTTGCAATGTTCTGCAAGGGAGCCAATTACTGTCGGGCCCAAACCGCGAGGAGCAGGTAGGAATATTATTATTATTATCATCATCATGGGGCGCAGTAGCCGCTCTCGTCGTAGAGAAATCAATGAAATTCACAACAAACAAAATAAAAAACAAACAGAAAAAAAAACAACTCTCGTCTCATTCGCCAAAAGCGGTAAAAAGAAAATTATTCCACGTCTACCGTATAAAGGTATGTGTTTATAAAATGTGGCAGGGCACGTTTGGGGGCATTTTTGCCTATTATCCGTTTATCCAGCCGAGTCGTCGTCGTCAGCACGTGTATCGATTCCGCCGTAATAACCGTTTTCCCGACGAGGAATCTATCGTATCGATTCTTGTGCTCTGCGCTTTTCGTTTTGAAATGAAAAAGAAAAGGGAAAAAAAGGTTAGATTGTCTAAACGGACGTCGCTTTGAACAGCTGAATACGCTTGCCGTCAATCTCTCCACTCCGAAGTTAACTCTTATGTTCTGCATTTAATAATATATTTCCATTTTGTCACGTAAACTAAATTTAAAAATAATAAAATACGAAAGCTTACCGTAGACAGGTACTCGGCGGTAGTATTGCCATATTTTTTTATTTAAATTATTTACACTCATACTTGAATTTATTAATTTGCTTAAGCCGAGACAGGCGTTTTTGTATGATGGTTTCGTACGGATTTAAATAATTACGTAAAAAATCGGATCACTCCTCCGCACGGTCAACCACCTGCAATTTTAACATCCTATTTCTTCGTTACTGTAATATTACCAGGGTTGTTATGTTTAAAACATGTTTACGGCAAGAATTAAAAGCATGTGTTGTTTTTTGGTTCATTAATAATAATAAATAATAATATATATCCTTCAGAAAAAAAGTTTCAATATTAAATAGTAATATCTATTTATTTATTTTGTTTTCATATTTATTTTCTTTTTGTTCAGTACTCTTATATATTATATAATATATTATGTTACAGTTGGAGTGTTGAAAAAAGTTATTTTGTTAGGAATTAACTAGGTATTGTACGATAGTAATCAACTTGATTATTCTATCATTTATCACAACCATATTATTTTTTTATTAGAAATGTTTAGTAAACGATAAAAAAGTTTGATTCCGGGCTAATCGACCGTCCTGAAACACTTAATATTATTGGAACAGGGGATACCCTAGGTACACGCGCATTAAGAATAAACTTCAAATATAAAAAATATAGAGAAAATAATCAATATGTTTGGAATGTTCTTGAAGATTAATTAAAAAAAAAAAACAATTTGAAAAATTCGTGTAAACAATTTTAAATTGGCTACAAATAAATAAAAATAAATAACTTTAAAAATACTTTTGACAGTACCTATATATTATGTTTCGCGTAAACATGGCGTCGGCTTTTTCCAACAAAAACGACCATTTCTATGTTTAAAGCCATTCACAATAATGTAATATTATTCACTTCCATTTTCCGCCAAAACGAACAAAATACAGATTTTGGTAACCCCTATAGCTTATTATAAAAAATAAGGATTGAAATATTACATTTTATATTGTTTTTTTTTTTTTCAAAATATTCATTTCTCTTATTCATATAGTGACAGATATCATGAAGTTTTTCAGGAATATCATTCCAACTTAAATAACCGTTTTTATTACATTAATTAAAACACATTGTATAATTTTATATTAAAGTATAAAATATAATACGCATACTACCCTTATTAGGATTTATTCAAAAACAAAGATAATAATATAGCGTTCGTGCTGATGTTTTTTTTTTGTGTCTTGCCGACAAGTGCCAACCCGCTCACGAGCAACTGTGACTTGGAGCTGGTAATCTTACCTCCGAGATCATTCCTTGCAGTGACGTGTCGAAGGTATTATTTTGGAGCAATTGCTCCTTCGAAATTGTTGGTTGGTGGGTGTGCTTCCTCCCACAAAATACCTAGCCGCCTAGGTGACTAGGTATATAGTAGAAATATCATATCCGACTATACAAATCGTTACAAATGTAGGCAAATTTTGTAAAATTTTTAATTTAAACTTTTTTGCTATGTTGGAAATGCCGTTACAAACATCGTGGGGGGTAGGTGGGTGGGTACCTTGTATACATTTTTGCTCCTCACCAAAAAGGAGTTCAACACGCCACTGATTCCTTGTCAACCTGGCCGCCTTACCAGAACTACGTCGGGGTCATTGCGCCATGATAGTTGGACTCAATGGTAGATTTAGTGATTGGTGGAGGAGTGGGAAGGTGCTAGGACCCAGAGTACCCACCGTTCCCAATATTGAACTTTTTGTTTTTATTTTAAATTTTAAATACTGCAATTATCTGCGACTTAACGTTTGTTATTCGTTTATTAATCGTAGGCAGCTGCGGACTCTTAACAGGCGATTTTTGTAACAAATATTTTTTTTTCGTATTTGCTCTTCTGAATAATATATTATTTATCTACAACATCAGCGGAGTCCGAGTATGAAGTGAAATATTTTCCCCGGCGCCGACAGAGTTACATTTTCGTCGTCACGCCAAGATACGGTTGGACTACGTTTTGGTCACCGCGGTCGTATCCCCGTAACCACTTGCCTTACCATGTGACTGGTTCATCCGTTTCGTTACGCCGAATGCAGTTTGTGGCCAGTCTATGTACTTTAGCCAGACGCCACATCGATTGCTTTAAGTACGTGCGACCGTTCGTCTACATAATCGTTCAATCGTTGGTGAGTGGCAAACCTCCTTTTTTTGTCTTTCGCCGATCCTGCGTTTTGGGACCCTATAGTATTATTTTTGGCATTTGACAGCCCTCGCACGTCCGAGTCGGGCCATCACAATTGGTGTTTGCTTTTTTGCCCGAAAATTGTCATACATAGACAGTGAAACCTCCCCCAATGACACCTCAATAGCGGAATTTTCTTGGGAACCAATTATTACAAACTTTCTAAAATATGAACCTATTTTGAATATTGGACAACATTTCTGAGACCGATAGTGTCCAGTTTCACTGTATAAATAATAAATAAATTATAGGTGTTTCGTTCAGCCGTCTGGTGATTGATATAATTTGTATTAAATCGTTCAGTGTCATCGTGTCGGCACCGCCCAAATAAGCATACTATTATTAGCTGTACGACGACACGATCAAACGTCGTTGCTGTACAGTGCACACGTCGCTGACAATATTGTTGCCCGGAGATACTAATAAATTCATCTTCCGTTTAGTGTTTCCCATGTACAATACAAAGGATGGATCTGACGATATCTATGGCGGGGGGAGGTGTGAATAGGGATATTTATGAGTGAAATATAGGATGGAAGGTACAAAGAAGACATGACCGTAATTATAGCAATCGGATTTGAACTCCAAGATGAGGGGGTGATCTTTACGCTCCACCCCCCATAAATCTTCCACTGTACCACACTGAATTGAATTCTGTTTCTTTATTATTGTTATTATTGTGTATATTATTATTGCTGTCCAGGAACAGACGTCCTCGGCGATGATATTATATTTTTGTATAACACAACACATATTTTATTCGTTGAGGCATAGGTATTTATTGTTGCTTTCATTATTTTATATTTTATTATAAAATCCATCTGTCCTATGGAAGCGCGAGTTGTCGTGGTAGACCGCCTATTCGCAGGAGAAACGTCTGCACCAAACAAATAGAAAGTTATAACTTGGAAAAATATTGTTTTATGTTTTCCAGTCGGTATACAGCACTAAGCTGTCGTACATTTTTAATTAATTAAAAGTTTAAAAATATATATCTCATATCAATCTCAAAGTAGCTAGGTATTAAAACGTATATAGTTATATGGGTTTTGTATATAATTTTAATATCAATGATATTTAATTTAATAACGTCTGCAATTACTACTGGCGTTACCTCACTTTATATGATTTAAAAAAAAATGTTCAATGCAATTATTATTACCTGATGGGAAAATTGATTGACCACGTGCATACTCAACAGTTTAAATTTAAAGGAAGGTTATTTTAAAAATTTATTTTAATAACTCTATACATAATTACTATACAGTAATATATTATTTTTTATTTTTTATTTTATTTTATTAAAAATACGGGCAGAAGTAAAATAAGTTATAATAGTATAAAGAAAGATACTTTTTAGTACATGTGTACAATAATTTAAAGAAACTAGGAAATACATTGTTAGCAAAAATTGGTTAAAAAGTCTAGGTAATACATAGATATAATAACAGGTAAAATCAGTATAATAAATTGATAACATATAGTAATATTAATGGTATA
Organism: Macrosiphum euphorbiae; assembly: GCA_949089665.1. NCBI lineage: Eukaryota > Metazoa > Arthropoda > Insecta > Hemiptera > Aphididae > Macrosiphum > Macrosiphum euphorbiae. The sequence goes on along the minus strand of CARXXK010000001.1, from coordinate 87,421,010 downwards.
GCTGGACTAATTCATCCAAAATTATGGGATTGGCAATCTTCATCATTCTAACAAGTGGTTGGTTCATGGCATAGTTAGTGGTGCATATAGAAACAAGAAAAAGAGAGTTAGCCCTAGAGAATGATTTGTTTTTAAAGTTGAGGCACTTTAAGAGGGAAGGGGGAGTCAATATCACTATTTAATAACTTACAAAGAAATTTCAACCCTTCTGTCTGATAGAGAGGATAGGCCAATGGACTGGATTACTGGAGTGTAGTCGTGTGTTATGTGTTCAAAAGCAGCCAAACTTAGGAACCTTCGATGCACACTCTCTATTTGCTTGGATAAACTAAAATTATAAGGATTCCGTATTATCACTTCATACTCTAGTAAATAACGTATAGGGCGCAGTAAAGAGAACCTTGATTGGAGTTAATATTTTGAATTCTAAACAGGTTCTCTTCACAAACTTAAGACATTTTAAGGCCATATGGCCGGTGCCTCTATGGAGCGTGGTAATTCAATTCTACATCGAAAATGACACCCAGGTCTTTAACACAGCTACCAGCACGGGCGATACGAAGGGGGAAAGGCCTAAATAAATTATTGACATTTCGAGGCATTTAAAGTTAACACTAGACCAGAGTATCACCGATTTGAGGTCATCTTGTAGTAATTGACAATCAGCATGAGGATTAACTTTTATAAAAATATTATTCAGATGACACAGCCCCTGCTGCTGATGCGCGCCACCGTCGCGGACTTTGCTTGACCAATAATATTATTATGAAATCCCCTTGATCGTTTTATTATGATTTATATAATTATATATTATAATAATAAATTATACAATAGGTATCGTGTTGTTGGCCAGAAATATTATTATCTATGTTATTATATAACAGCACCAACACCCGTATCACATTACCGTTTTAATCATTATATTATTTATGTGTTTATTTTTATCGGCACGGCCGCCGTGTACCAAGGTCACTAGCGAAGTCACTGACGTCATCGCTTGTGTTTGATAATATTGCGTGATGCCGCCGATCCGTTTCGTCGGCGGCACCGGGCACGAGTGTCGCACTATCGCAGCGGTCGTATTGCCAGGTTTACGTTTATTGGACGCAGCTGCGCCGAAGTTATCACATCTCGTGAGTTATATATTTCGAGTCGTATATATTTTTATTGTCCATTTCCGTTGCACCTACGATGTCTAACGCCGGCGTGCCCGACAGTGTCAAGTGTCTGGATGGAGTCGACTATGAAGTCGTAAAAGTAAGTGCATTCTTATAATATGTAGCTGTAGTGTATACTATGTTATAATGTAGTTTTTATCGGTACGACTGTTACTTACAAAATAATTGTATCGAACACCGAAATGTCGATTGACTTCATTAGTGCCAGTTTCGGACCGGATAACGAACGGTCTCGTCCTCCGACGGCCAACCGCGGTATAAATCCGGTGCTGGAATTGGGGCGACCAGTGAGAGGGACATGCAAATGAGGTGTAAATGTGCGTACTTACCTGAATATTCAAACGTCTTATTTATCGGGATATAGTGTTAGGAGGGGTACGAATAAATCTTTTTTAAGAACAATAGAGACTGAAAGCCTTCTCCCAGTGCTCCCAACACAATTAGTACCGAGTATAATCCTTCGCTACCACTGCCATTAAAAAATCATAACTGCAAAGATCCACGATTTAATATCACTCTACATATTAATATTGTGTTTCTTCAAACTGCACGGGAGGAGAGGATTACGATTTTGGAAGTGAACGTTGTACCACATTATTGGTAACCTAACTTGAAACTCGACAACGTGTACGTCTTTCAAGCGTGTCTCGGTAGTTGTTTTTATTGAATACGAATTATTTTCAATCGTGTCCGGTGTTTGGTACCAACAAAAACTATACATAGGTGCACACAAATATAACGATGACAAAAAACAACCGTAAACATGTTATGTGCAGCACGTCCGTTTTATTTATTATTGTAATAGGTATTATATTATTGCTACTATAGTACGAAATTCCACGATCGAAATCCCGGAAACGCACGTCGATCGGAAGCGATTTATTGCTAAATTTTAACAATGTCGATTGACTGTAAAAACGAATCTACAGATATACGTGGACGATTCAATTGTAAATAACAGTATTTGATTATTCGGTGTGCGTTTTTTCTCCTACGATTTAAGGGAAAATATCATATTATAGTATTATATTGTACACCTATAATATCCATCAAAACGTTTCATTCAAATTTACGTCATTATTATTGTATTCATACCTAAACATTTTCAATGTTTTCTGCCCTGTAGTAGACTTTGAAACGTTTTCATTATTGTCCTCGACAGTCATGGCGCCAATGTCCCGGTTTCACGACTGTCCCGCCCTGATGGGTTTTTTATGAGAAAAAATGTCGTTTAATCTAACTAATATCCCAACAAAAACACTCCGTAAACTCCGTGTAAAAACATCGTTAAGTAAAAAAAAAATGTCACTTAAGTCAAAAAAGTTGTGACATTGAAAAGGGCCTAAGTAATTTCATAAATTCATTAGTATAGAAGTATTTATAATTGTTTTGTATTTAATGAAGTGTGTTAATTTCATACAAATAATTTAACTTGCCTTGGCGGTTATTATTATTTATGACTCTACAACTAATTATACAATGTATCCAAGTCGACATGAATATTCACATCCCCGCATTGTATATTTTTATAGTATTACAATAGTACTATTCAAATACATCATACTAGCAGTAGCTGCCAGAGTTAAATTATTTGTATTAAATAAACACTCACTTGATCAAATATAAACATTTATAAATAACTCTATACTAATGAATTTATGAAATTACTCGGTGGCTTTTTTGATAACACAATTTATTTTTTGTAACTTCACCCAAGTTAACTTGTTAACTTGGCGATGTTTTTTCACAGTGTTGATGGAGTGCAGTTTTTGTCGAGATATCACTATTTTTTTTTATATAGAATTTCTGAGTATAGTAAATCTATGGTTTGTATCAATAATATTATCGAGTGAAAAGTGGTGGGAAAACATTTCTTAGAACCTCGAAGTTTAGAAGTCGGATGATTATTGATGAGTCCCTACCTACATTAATACGAATATTTACGTGTACAACACGCTTGCAATAATAAAATTGTATGAAGAAGTAATATTAATAATATGATGAATAGGTATTCAATCAAATGCACACAAAATGTAATATTTAAAATAAAATGGCGGCGGTCGTAATACAATAATATAATTATTAATGAATATAGCGTATAATATAATTTTGCGTTTTGTTCTTCCGGGCTCCGGCTGTAATCTTCCGATTTAAATTTTAAAAAACACCATATACATAGAATAATGAACAAACCCATGCGCATTATTTTCAAGTCAGTTTTAGCTACACAGTTCGGTTTTGACCTGTTTTTCTGAAAACCACACAGCTTGATGTTGGCAGTCTCGATGTGTAAAATATATGCTCGATCTACTCCGTTTTTACTTGGCTGTGCGAGCCCTGCTGACACAACCCTGCTAGTCTGTCGAAGTTTGATTAATTAAGAAAAATTTCGTGACATTTTGTAGGTTGCTAAATGTTTTGTTGACAAACGTAACCATTACTTCTAAGTTCTAACTTCTAAGTCTATTATATTGTTAGATATTAATATATAGTAGACAATATTATAATATTATAACAACAACAACTACAAAGTCCGAGTTTATAAAGATGGAAATAATATTTTGAGCTAAGGATTGATGGTGTTTATATTGTAGTCACTAATCACCCCCCACGAAGGATTAACTTTTCTCACGGATAGATAGGTTGAAAATGATGGACGTTTGAGTAGAAAAAATCAGCAGTCAAGCAGACCGGAACGCAAACTACGGTGTCATTAAGTATACAAAAGGCCCAAACTTTGTCAAGCATATTATACTGACTTCGTATGCTTTTGCAATTATAATGCCACATTATTATATTTATACGATGTGCGAGTTCAATTCGTAGGCAGTCGAGAAGTATGATTATATTTTCCGGAGAGGTTCGGCTGGTAAACCTAAGAATATAATAGTTTATGATAAACTATTCGAACAGAGTTCCAACGTATAATACATTAATACATCATAATATTATAATAATTGGCCGCAAAAATTGTCCGTTGTCAGATATTATAGAGGCCACTCCTTGTGAATACGTATTTCATCGACTATTGAACCGAGGGATGTATATTATAAATTATAACATTAAAGTCGAAGAATGATTCTTCCCGTGCCCAGTGGTACAGGACGCACCGGCAAGTCAACACAGCCTATTCATGTTGAATAAACATATTGTTAAAAAATATATATATATTCCTATTGTTATAATAGTCGTTCGATGTAAATCCGAAAGTATATATTATATCCGACCCAATCGGTTTCCCTTTGGTCTGCGACTATTAATATCCACAGTCCGGCTACGGCTTAGTGTGGAACTCGAAGAGGAAACGGTGTAGGGTGAGGGGTCACTCTTGAACCACAGCACATCCAGGGGTTCGCCGGTAAACCGTAAACCTTTTGTCCACCATAGTTGTAGTGTATACATACTGAGAGAGAGAGAGAGAGGGACGCGTACAATGATAATATAGTCGTTGCAAATATTCCGCGCTGGTCTGTCGGATCACGGCGAAACCGTATACATAATAATATATAATATAAGTACTTTATTTAGTTCACGCGAAAAGAGCTTAAACTCAAAGTAAATACATATTTCGCAGATTATATTATAACTATTGTTAAATATACATAATAGACAACAATATTATTATTATAGTCGACATTTATTTTTTTCAGACCCGCAATACGCCAGCATTGTAATATAATAGTTAGTATATTGGGATTACTGTATAAAACATAATTCCTACAATAGAATACACCATAACCTGCCTATTTGCTTTTTTTTCAGACAGTCTGAGTTCGTACAATCCAATAAATAAATATAATAATATCACCGTTCATTATTCCTCTTCATAGTTATGCGTACTAGCTAAAGGCGAAGGTTATTTTTTACATAGTTTTGCGTTTTTTCTATTTTCAAAGGTTAACCATTTTCGTGCAATATTAAAAAACGAAATATTTCCACACATTTTCTTTAGTTCCTAAATTCTTATAAAGTTTAATTACGAAGGTTTCATAGTAATAAAATCGAAGAGGTGTTAACTAGGTTTGTTCCATATATAATGTTACCTACATCAAATTGTTCCCAACATGTATAGGGACATAGGGTAATTGTTGGTTAGTTTTATCACCATAATATCTTATAGATTATAATAATTATGGTCCATAATATGCGTTCTCAGATGCTCACCTCAAATACCCTACGTGTTTTAATGTATTTTTTTATTAACATTGTATTTAATTTATACATTTTATCAGAGTAGAAAAAAAAGGCATTTTAGCTCGTCTATAAGAAGAAAACTAAATTTTTTGGACAGACCAGGATTTATATTTTGTATTAGGGTCAGTTTTACTGGTTAGAAAATTGTGATCGTACTATTTTGACCGACGTGCTTTCTCCTGAATAATTAGAGGAGATACTCTGCTGAGTGTTGGTGGTGATACGAAGAGTATTGTGATGATGCGATATGACTTTCAGAGTAGACTTTGTCATTAGAGATACAGCGGGGCAGCTGAACCTCTATAGGTGATCCGCCGTCCGAATTATAACTAATTAAAACTGTTACCAATTGCTCGATTGAAGTTTATACTTGCTCCGGATTGTGGTGAAGTATTGATATTTGGCATTTTTCTGGTGTTAAAACCTGTTGTTTTGGGTTTTTAAATGGAAAAACCACCAGTGTGTTTAACTCACAATAATCAAAGATATATGATGCAGAGCGGTGTAAATATATTACGGTCTGCTGACATCGAGATACTATATAGGAATACGCGTTAGATGGATACTTTTTCATAGTTATATGTCCAAGAGAGTTTTCCATCAGATACATATATGAAAATACGATGAAACGCTTAATGTGCGTTTAATCGTTTTATTTCGTTATCAGCGAACACGTCGTGCAATGAAATGAGTTGTCAGCAATTTCGGAGACAACCGATAAAGCCCAAAAATAAATAACCACTCGTTTTGAATATTGCCTTTTTTTTTTATATATATAATATATTATATCCGACGATTATAATATTATTATTGCTATAACGTTTTTTGATGCGTGAATACAAATATTAAATTCTTGCGATGTCCCAAGGTTTAAGTATTTTACAAAACGAATAGACAGTGTTGTATGTGCACTTTTACGGCATTTCGTATATTTGTTTTTAAAGTTATTTACTCGAAAATAAAACACTACACTATTATAGTACTGTTATTGTGAACTTAAAATATATCATTCGACGAATAGGCGATAAAAAAGTTACGACGTACGTTTCCCCGAAATGCGTTAAAGTTCAAATTGTTTAAAGTCTATAATATTATATACTCACTTAATAACGACGTTTGTTTTAATAAATATAATATAGTCGTCGTCTTCACTCTTCGGTCTTTTTACCGCGAGTCTACCACCCGGATTTCCCGCTACTCATCAGTAAAATAAAATAATATACAATAGCACCGGTTTCGTTTTCATAATATTCTAAATTTAATGTTTTAAATTTTTTTACACGCACTTCTTAACCGTTCGTTTACCGCATTCATGACCGTCCAAGTTTAAACTCAGACTACACGTGAATATTATAATGTTACTGTCAAATGTCAATACCATAACGATAAAAAATACATTACTATATTATTATAATTTATTATTATATATTATTTATATTATTGTCGTGATGCCATTGTGTTCTCATCATTGATATCGTGATAGAAGACGATGTTGCAGTTAAATACGAAATATTGTTTTAGCACAACGCTCATTTCGAATGGGTGACCGAATACGAGAATACCATTAAACGATTGTCTTCGGAAGTGTTTGACACCCTGGGAGTGCAGGACGAGGGACGCACGCTGGACGTCGCCGTCAAGGGTCTCGACGGGTTCCAAGGAGACCTGAAATCGTTAATGGACGCTCTGGTGAAACAGGTACAACTATATAAACACCCTGGTAATAAAATAATTGATATCGTCGTGACGATGATAACCGCAGACGATTACCGCGGAGATGACGCGACACGCTGTGATGCGAATACCATCAAATACTGCGTCCGTCCCGCGTATCTATGATAGGTTTTCCGACCGTTTTTCCGGCGTGTTCGCGATGAACGTCCTTCCAAATGTATTTTCCATCACCGTCCTCACCTCACCTGTCCGTCCGCCTTGCACAGGTCATCGACAATTCCAGCGTGGACGACCGGGCCAAATCCTTCGCCGGCGAATGGGCTGACGCCGCCAAGTACCACGCCGACCTCAAGTACCATCACGCGGGCGGCGGTCCGAGCGCTAAGAAAGTACGCTGGGGCTTCGAGTGCGCCATCAAGTACATAATCGTGTGCGCCACCCATCTGGCAGACAAGGGCGACGTGGACTTCAAAAAGGAAGTTTCCGGCTACGTGAGAGACGTCATCATTCAAAGCCTGATCGATCGTCTGAACGGCGTCAAGGTGCGAATGAAACGATATTCTCATAATATTATACTTGCCTATTTTTTTTTTCCACCGGAACGTCATACGATAAAGAATATTATTACATTATTATTATTTCCGGTAAATCAACTGTAGCATACTATATTATAATAGTTTCATCGGTGTTTAATATTTAAAAACTACTGCTTTGATCTCTTAATATAATTTAAATTACTTTATACGAAATCGTATATGCTCTCTTGGAAATCACGAATAATTAAAGTACCTCTACATTATTCGTGCGTCAGTATTCATAAATAATGTTATTATCGCTTGAAACCGTACGTACATTAAAACCGGAATTTGTTTGTCTAGCGTAATGTTTCTATTTCAAAAGAATAATTTAATTATATGAAAATATAATTACTACCATTATCATACGTCATATACATTTTAATAGTAACACTGGCGTATGCTTCTCGTACGCTTACGTAAATAAACAATTTATGATGATATTATCATAATAAATTATTTGACGGTCATTATAGTATCGGTTAATATTAATCGTTTAGGAGGCACTTAAAGGGAACCCTAAAATTATGGAGGAAAAAAACAACGCCGGTTACTTGTTAATTATTGCTATTATATTACATTTCAGAGCGAACTGGAAGCTCTCCAAAAAACCTCGTAGACACAACGACGACGTTATGCGCCGTGACGAGAACTTCTATACATACCTATTCTAATATTAAACAAGACAAACATCAACATAAATTATCAATTTAAACCTGTGTTTATTAATATATATTTTATAATACAAACTATACAATTGATCTAAGTTATTTCAATTTTTGTAGTAATATTTAGTTTATTATCATCGATAAGTTATAAAATATTTTACTTTTATTTTTGAATTATACAATGTATAAAACTAAAAATAATAAATAACTTATTCATTTCGAATTTACAATACCATACAATTATCTAAAATATCAGTGTTATAGTATTTTTATAAAAATCATATTGAAAAAACGTTTAGAAAAAAAAATACTAAAACGATGACTTGTAAATAACACTGCAGGTTAAGTAATATTAAAAATATTTGTAGAATAAAGTGTTACCATTGATTAAAATATGTAAGTGATTGGTACTCATTATTAAATTACAAATATTAGGTAAATAAAAATTCACTAAAATTTGTTGTTTTAGTGAAAAGTATGTGACAATAATTTTCACAATACCATTAAGTTTTTATACAACCGGTTTTAAATCGGTACGATAAGACAGTATAATGTGATATTATATAATTTACATGACTATGTTGGTACATTAAGAGTATTAACAGGTATTTAGTACAACGTTTTTGAGGAAACTTAATATTGAAAGATGAAATCATATGTGAACAGTAAAAAAAAATTGACTGGAGGCGTACCACATTATAGACGATTTCAATCTCTGAAGCAGATTATTACATTGTTTTTAGTATACCTGTGTATTTTTATTTTGTTTTTGAACATTTATATTTTATAAGTTTTTTTAGGTATCATGATTTTTATTTTTGTTATAAAATTAAAATAAGAAACCATTTCAATAATTACTACATTAATACAATTAATAATACAATGATTATGACCAAAGTTATGACATTTATAACTATGATTATTATTATTGTACCTCTCTACCATGGATTAACAAGTTGTAATACGGACAGTGAATAACGTCTAGGGCCAAATTTCGTGCGAACAAGTGGTACCTAACTGGAGTAATATGGATACCGAACGTAGTGCAGACTATTATAGCCATACAGCATATTGTTACACGAGTGCCTAAATTAAATATAATATTATACAGAAATATTATGTTGTACAATAAAATATTAATTTTAATTTGTTTGAAAAAAATCACTTAGGTTTGAGCGAATGACATGACGCGTCAGCCTGTGGCGAAGGCGCTTGAAATCATTTTCCGTGAACTATACTGTCTCCCCGCCATGCATTAAAAGTAAACTAAATATTAAATTCAATTGACTCCCATTAACAGTACAACGGATCAACTGATTTTTCCGCTATAAAGGAGTGGTTGTTTCCTTTGTAGGGAGACTATAAAGTATACGGGATATAGGTTCAACGGGACTGTTGTTATTGTCCGTTGTAAAGTGATTTCGGTCTTGTAGGGGGTCCGTTATTAGGAGGTTTTACTGTATATTATAATATGAAATACGCTTGCCATCGACGTGACCCAACCATATATACCTATGTAATAAGGCATACACGTCACAAAATTTCGTCGTCGAAAGTTGCAGCAGCTGTATGCGTATAACTCCGTACCTTGTATTAACTATAGTGATGCATTAAAAATATAATATCATATCAACCTCAAATTGTTTCTAACAGCGTAGTGTACTGGTGAAAATAAATTGGTCGTATGTAGATCGGAACTCGCGGGGGAGACCGGCGCTGCACGTCGCAATTTCATTATTATTATTATGCGGTAATGGCGTACAGGCGGAAATCGGTCTCGAGGGTGTGTTTTAAAGTCCACGACTGTCGCCCTACAATATTATTATACACTCCCCGAGTTCGAAATAGTAAATAAAATGTAAAACCTGTGACCACGCGTGACAATGCGCTCTCGCTGACATTATGTTCGTTTCCACGCGGTACCTATTTATTTTCACGAATTTCGGACGTCAGCTGACTGCAGAATTATGTCACATCGGCGGTGATAGACGGTCACTATATTATAGACGCGTCGTCTCGAGCGCGGCTTTCTATTTTCGAATTTTGGATTTGGAAAACCGGAAAAGCGCCGGAGCCCTCACCGAGTAGCTGATACCGAGATAAGTGTTATTGCTCCCGAGAAGAAGCGTCATTCAACATCTGGAGAAGCAGGGCCGTAGACACGGGGGGGGCATGTTATTATTATAATAACCCCCCCCATATAAAATTCCTGTCTATGGCACTGTGTAGAAGTATTCATCAGTTCGGTATGCAGCTAGATTCCTAAACCTTACATGCCAAGCTAGTACTCCCGACGAAGCCAGTGGTTTACTTGCTCGGGGGTTAACTATACAGGTGTATCGCTTATTATTATAACAATATACACTATTATCGGCTTTCATCGATCTTCGTCGTAAGTTAACACGCGATGATGTCGTACAACTCATTCACTCACACCTGGCGTGTTATAATCATTCTGTATACACCGCCAGCAATGACATTTTAATCGTTGTATTGGTATTTTTTAAGGGCACTTGAATGTACGACGTTTGGTCCTTCGACAGAGTTCAGATTTTAGTCGACACCGAACGGCTCCGCGAGATCGTCTGGTCGGGATTGACTGTATTTATAGCTTGTGTGTGTGTGTGTGTGTGTCTGATAAATGGACGGCGACAGCGGGAAAGCGCGTAATAAATGCGTGTCTTTTGTGCAGCCCCAGTGTATGTATATAATATTATAATGATATAAAGGCGGCTAAAATTATTATTCCTCCGTCGTGCGTGCGAATGTAAGAGTCGGTCGTCTGCAGCGTCGCCATCGTAGCCTCCGTGGCTGAGACACATACCGTACCGGAAGACAGATAGAGAGAGAGAGAGAGAGAGAGTGATAGAGAGGGTGGGAGATAGATAGGGTGAGTAAATGTGTATGGACGAGGTTGAATACAAGTCATGGCAGTTCTTATAGTTCCCCGCCAGTCGGATATCGTATACTCGTATAAAAGGGATCGAAGTGGAAAAAAGTGAATTTTTTTAAAGATTCTCTCGGGTTTTCTCGGACGTGTCGTTGTGCGACGTTGTAATAGTGATAATATCATATATTATTATGATATCCGGAAAGTGTATAATAAAACGCCGAGTGCTATAGACTAGCTGTCGACCGTCGACGTCGCCGCCGCAATCATTACCAAACAACGACTTCAATATCCATTATATAGTATACTTGACAGAGTTATGAATAATTGTATTATATACGTTTTTCAAATACGTCAGCTTACAACTCATCTGTTGTAGGTAACGAAAATCAATTCAGTGTAAAATTCAGTGCAGAAGAGTTTGATTAACGTGGTTTTATGATGCCCACATGCGTCATGGGGGAAATATCTTTGCTTTTTTTGGTGGTTTGGGGGGAGGTAAGTGTTTGGATTGACTATGTACCAAAATGTTATTATACGGTCACATAATAATTGTATTATATCTATTATAGATTATAATATTAAGGGGATTAAAAGTGAGTATAGATACTGAAATATATTATTCTGTACATCATGGCTTATAAAATATGTGTTCACCACACCACTGATTCATTGAATTTATTATCAGACCATCCAGAAGGTGATTAGTGGGCAACGGTTTTCCTCCGAAAAATTAAAGCTCAGTTTATTGAACTGAATATAACTTTCTTCAATCCTCGCCTTTCTGAAAACCTTTAAGTTTCTAAATATTCTTTTGATCACACGAATACGTATCAAACAACATTATGCATATTGCAATGAATTTATAATAAATGAATATAGTGTGATCCAATGACATGATTTTCATACATCGTTGTTTCATCTTTGTTTTATATTTTAATGATAATATCGCAGCTGCGGTTAAACAAAAATAATACAAAACGCAATCGTAAAAGAATAAATATAAATAAATTTTTCTAATTGTTTTTATTGTTTAAACTGTATTCAATACCAAACTATATCCGTACATAGATGGCGAAATTCAGTCGCATATGTAAAAAAAAAGTTTGTAAACTCGAACCACAACAGCTCCTTTGCATCCAGTCGCATAATAATATAATATTATAATTTAAACGCTATTCTGTCAAATTTTACAAGCAGTTTTTATTTATTTATTTATTTGTAATACTACCAAGTGGCGTAAATTTCTTTAAAAGGGGGGATCAGAAATAAGTAAACGTCATACCTAAATGGGAGGGAAAAATTGGAAAATCCCCCAGTTTCTCAAAACTTTTACTTAGGTAGTAAAATATTCAACAATAAGGAGCAATGAATATAATTTGAATTGATTCAAAATTCACATCAAACACAATATAGAAGATTATCCACTCCAAAGACAATGGAAGCTAGGGGATGCCTATGCCCCCTCCTTATATACGCCATTGATAATACCTAACACATATAATTTTCGAGTCAATTCTTGTATTTTATAAAAAAAATTATTTTTAGATACAACTAATGTGTAATATTATTATTAATATTTTATTATATGTACGTAATAATATTATGACCCTAGAATATTATTGCCGGAAAACTCATAATAATTGAGTCATGCCCTGTAACACTAATTTTATAATATTATTTTATAAAATATATTATGTTGTCTTGGATTTGAAATTACGCCGTGCGTGCAAATTTAAAATTTGTGCGGCCCCTACGCTATTATAGTTGTGTAGTGGTTTATCGTCTTAAAGTTTTGCCAAACTGAATTCTGATATTCGCGGAATTTCATTGTCGATAATTCCTGGATATAATATAATTATATACAATATATTATGCTGCGCATAGTGTTTACATATTATAATATTTTAACGTTTAAATATTTTACGTAATCCGAACAGAGTTCGTGAACAATTTCAAGTATTTTTTGTCGATAATAAACTTATCATTTTGTCGTTCAATTATTCTCGTCTTACATTAAACTTATCGAATTTCAAACGCGCACGCCACTATTATGTTACCTATATAAGGCACCGGCTCGAGGAATTAAACATCACCAAACACGCTCCAAAGCACATTAAATATAATACAGTCTTTGCTTGTTGTGGAGCACTCCGAGAAAGACGATATTCATCAATCGACGAAAAGCACGTCGGAGTAGGTACCTACCTCTTGGAACACAAGTAATTTAATCAATTCAATACGTCATACACCCGTATCATATTGTTACCTACGTCATGTTGTTACCTGTTCGTTGTCGCCAATATTTAACTCCGGAGCTTTGCGCTTTGATCTTAGCCGGAACTTATCTAGGTATTTTTATTACAATGTGGTTAGGTTTCCTAATACGTTTAGGAAACACACAAAATTACTATTATCGATGATAAAAATTTCGAGTGCCCGAAAAAATTTTGACAACGACTTCTGCAGAGATTGAAATTGAGTCTCGGTATAGACATCTCTCTCACCACTCGGCTGTTTTTGTTTTCGAAAGCGCCACAACGACTCTTCTCACATGCAAGTTCTCGTTGCAATGAAGCTCTGTTATGCCTCTGTCTGTCTGTCTCTCTCTCTCTCTCTCTCTCTCTCTCTCTCTCTCTCTCTCTCTCTCTATCTCTCTCTCTGTCTCTCTGTCTCTCTCTCTCTCTGGATGTTTCATTATTTAGTCTCGGTCATCAGACCACGTGTAAGTTCTATGTCCGTTGGTATTTCGCGTGCACCTGTATGAGGACTTTGCTGATAATGCGAAATACAATTTTCTGACACTAGCTGGACTTCACTGCTTGCGTAACAGTTTAATATAATATAATTATGCTACCCGTGGAAGAGCTATAATATGATGTGCAGTGTCGTGGTGGGGGCGTTTTTACACTTAAAAGCCGTTTTTTTACAAAGGACGTCAGTCATCGCACTGTATTGTCGCAAGCATATTATATTATAAAAAAAATTATACCTATACAACAACGCAATTTAACCAGCTATACTTTTTACGACTAGCGATTATTATTTATTTCGCCCCGTTTTCCCTTGCCACGTATATATGGTTTGGACGTGACGTCCGTCAAGAAGACGTTAAAAATGTTATTCAACGGTAGGTAATACATTATTATCATTCTATCCTATTATACGGATATAATGGAGGTGGTACGCTGGGGATGAACGTCGTATGCGTAAACAGCCAAAACGCAGCTGCAGCGTCGTATTATTATTATTATATTGTATACTTCGTCGTCGTCGTCGTTGTATAACAACGATATAATTACGCGTATTTAAGAAGAAAAAAATAAGAAAATACTGCAGTATTGTGTTTCGTGCTCGGGAGGAAAAAAAGAAAACGCACGGTCCGCGGTGGGGCGGCAGCAGGGAAAAGCGATTATTAGTCGTCGTGTCGTGCGGGGGACCGCGGGAGGTCTCGCTTAGTGGATTTTTAACGTTTTGGAAATTTTCATCATAAAACCTTATGGGTCCCGAAAACGGGCGCGTTCGGCGAGTGACTTTTACATTTATTTGCGACCATAACGCACTCCCGCGACGTCGACGACCGTAATAATACGCATTATACGTAACCATTATCATTACGATTATTGCCATTGCGATCATTGCACCAGCACATTCAGTCTACACATAGCGTCGTTGTTATATTATACTGACCGTCAGGGGCCGTAATTGAGTTTCAACACTTTGCGACCCACTGCCACTCACCGACTGGCGGGCGACGACGGTCAGCCACCATACCAGGTATATAATATTATATGACGTTATAATATGGTTATTACTTATTAGGTATATATACCAACACTCTCACAGATTACGCATGCAGCTGATCATTGTACCTGCGTACCTTTACACCGATTCGTGTACAGGCTGATTTTTTAATCATCATCATATACTGATTACTGACCTTATTAATTCTTCCGTTTGATAGTGCATATTTTATTCAAATTTCTCTCATTTTTTGTAGTACCCACTTAAGGAGCGTCTTGTGCAGGCGATTTAAACTCCTATTTTTCAAATGAGAACGATCCCAACCACGTTTTTTCAATGCAAATTTTTAGCGAATGTTTTACTGGAAAACTTTGATGCATCTAAATCCAAATTCTAATAATGAGTAGTTTCTGAGCTATTAAGATGACTATAGGTACTATAATAAGGACAACAATCCTTGAAAATGGTTTTACAACAATTTAAACTATTTGTAATATTAGATGTAGTATTTATTGTAGTTGGATAATTTTTAAAAATTAACATCAAATTCTCAAAAAAAAAATATATATGTTGAATAGTTAAAAGTGAAAAAGGGGGGGGGGCTCTTGACAGAAGTTTGTATTTTCACATCATCATCCTTAAGTGGTACAACAAATCTCGAGTATTCAAAAATATGGTTTTCAAAGGGATTTAAAAATTAAAAAAATTGAAATAAAATATATTATGAATAATTTAAGCAAGCAAATAAGGTAAACGCGCTTAAAAACATCACTCTGTATACTATTATAATGACGTGTATAATTATTATCATACTGTTACATACGAGAAACATTTTCCACTAACTTTTTGTTTTTTCGTTATCTCATTTCACGTCCTATCCGATGATAGAAATAATATTATAATTATTCGACTCCCGCTGCTGGGCACCACTGGTGAAATGAAATGTGATTTTCCACAGAACGCCAACGCGTCTCTCGAAATTGACGTTACGTCGACTCGGAGTACAACACAATAATATAACACAATATCAATAATAGAATATAATAAAAATACATTATATGCCTGCCAAACAACGTTGACGACAATAATAATAATAACATAACCGTCTAGCCGCCGCATCATGGTCCAAAGGTTGGGAGGAGGTTCGGTGTTATGGTTTGTCGCGGTCGTCTCAATGTCGACCAGCTCGGAACCGCTGCAAGTAAGCATTTTCTTTTTTATTCTTTAATTTCCCTCAGCGCAATAATATCGTAACATTATATTTTTAGTAACCACGAGCGCGATATATATTATGGTATGTGGTTGTTATCGTTCGTTTGTTGAGTTTTTGTGTGTATACTTGAGTACCGTGTGGTCGAAAGGTCAAGGATGTAAACGTAGTCAGTTCTGGTGTATATGATATATATATATATATTGTTTATTGGCGACTTTTCTCCATTTCATAGACGAAATAATTACGATTTCCGTTGTTACAACCGAAAATTACGTTCACTCGAGGAATTTTGTTCTGTAAATTTGGTAGTGAATACGTGAAGCATGGTAATATAAATATGACGAGTTTTTTTTAATTCTTGGAAATACGTGGCTCGCTATTTTTTTTTTTTATGTTTAAGAAAAGATTTTTGGATTTTTTTCTTTCGTATAATGACAATGCTGTACCTTCACTTCTCGCATCGTATTTATTAAAAGGGTATAATATTAACTTTTAGTGGTCCAAAAAATTTAATTTTGAAGAAATTATTTTTTGACTGTTAATCGAAAAATGCATATATCTAATTTACTAACGGCTTATTAATTATAATAATTTACAGTACATATCGAATGAATGGGACACGAATCCCATTATAGTATTTCTTGTCTATAGTGAAGTTATAGATTATTGACCTTACATCCCTTTTCAACTTAAGGCGGTGTAGACTTTGGGACTCAACGTTTCAGAAGAAATACATAAATTATATTTTGTATTCAGACCTCTCGGAAGTCTGACATGTATGGGTAAATTTAATTTTCATAAATAATCGTACTGAAAATTTCTATTTTCGATTTTGATAGCAATTTTTTTCATTTTACAATAAATTACCATAACAGTCAAGCGGACCAAAAACATAATAATCTTAACTCCGGTCGCCTGGCTTTCAAAAACTGTTACTAATACATTTAAGTCTATAATTTTAATACAAAAATAACATGGTTCTAAATAGTTGATAGAGTTTAACTACTTTTATTAAAATGCCCAATTCCCAACGGTATTACTCAGTTGGCGATTTATGTATGCCAGTGAAATGTATAATTTAATTTGCGCGCAAACAACGTTGGTTTTCTTTATCATATTATTTTATTGCTGCACATTAAAACTTGAATTAATTAAATTGACAAAAATATATCATTGCTTCATTTATTTTATGTAACGAAATATATCATCCAATCCAAAGAGCCAACTACTAAACTAGGATGAATTAAAATAACGAAAAATAAACATAATCGCTTTGTTAAAAAAAGCATTATTGTTTTTTTTTTTTTTGGATCATTGGACTAGTGAGATTAAAATTATATAATAGTTTATTTCCACAGCCATTATCAATACGGCTGTGTGAATAGTTCAATAGTATTAATCTAAGTCTTTATCATAAATGGGACAATATCTAAAAAGAAATTTATTATAAATTAAATAATATATTATTATTTTACTCGGAATAAAACTAAACAAATTAAAAATAAAAGATTAGTATTATTTCAGATAATAGGTTCAGAGTAACAGTCGTATTCATAAACAAAATATCCACCTCCGTATAAATACATTAAAATTTTAAAATATTAACTGATCTAATAAGTAATAGCAAAGAATATTATCGATAATATATAAAATAATCTCCGGCCTCATTCAAAATTATACGTAAATAACAAAATAGATTGAACAAAAAATCATCTTTATATATGATATATAAATCAAAAACTAACTTGCGTTAGTGATCAAATTTAAAATTAATTGTAAATTATCTATTATTGTTCTGTACCTAGCATAGTCAATATCTAATTATGTCTGTTTGTGAATAGATGATGACAAAGATTTAATTTATGTAAAATGACACGATGAACAGTGTTCTAAGTAGATAAATTATTTTTTCTATGTTTTTTCAAGATTTTGTGATTCGCTTACTTTTGATAAATCATAATAATTCATTACTTATTGAAGTTATACTTCTTTACGCACGGTAGTGAGGAAAAAAAAAAGCGAACGGTCGTGTGTACGAACGGGCGGCGCGTACGAACGGGCGGCCGTACGAACGCGATAGCGTACATGTCCGTAAATAAATAAATATTGTCATGGTAATGTTGTTTTATTATATATTATAATATATATATGTATATATCTGTATATATAAAACAGTAAGCTGATTGACTGCTATCAACGCACAGCTCAAACCATTGGACGGATCTGGCTGAAATTTGGCATACAGATAGCTATTATGATGTAGACGTGCGCTAAGAAAGGATTTTTCGAAATTCGCATTTTAAATAGGTGCTCAAACAGGGACATTGAGATTCAAGATAGAAATTGGAAATTTTATTTTTATTTATTAATAGTTACCATTGGTTACAGTCTACATTAGAAATTAGCATTTATTTATTGGTTGCCATTGGTTATTCGGGCAGATCAGGTACAAGCTTGCATCAAATCAAATTATTGAACATTGCCTACCAGAGTGGCTGAGTTGCACTTACCCCAGCAAGTTACACCCAAAAGGAGTTCAACAATCATAATTTTTTTAAGAGTTGTGATTTTTTACGAGAAACCAAAATTATTATATGAATAATTAATGATCAATGATTATTTATTTTTATTATTATTATTAGTATTCACTCACAAATCTATTGTCTGGATAAAAACAATACTACAAACAATTACCCATCGACCTGTCGAGGAAAAATATAAAAATAATAATAAAACTATCAATAATAAATAATTCCGGATACTTCTTCTCATTTTTTAAATTAATTAATATTTTTTCCTTTCTTTTTCACTCACTCACGTGTACCATTCAAAAGACGTACGTGTCTCCAGCCCCCCCACATTCGAATTTTCCAATTTTTTTTTGGCAAATAATTAGCATGCAATTAGCATGTATTTGCATGCTAATTTTTGTAATTTGCATGCGTTTTATTTAGGCGTGGTATCAAAAAATAGGTGGGGGGGCTGTAGACACGTGTCTCCGACCCCCCCACACATCATAAAAATTTGAAAAAAAGTTTTTATGATGTGTGGGGGGGTCGGAGACACGTGTCTACAGCCCCCCCACCTATTTTTTGATACCACGCCTAAATAAAACGCATGCAAATTACAAAAATTAGCATGCAAATACATGCTAATTGCATGCTAATTATTTGCCAAAAAAAAATTGGAAAATTCGAATGTGGGGGGGCTGGAGACACGTACGTATTCAAAAGAAGTTTAACTTCCCGCGCGCGTACTGGTAACACACATGGTTATTTTTTTTTATATTTCGTAACAACATTAATTTTGACTTTAATAATATTTATATGTATATAATGCAATTTATAACCTAATTACAAAATAATAAATATAATAATAATATAATATACCGTTTAATCTGTTTTCTATGGTTTATAGTTTATACCTATATAAAATGCTATTACCTGTGCATAGGTATAGGTTTATTTTTAATTTAAAAATAAACGTTTATTGTTACATGTTTTAACCGTTAAGGGTAGTTTCGATTGGGCTTTTGCGATTTGTCCGTACAGTTTGTTCAAAAAATTGTATTTTATTGAACTGAAAATACCCGACGCGTACGAGGATATAATAGTTTCAAAACTTTTATTGGTACCGATTGGTCAATTTCTCCAACCAACCCCAACCCTACCACCACCAATACCACCACCACCACCCACCCACCCACCTCCTCTAAACACTATTACAAATAAATTGTCGTTTGGATAATCGTTTTGTCTGCTGCCTTTCGGGGGAAAAAAAATACTATTCAACTCGATTTTCGGTAAAACGAAAAAAAACCAAGTCCGCAATATTCCGGTGTACCTATACATATATATATATATACAAATATATTATATTACTATCGTTTATATACGGTGGTTCACGTCATATAAACTCAGATCCCAACGCAGTTTAGAGTTAAAATATGTGTATGATGGTAATCGTAATCGGTAGACATTATTATATCGACCTCCGCAACCGGAATAGATAGTATTATTAATATTCACCTCGCGCAGTCGTACACCAAAATATCGTCGGCTTTGAGCGTGTCGAGTTGTACAAGTCGACTCGTAAGAATAAATAATAATAATATAGAATATTATTACAATAATATATTATACCGTCTCGATAAAAATGTGTGAACTTCTGCGAGACCGTAAACGGTTTAACGATTCGAATTCGTTCTCGAGGACGTGCGTATCTCAGCGGTATTGCGTTTTAGAAATAGTCATCGTTGTATAGGTTTGGCGTACAATGTTCAAGGTCAGCCCGTCGTCGCCAGGACGAGGTGTGCCCGAGGATAATTATATTTTGTAAATGACTGTGAAATGCGACTATATGCGACTAATGGCTACATATGACGGTTTTTTATGATTCGAGATCGATAAAAAAAATATATATAAACCTATATCGACGGGTGTAACCTAGCAAAACCACTTTGTTCAATCTGTTAATATACAAACAGCCAGTGGCGTACATACGGGGGGGGGGGGTTCGGGTTCAAACCCCCCCCAGGACCAAAAAAAAATAAAATAATAATGTGATATTATTGATGAATTTCTTATTATTAATCAACCGTGTATACACAAATATACGTCATAATAATATGACTATTGAGTAAACAGTAAACACTATACTTAACCAACAACGAAAAAAGATTCCATAACGAAATTATGGGTGCCGTATAATATGGTATATCAATCAAAATAGACATTATTTTGATCGTACACAGTCAGTTAGTTGCGTGAGGATATAAATACATATTAATATTGTCTTTATCTCGACCGACTCGATCAGACAACGGAGGAAAAACCGATTGCGTTATAATCGTTGAATTTCGCGTGAGTGACAATAATACGGTGAAATGGATTCTATTTTTATAGCACTAACATAATTATTGACCATGTTAAAATATTTAATTATGAAATGTTCGTTCATTCTGTTCTATTTTGCCGTCGGAGAAGTTTTTTTTTTGTTTATTTTTAGATTTTAGTGTCGGCAAACTATATCATAATATTATGTCTATATTATTGAAATTTTGACATGGCAACAAAATAGACTCAAATAATGAAATGTAAAAAAGGTGGGTAAGTGGATGTCGCTCTGCTGTACAGTAGGTTACAAGTGGGTCACTGTATAATGGATGCTTTTAAATTTGAATTCAATGATACAATATCATTGTATAAGAAAAACGATTCTGAGCGAAGACGGTATGTTAGTCTAGGTTTAAGACAAATTATATACATATCTATGGTATTAAAAAAAAAATTGACCTAAAATAAATTCCAAATTAATCATATCACAATATCCATTAGGTACTTATAACACGTTATACATCAATAACAAACCCTGATACTATCATAGATATATAATATAGTGTACTTTAGAAGTTTCAAGTAGGTACCCACGAATAATATTATATAATCACAACAAAATAACTAGGTTTTTTAATATGTAATTTCGTCCAAATTTGAACATAAAATGACTATAAAAATAAACTGTGATTGTATATTTTTTAGATTTTTAAGAGAATTAATTACTTACGTGGAATCTTGTTTTACATTTTCAATCCTTAGCTATAAAAACTGAACATTTTATAATTTATTAATTACGATGATTAATCATTTTCGAGATTTTGAAAAATTCTGTCAAAATTCGATGTTTAAATGCTTATAAAAAAAAATTGTGCCTATGTATTTTTAATATTTTTCAACTGATATTGTAACAATATATCAGGAGCCTTGTATTAAATTTTTACACTTTTTGGCCCAACAGATAAAACTTAATTGATATTTATAGAAAAAAAAAACTAAAAAAATTGAAAACTGAAAATGTCCGTAAACGGCTCAAAAAGTGTCAAAATATTTTCAAAATTGTAGGGTGTATAGGAAATGCTAATATAAACATTCAGTGAAATTTTCATGTATCTACAGTAATTCGTTTTTTAATTACAACAAAAAAGGAAATTGCCACATGAGAAATCGAGTGAAAATCCAATGTTGTAAAAATTTGAATTTCAAACGCTCATAAAAATTTAATTTGACTTGCCGGTAGAAATTTTTTTATTGTTCAAGGTAGACAATCTTATGAGTAATCTTGTATTACATTTTCAAATCTTAGATTTGAAAAGAAAAATTTTTACGAATTCTTAACTCAAAATAATTTGCTAATTTTCGTGATTTTTCCATATTTTGTCAATTTTTGAACTTTAAATGCTTATAAAAAAAAATTGTGACTAAGGATTTTTAATATTTTTCATCTGCCTTTGAAACAACATATTAGGAGCCTTCTATTAAATTTTCAAGCTTTCGCAACCAACAAATAAAATTTTATTGATATTTTTAGAAAAAAAACTAAAAAAAAATGGAAAATGAAAATGTCCCTAAACAGTTCAAAATAAATCAAAATATTTTGAAAATGTTATCGTGTATAGAAAATGCAAATATAAACAACCAGTGAAAATTTCATGTATATACGTTCATTTGTTTTAGAGTTACACCAATAACCAAAATCGATTTTTTGGAAAATCAATTTTGCGTAAAAATTCCCGTTTTTCCTTAATTTTTATGTTGTTTTTCCCGGCGCTTGTGAAAACTACTGGGAAATTTAAATTTTGACCTCCCCAATGCACCAACGATATTCACTTTCCAATCGAACAAGATACTGAAGTCGAAAATCGAAGCATTATTTCGACTACTTATCGTGTACACAGGTACAAAAAAAATAAAAAAAATATAATAAAAAAAAAAACACACATCATTGTAAAATCAATACATTCATCGTTTCACTCAGAATCTAAAAATGAAAAACAAAATAAATTAACTTACAAATAAAAAAATTAATTCGTTAATTTAACGTTGATTAAAAAATAAATTTAGTAAATTAGTAGTTAAGTTAAAAATTATTATTATCACATCATAATCATTATTATTCGATTTCGATATATTTTAGGTTTTGAAGGTAAAATAAATAGTAATCACGGCTGAAAAAAAACAATCGAAACTGCAATCTTTTTTTTCAAAACCACCCTCAATAATGAATTCATTGTCAAATTTATTGAATGCAACTCAAACAGTTATAAGTTCCTCTAGTTCCTCATTAGTCATTACCATCAACTGCATCTGCATCTGGTACACCTATCACTCAGTTTACACCTTCGACTACAGATATTAATCGTACATCTTCCAGTTATAATATTTTTGACATTGCACATTACACAAATAAATTGTTAACGCAAAGTGAAATAGAAGAAATTTTGAGCAAAATTTGGGTCCCTGATATTAATTACAATTTTCCTATCAAAATATCAGTAGTCGGTAAACAACAAAAAGTTTTGAAGTTGAAATTTCAATATAAATGGGTAATTAACTTTCCCTGGTTGGCCTATTCAGAAGTAAACAATGGTGCGTATTGCAAATATTGTGTTGCTTTTACTAAAAATGAAGCCGGTGTTAATAACCAAAAATTGGGAGCATTTGTATTAAAAAAATATGATGATTGATTTTTTAAACCCCCCCCCCCAGAGCAAATTTGAATGTACGCCACTGCAAACAGCAATAATCATAATAATTTTATATAATAAACTGTGAAGGTTGTAAGCAATTAGCATGCGTTCGATGCGGTATAAGACATTTCAACAGTTATTTTAATTTTTAAAAGGGCGTCTGGATATCTTATATTCGGTATTGCTATCTTATTTTTCTGTAGATGTATACTTCGTTTTATCAGAATATTTTCATGATTTTTTTGAAAATGTTGACACCAAAAACGTATTTTTTGATATTAAGTGGTACCTTTTAACAAAATATCGTCGATGCATTATCATCATCGTACAATATTAATATTATCACGAGCCTCTCGAATCAAATTATATATTGTATACACCAGGACCTATATTATAGTATAAATATAATAGACTCTCGACAATAACTCGAGCAGAATTGTAGTCGATGGAATAATAATTATTCGTTTATTTACGAATAGTATAATATTATTATTATTCTGACGTGTAGGCAAAACAATAACGGTTAGATCAACACTGCAGTTAAGTTAAAACAATGAAGTAGTTGATGTATGGGTGTGCTGTGCATATGACACGGACGCGTTTTATACAAGTTGTGTGTTAACGTAATAATTAGCATAACAATATAATATTATGGACTTATTGCGAGGAGATGTGCGTGAGACGTAAGTGCAAAACGATATAATATTATTATGTCTAATACGGCCGAGTTTGGCGATATAACAATAATTATTTCGTAGGTACCTACCTGTAATATTAGTTCTCAAAGGCCCAAGCATAATAATAATAATATTGTGGTCGGCGGAAGTAACGTTATTATTCGTCTTGATCGATGCACAACGCGATTTTATGAACGCCAGACACGAGTTCGGTAAATTCGTATTCGATTAGGTTTTCCGGTAATAATAAAAAATAAAATACGAACCGAAATAATATTATTTATACTCGAAAAGTGCGTAGATTTCATTTTTATTTATGAGTACTATATTATTATTATTATTATTATTATGGGAAAAAATCGCTTTATACAATTTGCATAATTTTTCGGGCGTGATATTTCGAAAAAAAATCCGTACCTACGCTCGGTTATACTAATATTAAGTGTTGAAAATTCGAGGCGAGCGAAATGGATTTTTTCCCTCCCTCTCCGCTGACGAAATTATCTTTACCGGAACACACCTGTTCGTAAATTTCCAAAGGGTTGCGGCCGCGCGTAAATGCAAAAACTTACAATATTTTTTCAAAGGTAATTTTATAACTTTTTTTATCATCAAAGCCCCAACAGAATACAATTATAAATAATAATAATATAACGGTGGGTTGTCACTTGATGGGTGTCAGTAGTAGGTCGTCATTGTCATGTTAAGCTAGGAGGTAGTGAAGTGAGCAATGGTGGCAACATTTTTTATGTTTTCATTTAAATTTGTTTTTTACAAGTTCTATTTTTGTTTACATAACATACAAAATTATTTTTTCTTTTTTATTGGATAACCCGCGGCAACATAGGCCATTGGGTATGGGGATGGAACTGTGAGTTGTATATTGGGTATGTTGGTACACGTGTGTGTGTGTTGTGGCAGAATTTCTAATGGGGTATCCATAGGTTTTTTCCATGCCCCGGGTGTGGGATGGCGGCACTTGTTCTCCTCGGACACCGTGACTTGCCCGAAGAAAAATTCCGCCTGTGGCCGGAATCGAACCCAGGTGGGGTTAGTCCGCTCGGCCACTATTTTATAATATTTCATTTTGTTTAACTATATACTAGGTACAGGTACAAGGCTTATAGTAGTTCAGTAGGTATAATAATGTAAATTAGGCTTTCTAACATTAAGTAATAACATCACTGACTCAATATTAATAGTAGGTACCTACTGATTTTTTTCCGATGAGTATATTGAAATAAATTGCAATGGAAACGACTAAACCATACATATTTGGTTCCCGGGTGGTAAATTTGATGACTCGGCTCTAAAGTCTTTTCTGTACACAGACATAATATTTTCGGGAGAACTCGTCTAGACGATCCGACGAGTGTTGACGAAATTCTAAGTCGCAAAAACCTTTCTCGAGTGCGCGACAAGAGATTTTCACCGAAACGCGTTGTACTAAAATATTATATTACCATTAAATTTACGGAGAAACGTATGCGCTGGGACGACATGACAATATGTGTAGCCCGAATTTTCTTCTGTCGCCTTAAACGCGGCAGCGGCGTATAATAACAATAATAATATTATAATACTGCTGTTGTTCGGTTTTTTATTTTAGGCTTTTGTTCGTTCGTTACGAGCTCATAACTTATGCCACACCGCAATGGGCGGGAAATAATTTACAATACTATTATTAAAAACGTATTATGCGCGTAATCTGGGTTGATTTTACGTCACTTTGTGTGACGTTAAGCAGGACCTGCTCGCAGGATAGGCGAAGGACCTAAGAGACGAATATTCTCCATTATACCAATACCCGTTAGGTTATCTTATGTTATAGGTGCTATCGTAACCATGATTTTTATTATAAAAACGGATTTTTGCATAGTTTTTCATATTACTATTATCCGTTTGGCGGGGCACATACGTTGTAGAGGGTATATGGGTATCAGTTATTCTCGACCTGCGTGATTAGTAGGTATACTTAGGTACCAATATATTATTACTATAACTACCGACTACCGAGATAGCATTTCCAATAGTCCTACTTGAGTTGCAAACGGCGCACCTAATAAATATTTTGTATTTTAATTAGTATTATCACGGAAACATCGTGAAGCATCCTTCAAATAAGAGATTTAAAGATCAAAGCAATTATTTAATACCCCGCTCAAAAAAACAAGAGAATTTAATCTTTACAATAGGCCGTTGTTCAATCATCGATTTTAATTTATATATTAAAATAGGACATAGGTATTCAAGTATGATTATAATTTTGTTTTGCAAAGAGGCTCAAGACGGATCTCATCGTTGTAGGAAAGCTATTTTGATAATAGAATTGAGAATAAATAGTTGGAAAACACACAATTTTAGTTCGCAGCCTAAAATATCATGAATGTGCACTTCGATATTACAATATTATATCTTTCGACTTTTGTGATATTAAAATTCATAACGTTGTACGAACGATGAAATTACGGGCGCGTGGCTATATAATAATATAATGGAACTACGATGCGCGTGTGTGGTTAAATCGATTTTTTCACAGACACATTATCGCGCATTTAATATGTATTCTCGGTTTTCCAGTCTGCTGGTCACGCGAACCACGTCGGAAGTTTAAAGCCTTCGGCGTCGTCGTTGGTCGGAGATACCATGTCCTCGGTGAGTAATTTTGACGTCGTGGAGACGTCGACGACGAAAACGAAAATAATAACAATAATAATAATAATATGCTACACACGACAATATTATTAGTTATTACTATACAATGTAACGTATGTATATATTGTTATATAATATTATTATTATGTGGAGCGGCTCCACCGTAAAGTTTTCCCTTTTTCCGAGAAGCACAAGGAAAGAGGGAAATCAACGGTGAGGCCACCACTGCTGACATATTATATACAGGTACCTGCTGTCATAGGCATGCGCATGTGTGCAGCAAAAGATTCACCTTTGATGCGTCTGCAAAATTGATTTCGGGCACCATTGTAGCAAGTTATAATAATATAAAAAAGTTGGTCACAGTCAGAAAAATTAACTATTCAATATAAGTATAGATAAAAAATGGATCTTAGCATATTCGGTAATTTATACTTTGCACAATATTATACCTAGTTTACAACAAAAATGAGTCAAAATTACTAATTATATTATTATAGGCACTGTAATAACACACCCGACATGTGTATCATATTATACAATAAATTGTTAATAATTTTGGTTGTTCAAAAGTGATTTGTCCGATTGTTAAAAAAAAATGGGGTGCATTATTCTGTACAATATGATTGTAATATAATCCATGATTAAAGTCTGCGCACGCCTCTCACGGTAGGCAGGTACCTATATAAAATGTGGAAGTCTGCAGATGAAACATTTTTACTTTTGATTTTTCGAGTACTTTTGCAGTCTACAACTGCAATGTAATAATGTATATATATATTATATTATATTATACACATATGTCGTGAAGACGGTAAGCTATATAACTGTAATCCCTAAGCGGTGTATATACCTAATATTGGCACGTGTGTGTATATATGTATTATATCACACATATAGACGAACGACGTTCCGTTCGACTGGTCTTCCGATTACGAGATGGCTGTCGTCTACATCACGTCCGCTTGGACCGAATTCGGCGATGTGCGTTCGTCCGACGCACCCCTGGGCATTATTGCCGAAAACGGATTTCTCAATTACTGCGTTAGGTTCAAGACCAAGTTGGCCGCTTGGGCTAAGTCCGTAAGTATATATATCACATACGGGCACACTAGCACAGTACATATGATATATACTGTGCAGACTTGCGGATTTGACAGTGTGGGCTCGCTATATATTATATAACACCCGATTACGGCTCGTACAATCCTTTCCCACCACTATCGCGCGCCGCCAATACGTCTCATTTCCGAAATCGCGTACTTAAATAATAAAATAAGATATATTATATATAATTTCAATATATATAACATATATATATGGGTTACTCGTTTAAGAACTCTGGACAAAAAAAATATATATCCCCAGTGTATGTAGAGGTGGTAATCCGGTAGCTGCTCCACATGGCCGCCGCCGCCGTCAATACTGCACAATAATTCGATTTTCGTCATGTCGTTTGACGTCACCACCGACTCGCTAGTCGCTACCAGCGACTGGAGAATAGAACCGCGGTAAGTCGCACGAAATGACGAACAATAATATTATATTATCACGTCTCGGCCAACCAGTGGTAGGGGAGGGAAGATGAAATGGAAATACACTTGAGGACCAAAACACATATGTAATATCGTGTGATAGACGTCTTCAATATATTATTATGTTATTGAACACATAATTGGTTCAATACTAAATACTAATAAAAACCCTGCGTTTTGGTGATGATATAAAATGGAAAACAAAAGATATCAAGTTTTAAGTTACATCGATTTACAGTTTTTTTTTTTTTATTGTTTTGTGTTTTTATTTCGTGATGATGGAAGACAATGATTTGAGAGACAAATTTATTTTAACCTTGTAAATATATAAAATATATAATAATATGTACCTGTTGCTGGGGGGCTGATCGAAAATGTGTGTCAGGCTATGTGGAAAATATGTCAGATTCACAACGGAAAATGTCATAATATATTAATAATGATAATAATAATATAGCGATAACAGTATTATAATTAATAAGCAATCTAATAATACTATTCGGTAATAC
Organism: Macrosiphum euphorbiae; assembly: GCA_949089665.1. Classification (NCBI taxonomy): domain Eukaryota; kingdom Metazoa; phylum Arthropoda; class Insecta; order Hemiptera; family Aphididae; genus Macrosiphum; species Macrosiphum euphorbiae. The sequence continues at coordinate 87,391,973 of CARXXK010000001.1, read as the reverse complement.
GCGGTATACACCAGCTTTCTGGTTTATTAACCCACTTTCGAGTACCTACGCGGTATACCGCGTATAGTGTAATATTATTATTATACTATGGTAGATAGTTGTTGGTATATGGACAAATTTTCAAAAGCAAAACTTGACAAAGTTTCGATGGAATCCAGGGTAATTTTCAAGGAATTCGTGAGAAAAATCAAAATTCGTTCCGTGCGCGAGATCGAAACACGTAGTATGTATCTTAACTATATTATATTACAGTTAACCACTGAGCTTGCTCGTGGCACGTATCGATATTGCGTAGGTTCCGTTTTCTGTCGTAGGTAATGATTTTTCAATGAAAACTTTACAATTTTACTTAGGACGTATAATAGGTAACTTCTAAAAATACTTTTACAATCAAAAATATTATAATTGTTCCCCGGCGATAACTCACCGGCTGAAATGAAAACGTAACAGTGACTTATATAATATAATAGTTAGTAGGTACATAAAAATAAAGCGTTACGTTTTTTATGCGAGTATATTGCAAACGGCCATTCACCTACCCTAGTAAATCCATAGGATTTACGCTTTTGTAAATAAAAATACCTTGTAAATAACTTATCGTGCACGTTGCACAGATTGTTTTTTTTGATTAATAATATTAAAAAAAAAAAATAAAAATATGTGTCTGGTGTATAAATATTGAATACTGAACAAACGGTTTTTTATTTTTTATAGACAAATATAAGTATTTAAAATTTAGTCGAGCGGAGTGGCGTGGAACACAGCTCTCGGCGAAGGAGTGTACCCTTAGAGGAGCTGTAGTCTGTATTATACCCCAAGTGTATATTATATGCACTTTGCTGTTTATAACTATAATATAAAAACTGGATGTTTTTTTTTTTTAATCACAAAAATTCACCCAGAAAATCAGTGCGTATTATATTATAGTTTAATATCATATCGTAATTTAAATGTATACTGAACAAGAGAGGAAAAAAGGTGTGGGGAAAAATAAAACGATACCTATACCAAAATGGCCACGGTAGACCTCAGCTCAAACTCTGCTCAGGGTGGTGGTGGGAGGGCACGCGTTATTTTACGAACGTCTCAGCCGAAACGACTGCGTCGGGGGGTGTAAGGTCGGCCTCGAAATGTCTAAGTTTCGAAAGCCTTTTCGCCGCCGTTAGCTAGTTATAACACAACCGTGGTCGGAGCGTCGCGTGGCGCGGACACCGACCGAAAGGATTAATCACTCGTGTGCGAGACTTTTAAAAGCGCACAGACGTGTTCCATATTATTATTATTATTATAATGGTAGTTTTACGCAGTAGAACCGCTGGCGCGTTATCCGATGAAAACTTTGAACAGACGGTGTTTTTCTTTTCTTTACCAAGGCGTCGGCGGTGGCGGAAACGACGTTAGCATGTGAGGCAGCTAAGCGGGTTTAGGTATCACAATATGGGTATACAATTATTATTCATAGATATAATATACCTACGCGTGTTTATTATAATATCTAACTCATCTCTGCATGCCGACTTCTAAAATGCAGTTTGGTCGACCCCGCCACGCAGTCGCCCGTCCCTGAGTGCGAATAATAGATCGAAACGAACGATATTAATTTAGAGTTTATACATAAATAATAATAATATGTATACGAGTATATTATATAATATTATCGTGGTGTTCGGTTTTCATCCAACTGTATAATATAATAATATTACAACCGCTGTTGCCGGGTGGTTACGATGTGTGCCATAATCGATATCACATTGTTGTTTGTTTGACACGACGTCGCGACGAAACTGCAGTGCGCCGGATGCACATTTTTCAAAAATATATTACTACATTCTTTTGGAAAAACTTTGTGTTTTCTACCGTATAAACGCGCTAAAATACTTACAAAATGTCATGTAAGTTTCCGTGAAGTCAAAAAATATCCAAATAGCAACAATATCGAATATTTTATTTACACGTTAAAAAAGACAATAGTGTATATAACAATAATATATTCCCTCATTGTCGTCCTTACAGTAGCAACAAAATCTTATTATATACATCCTATCTGCATGTGGTTTATTTGAGGGGGGATGGGGCGGATCCTTATGGTATTGATTATGATTTGTATCTACAATCTATATTATAATATTATTACCTATACAGGTAACAATGTTTTTAAATTAAAATCGTTAAATAAATATTATTGAATGAAAATTAAAAAAAAAATAACAAAAATCGATAAATTTGGGGCAGTAAACAATTGTTTTTTCCTCACGCCTTCCACCACAGGTCGAGCTTCATACATTATACGCCTCTGCACGTCTCCGTGGGGTGTATCCAACGTCATCGTGACCTCGTGTGCTCTGATAATACGTCATTAATATAATAGTTATTGGTTTAGAGAGTGTACCCCCCCCCCTCATCCATATAATATCTGCGAGTTCACAGCTATACTATTGATACGACGTTAAGTTTGTGAATATTATACTCAAACGATATTTATATATTATATATAGTTACAAGACAGGCCCGACGTGAGTGAAACGGTGAAAAAAGCTGTTTCCAGCTGGTATACAGCCATCGACACACTGTCGCAGGACAATTGGAATCTTCCCGACGCCCTCACTTTGGAGTCGTTTAGAAAACAATTCATGACCGCGTACAAGCACTTGGTGCTCAACGGTGCCGAAATTTACGAAAAATCGGATTCCGAAATCGTGAAACGGGACGTGGACGGATTCACGAGAGACGTTGCCGATATGATGATCTGGATACTCAAAGGAATTTCGGTAAAATCCCAGTGGACCATCATCTATGTGTGATGACACGACGTGTCTGAAGGTTATATAAAAAAGAACGCGTTATATGTAATTTAGATTTTGTGTTGCAGAAACAAGTCCGAAGCATTCCCGAGAAACGCGACACGGAATATTAACAGTCCATAATTTATGCAGTGTGCTAAGTGCGTCAGTTTCACTTCTGTGCTCTATAAGTGTGTAACGAGAAAATATTTTACATTTTATTATATGTACCTTTTATGGTATATTTACTTTGAATTTTTCAAGAGCATTGCTGCGTATTCGTATATTATGTTCAACTAAATATATTTATAATATAGTAGATAAGCCAATAAACTTATAAAATACCAACGATGGAAACTGATTTGTAAGATTAAATATTGATAAATAATGAAAATATAATATGACTTATGTACTTTTACTATAACACTATTTATTGTATTTGATACATTAATATTGTAAAAGTCTTTAGGAATTTCTGTCGGCATTTTTTTAAATTTACTGTTTATAAAAAAGTTGTTCTAAAATTTTTTTTGTTATACGAAATAATCTAGTATAGGTACGTATATTAAACGAAAAAATAGTTACAATAATTGTTACATACAATTTTACTTATTATTATTATTTCATAACACGCATAAGCATAACAAGCATATTAATGCTTTATTATTTGTGATCTATACTGATGACTGATCAGTATATTATATTATTAATATTTAATATAATATAATATTTAAACTTGATGTCAAAACTTATCACAAAATATGACTTGCCGATATCGATTTTAATAAACTATAATAAAATATGATTATATTAGGCATGACAAATTAGATAGGTATCATCAAAGGGTTTTGATAATTAACCTTCGCTCTTTACTTCACCTTTATCGTAGATCTCCACTTCGTATTGGCTACCCGTCAATCATATACATACATATTTAACATAGAACAAAATCAACCAATGAGAAGTGGAGAACTACGACATGGAACGGATGTGAAGGAGATGCGCATACTGCACAAAACTAGTACAACTTTACTGTGATGATACCTAGGTATCTAATTTGTCATGATTTTAGGTACCTATACCAACATATTAACATAATTATTTTGATTTGTAAACTATACGCATTATTATGTTTAGACCACCACTGAACAAGTTTTACTGTTAAATTTAATATTCAATGTGTCTTAGTGATCTTTTATTAAATCCTACAATACCAACTCCTTACTTCTCGGTTAGTAAAATTTGTCATGTACAGAGATTTCTTTTCATTGTATTTACAATATCATGATCATTTTTTAAAATATGTTTTTGTCAGTGTTTCGTTTTTTTTTTTAATGGCTCGTCGTACAACAATATGTCTAAAATATTCTTTGTGAGAAAAATCATATTTTTTAATATAGTTATCTCTCTTATAATTTAATAAAAATATCGTTTATAGTTTAATATGATATTATATTGCGTATTATACTATTGCACGAGACTTAATCATTTCTATTTTCGCTGCTGATAAAAAATTTAAATACAATAATATTTTAATATCAAAAAACCATCAACAATAGGTCAGTATATTATTATAAATAAATATCGCCCAACAGTAATTACATAATAATATATGCAGTGGCGGATTTAGCGTCAGGCAAAGTAGGCAGTTGCCTAGGGCGGCAAATTTTTAGGGGCGGCAATTTTAGGTCAATATTTTATTGAGAATACTCTAAGTTTCTTTTTGATTTTCTAATGTACGGTGATTACTCTGAAGGATGGAAAAAAAATGTTTAATATTGAAGTATAATAATATTCTTGTTAATATAATTTCTTCTTTATTTTATAATACAAAACAATAAACGTCCAAGTAAATTATCTAACGACTGCCGGAACGTAGATCTATTATCTAAATACTAAACATGGATAACATATTTCGTTAATTTGTTTTTTTGCTAAGTCGTAATAATTATTAATAAGTTCGTTTGATCGCACGGCGTACACAGTACACACACTACACAGTACACACACTACACGCATAATACATACAGAAATGATATATTTAATACGAATAAGGATTAAGTTTGACGATCGATTCGTATTGGAACGATAGTCTAATTATAAACCAGTTACTGTGAATATTTTTATATAATATACTCGTACGTACTATGCATTATGTGTACAAAAATAAAACTTTTTCTATCCAAAAGATAAAATTATGTAATAATTGTTTATTTTTCTTCGGAACTCTGAGTCTATGAAATAGAGGGCGGCCGAGTAAAAAATAGGTTTATTCTGATTAGACATTCGATTATTTTCAACACAACATTCAAGGCGGATAGACTTCATATTTGGTTATTAGTTTACTACTTAAATTACTGGTAAATAAACACTATATTTTATAAACACATTTTATTAGAACAGTTTATTAACATAACTGCCATTAATTATTGTTTAGTTGAGTTCATCAGTCTTTATGATTTTTTTTTTTAGTACTTATGTTAAATGAGTATTTAAAAATTCGTTTTCTCGTTGATAAGTTTAATGGGGCGGCAAAAAAAAAATTGCCTAGGGGCGGCAATTGTGTAAATCCGTCTCTGAATATATGTGACAACTTTCAAAAAAAAATTAACGTATACACTATAATCACCGTACGGACCTAATAAACAATAATAATATAATAATAATAATAATGCCTACCTCAACTTTAGAATCTCAATGTCGTTGTATGTGCTAAGTATTATCGTATAATGTATATAATCGAACAATATGAGTTTATGTATTTTCAAAGTGCTGAATCGATGCCGTAGTATTTCAATTCTATTTGTATTGTAATTATTATTGCCCGTCCACATAATATATTTTATAATATTTTACAGTGCACAGTATTGAATGTGTTTACGATAAATCGGGTATACGCATTATTCGCTGTTCATAGAAACAGTCGACGATGATAATACATAATATATAATGTTAAACATAGGTAACGCGTCTAATACTATAATATAACTTTGGCCGTATTATTGCGGTCCGTTGATAATAAATAAATATGGCGTAAGATGCTAGTGTCGACAAAACCATATTATATTTTGCGTAGATATTAACTTTTGTCAGCGCACAAGTCCGGTTCTCGTACCGATGTATATTGTATTATATGACATTATGATAAATATTATGATCTTAACGTGTTGTATAGTGGATCGATTTATATAGGATGACGGACAGATACAGAGCCAAAAAATAAATAAATAAAACAAAGACTTCTGCAGAGGCGCACCGCCATCACAATATTATAAAAACTTACTCTCGGTCGTACTTAAGCTGTAAACGTACGCTAACAGTCCACTTGTTTTTAATATATAATATTCAAAATATCCGAACGGTTTTGCCACCGCCGCGTTCAAAACGTCGATATAATCGCATAATAATGGGTGTCGTAGTTGTATTATAATTTGTTTTATGAAAATATATAACATCATGGTCAACACTGCTCAAGATACAATATTATAATAGTGTTCAATGCAACCAGCATGGCTCGGTGGTTGTCGTCGATCGGACGTCTGTGGTATCGCCGCAAGTTTTTTGCAGATATTATTAAAAGATATCGTTGTAAAAGTGTAAAAAAAAATCAATATTACACAAACGCACGGAACACCCCTGTGGGTGGATATACACCCACATCATCGCCACGTGCGCATCAGACCTACGCGTGTTTCGATTATTATTTATACTTCCGATGCCGACGACGGGGTCATTCCCGGTACATCGTCTGTCGTATCCCATACAGACATTCATGATCCTCGTCGTCCGTCGCATGAGCACTACGAACATATTATTATTATGTTATGCACTCTCATTATGCCTCTCGTGATAATATATTATATCGGAGATTCGGAAGACGAGAACTGAGAAGCTCGTGCAGTCTCTCTCGATTTTGCGTGACTCGCGTGTCACTATAATTATACGTCTCGCATCGTCACGATCCACATTGTTATTGATAAAAAAAATTTGAAACAAATAATATTAACCGATCGTCGGTCGACAGTCGGTGGCCATCAGAGTAGCGTTTTGATTTTCAAAACCCTTTATACGATATGCGGCTGATTTCGAGTAACTGAGGAAGAGTGACGACAATAATAAATATGTACAGCGTCCCATAAGGGTCTGCAACGATTATGTACGCTTGACGACATTAAATTATTATGATCATAAATATTATGACATGGGTACTCGATCGAATAATTATTAATGCGTTATATTTCGTCGATAACTGCACTACGTAGTTCACTTGTTGTTGACATTTCATGTTATTAAATTCATCGTATTAACTATTACTATAATATTGACTTCCCCCCTAAAGTACCAACCAAGTCTTGCAATTCGATACCAGAAACCAACGCAAAGTTGAAAAGAAAGCATTTGTACTGCCCTAAAAGTTTATAAAAAAAACGCTCTTCGTTGTAAAATCAGTACACGTATCTTTCCGTGGCACAGAATCTAAGAAGGAGTTGGTAAAGCACCACGTGAAGCTCATTAAATCGTATGAATAATCTATGAATATTAAAATATACCTAGCCACTTGAACATGTCGAAAAATCACAATACAATTAAATTCATTAGGCATCAAAAGGAATACACGATGATAGTGTGAGCGTGCTAGGTGGATCACCACATCATGCGTATAATATTATTCATAGTTTCGATGGAAATGTCCGCCGCTAGAGAGTTTTTCATAATATACCAATATATTATGAAATTTATATAGGTACCCGTCGACTGCAGATGGAATGGAACGCGTGTCTGCGAGTTTAGATATTTGGATTTATATTATTTCCATACGGCAATCGTCTCGAGTGGAAAAACTTTTGCAATTTTTTTTTAGTTTTTCCCGGCGCTTTGGAATTTTGACCTCTCGAATGCATCAACTAGATTCATTTTATCATCGAACAAGATACTGAAGAAGAAAATCGAAGAATTATTTTGACTTCTTATCGTATATACAGATGAGAATAAAAAAAAACACGCATCTTTTTAAAATCAATTTACATTCATCGCTCCGCCCAGGTTCTAAAATGTTATATCATAAATGTAGAGCGAGAGTTAATAAATTATAAATACAAAAAAAAAAAACAATTTTTAAATATCGATTAGAGCAAAAGTCATTTCATTTCAGGAACTTTTTTTTCCTTTTTTCAGGACTTGCTCCAACCTGTATAATACCTATAATATTATTATGTATCATGGTACGTACTCTGTATTGTTGTCCATCACTCGCGTAGTACATATTTTAATCAACGTTCCTAAGCACTGTAATGTGTTAATAAAACAATATATATTATATCCCCCATTGTTCCCTGCAATAAAATATTAATTCACGTGAATTTGTAAGCAATCGTGCATGCGTGGCTTTACAGTATTGCGACATTTTACCCGTCTGGCGACTACAGCGCTGCAACCTTTCATAAAACAGTGTTAATTAAAATCATTTTATGTATCAAATACGCCGTTGCATGTGTTGTGTGTATATTATTATACTATAAAGTTTTATAATTTATTTTAACAAAACTATATTTTGTAAACCGCTTAAAACAAAAAAAAATAATAACAATGAAACAAATTTAAACATATGTATCGAGAAGTATAAAAAATACTTTACTTTTCAAATGAAATCAATACTACACAATATACATACGTTTTACATATAAATTATAAATATATAAATATGTAATAATATAATATGGAATTGTATATTTTTATAAATATTAATTAATAATTAGGTAAAGCTAAATAATAAAACTTGTATATTATATCACACATGGTAAAATGCAAGTTGGAATTCCGGAGAGAGAGGTATAATATACAGGATGGGTCACGGAAATGGGACAAAAAATAGATTTACCTACTGTAAATTGTACCAAGCTAAAATATAATATAAACATAGCCATTATTAATATTAAAACTATAAACTAGGTTAATTAAACACGACGTACCTACGTAATGCGTAAAAACATTTAATGGCAAGTCTTAGTGGATGTAGCAAAATAGAAACTTTATTAAGTGATAGTGATATATAAGTGACAGGAGTAGACAAAATATGTGGGTCCTTCAGGGTCGATCGCTTGATGCGGTCACTTGGTGACACCGTTGGACAGAACAGTAATAAAGTGTTATGTTTTAATATTATTGTGTGTGTTTAGTAGTGTACCTACGTCGAAAGCGATCGGCGTATACCACCTTACGTAATTATAATACAGACAGCCCGCGGTAGGTAGCTGATATATTATATTATAATTTATATTTTGTTTGCTTTAGTCATTAACGTGTTTTGAGGTCAAGCATCGGGTGGCATTGCTAGTTTCCAGATGGATGACCACCCGGGCGTTAGTGACGAATCCTCACCCCACATGGTGTTCCTCGACCAACCGTAACCCTCCTACAAAATGCTAATGGCGATAGTTAGTAGCCAAAAATTCACAGCTCAGCTCAGAATCTAAAAATAATGTATATTATGTTATTAGTGAGTACACATTATAAAGTAAGATATTTCTGACTAACTAGAGGCTGTTAAATCCATAAACGCAGTAAAAAAAAACATGTTTAAAAATATAAGTGGAACTGACTAAAAAAAAACTTAAACAATGACAACGTTACCAAGTATAATTTAACTTTTAAAGTTGTTTTATTATTATTAGTTATACTTTAAATTTCCTATACAAAAAAAAAGTGTTTTTAAAAATGTTAATGCTTGTTGATATTATAAGGTTTTACTGACAAAAGAATCACCTATTAGGTAGTATACTGGATATTTCATTAATCTCAGACAACAATAAATCCCCTAACCTCTACCGGACATCGCTATAAAAGAATAAATAAATATAAATCTATATCACTCCATCTTACGGCTACATTACAAAAAGTTATATGATACTACATCTCGCACAACGAAACGTTTATAATGCAACTTTAACAACAATAACGATTATTGTTTACAGACGATTGATAACCATAATATTATTAATTATTATATTGGCCCAGTTTAGGTATGTTATAATATTATAACGAAATATTCAATAGGCCGGAAGTGTAAATTAAAAAAAAAACGTAACCCGTGGTGGTACATATACATCACTCAACATCCACTTCACACCCTCCCTTCCATGCACACACACACACACACACACACACACACATAAGCATTAACATCAGCACGAAAAAATTGTACTTGACCATTTAAGTACTTAATTAATCCATACATTGCATATAAATAGATATTCCTATTATAACAATATTATATACTGCACGATAACCAGATACCTTAATAATGTATGACAATAATAACAGTAATGATTATCCGTCACGTTTGAACTTTCAGGTTTTATTTGGAACGGAAAGCAAAAATAAATATATAGTATAATAATAATTTAATATTAGGTACACGCATATAATATTTTCGTCCCGAAGCGGGCGGATCGTTAATAATTCCATTTCGAAATATTATAATGGTTGTTAAAATATTATTGGATTTCAATGATGTCCTCAAAGTTTATACTTAAGTACCACATCATACTACGGCTCTAGAGTAAATAAATAAAATAATAATAATAATAATATGTATGTTTAACTCGAAGTAAAGAAAAAAATCAAAAATGTAATTTCGACAAATAAACAAAACCTTGTCACTCTTATGACGTGCCGATGTCTTACAAATCGCTGTATTTGAATAATAATCAACTCATATAGCTGCGGACCTCCGGTTATGGTATTCAAATATAATAATAAAATATAATATAATGAACAATACATGGGAAATGTGTTGAAAATTAAGTTTTGTTTTAGTTTCTATATTTACTTAAAACGCGTATCATATATTAATATACCGACCCAAAGCACCGAGAAAAATCGATTACACGGTATAGCCGGTATAATATGTTAGCTACGTGTTCGATTTCTAATCTACAGAATATGTGCCACAAACTTTTTTTAAAGCTTTATCTACCATAGATATCTAACCCCGAAAAATGTTGGCTGGAAAAAATTCACATTTCACACACACACACACACACACACACACACACACACACGGAAAATCAATATAATATGTGACCCATCGCTCTCCCTCACCCACTCGCTCGGCAGATCGGAACTTACGATTTCCGAAATTATCGGAAATTATCCTGTTTATAATAATTTAAACTCGTCGTGCGCGGTCGATGGTTTATTGTTTTGGTTGATTTCGTTCGGCGCACATCGATTCGCGCATTTCGTCCGTCGGCTGTTTCGACGTATCTCAGACGAGTTTGTTTACTCATCTGCCCCGACATGTCTGTCATAATAACTGTTATAGATATTTAATATAATATTAAGTATTGGGGTTTGTACTAGCTAGCTGAGTTCTTTTGGTAGGTACTGACGTCTACCAACACTCGTCTAACAATGACTACCTACGCAATCGTCGCTCGCACCTCGCAAATCATAACATTTTTTAAATGTTCCCTCGACCATGTACCTATTCTTATTACTCATAGCTTACAATATTATACTGTACGCAAGTCCAGAGGGGCGTTTAACGGGAGAGGGGAACTAGGGGAACTTGCCGTAGTTTTAAAATATGTGATTGAATCATATTATAATGATACCTATAACATACAAATGCTAAACATGTCGGGTCCAAGCAGCGTTGTGACGAAGTATTTTCATCGTACATAATGTTTTATTCTCTACAATCTCTTTTTTCTTTTTTATTAATAATGGACGTGCATCACCCCAAAATATGTGTGACTCTGATAGCATTACACGTTAACACGGCACTGTGAACGTTGTACATATTATACCACGGTATACCGTTTCGTGTGCCCACATAGTAAGGACACTGAATAAAGGCATGAAAGGTTTCACGTTCGTCGCGGTTTCTACGGGGTACGTGCCGTTTTGCTTTAGAAAAATTAATGCGACGAAAAAACCTTATTCATGACATTATTATTATTATATCGGGCGCGAGCACTATCGTGACGCGACGCCTTCTTGCTTTTTCACTTTTAAGTGTGTCGTAAAACGTCATTCGACTTGGCCAAAGTAATAAAATGAAAGTTGGTTCACACCCTCGTTTTTTTTATTTTTTTTTTCACCCTCTATTATTAACATGCCCCCTTACGGCCTATATATTATTTTACGCATCCGGGGTAACTTCTCTTGAGTAATATATGTAATGTTTTTAAAAATGAAAATATATAAAATAAAAAAAGGGTACGCACTAGGCGTATATAAATATAACATACATATTATATTATTATATAATATCGCCGCAGCACTACTGCAAGTCTAGTGGTTGAGCCTCGCTGAAAAAAAAATGAATGCACGGCCATTGTTCGTCTAGATATTACAAAATAATATGTATATATATATATTTATACGTACGCGTATAATATTATTAAAGGTCGTTATATCCTTGAAAAATATTTAAAGCGGCAAGTACGATACAGTTCGCTCGCTGCTGCTGCTGCTGTTGGTTTTGGGATGGGTTTATTATTTATTTTATTTTTTTATAACACGCGTATACTATACTCGAAACCAGAACGAGTGAGTGCAAATATAAATAGATATACGAGAGCACCACACACACGATCGTGAATATATAATTAAATAAGAAACACCGTACACTGGCGTACCGTATAATATATATATTTGTATATATTATTGTATTTAGTTGTTCTGGATGTGCAAATTCAAAACGCAATGTCCCGGTTAAAATATTATATTGTATGATATGCATAAAAAAAACACATAATTAGGGTTAAACTTTCGTCGGGGATTACAAATAATAAAAATAAAGCTGAAGGACCGTTCGAGGATAATATTATAATATGTATATATATATTATATTTATGCTGTGCACCCCATAAGGGATATTTTCAAATATATACATAACGTTAATAATACCTCGCGGTCATAATATTATTATATATTATTCGTACATTTTCCATGACTTATCGTTTTGAAAAATATTAGATTACGCCCGGCGATTTTTCCCATGTTGCCTTATAAATACAATCGATGTGTTCGGATTTGTTTTTCCCGTTTATATTTTTTATTCATATTGAAATGCACGATGATAATAAAAAAATATTATATAATAATAATATTATGACGTGCACGTCATAGAAATAAATGTTGCGACCTAAAAATATACATAACTACAAAGTGATTGCTGCATATTTTATCCCGTATACCTTTGTATTTAAATTTTAAAATATTAAATTCGTATTTTATCGCATATTATTAGTACGTATTTAAAATATTAAATATTCAAACATAGCAGTGTGGAAATTATAAAATTACCTCGAGTAAAAAAAAAAAAAAAACAACAATAATAATTGCATAAAATTGTGCATGTTTTATTAATTAGTTAATTTTATACACAGGGTGTTTAAAAAGTCTTCATCCGATTACGAAATTATATAGTTCGGCAGCAGTAAATCGCAAGTTAGCAACCCATGTATTAATGCTTGACTGATTGAAGAAACTTAACTATTTTAAGAATACATTTTACTTTATTTCAACCTTATATCTTCATTTTTAAAATAAATATACATTTTTGAAATTGGATGAAGACTTTTGATATACTCTGTATAATATATATATACCTATTACCTATAATATAAATGTCTGTATGTATATAAACTAATTCAGGTATGCTATATACATTATACATATATATATTCCTATCTAGATAACATATTATTATTATTGTTGGTTTTTTTAGAACTTTTAAAAATGGATGTACTATAAATAAAAATAATGTATCAAACGATGGCGAATCATTAACGTCACGATTCATTTTTTTAACTACCTACCTCGCAGACATCGTGATTTCAGCTATACAGTATACATCCATAATAATTATATGGTAAAAGCAAAACACTATATGTATAGGTAAAGGTAATTTGATAATTATTATATTTGACCGTCCGACGTTTAACATATTTAACTAGTGTTTGCCATGAATATTCTAATCATTAGAATAATGCAATATTATTATCATCGAACTCAACGTCTGTTCTATTATGGTGTTACCTACCTACATTATTAATGATTTGGGATGTCAACAAACCAAATCAAGATTGAACTGTATACACATTATTAATTTATAGTGCGGCTATGATGGTTTTTTGAACTATATGGTTTATGAGTATATTATTATATTGTTATATTATTGTATATTATTGTGTTGAAACCATATTGTATTTGAACTCGTAATATTATCTGAAGAGCTTAAAAAACTTAAAAGACTCGAGGTAACAACTATTGTAAAATTGTGCATTTTATCGTAATAATAATATACGTTGTCAAATATATAATTTAAAACGGTTATTACTGCAGCTTTCACAAAATATGTGATTGTATTATTTTTTTTAAAGGTTACTATTGTCTAACTGTTATTTAGTGTTGAGTGAGCGCGATAAAAATGTCAATACGATTTCCGATGAAATTAACTCGTAGTCGTAGTGTAACATTGAAATGAACATTTATAATCGTTTTTTTGTTTTTTGCACATATAATTTCTATTATTTTCGCTCGTTTGCTCTTGAAATTTTTTCGAGTGTTGTAACATTTAACGCCCCTAGCTTACTCATATATTGTGTTTAAAAGTTGCAGTGTCCCGAAGGGTTGGAAATCGATTCATTACACTCGACATTAAATTAGCATCTCGAAATACAAATATTTACGATACTAAAAACTTTCGGGTTAATCGTTCGCGTATAATTCGCGAAGAAAAAAAAATAGTTATAAATTATTACAAAACAACTTATTTTTCTCCGAGAAAACGCTGTACTGACTTCGGATATAATATTTTAATACATGACGTATATATTGTATAAAAATAATAGTTATGATATTTCTAAACTGTGGGCTTGTGCAGTGCCAGTATAGTTATATTTTACGTCAAATATCGGGGGCCGTGGCCTCGTGTCTCGGGCGATAATTAATATTTTCGTTTCGATGAATATTCATTCGGTGGCGGCGGCGTCGGCGTATACACATTATCGCCACAGCACCAGTTGTTGGCAGCTGTAGTCGTCCTCCGAAGAAAAGGGTCGACACGAGCTGCCGTGATTGCGTTCTCAGTTTGGAATTTTCGACCGCGACAACTAAATACAACACGAGCGATTCTATTTTGGGTGTGTGTGTGTGTGTGTGTGTGTGTGTTTATATTATATTGTATTATTGTACTCGTCGTATTGTGTAACAATTGACGAGGTACATCGGCCTAGGTAGACGTTGCGTATGTGCCGAAACAATCCTAAGCGATTGTCTATGATGATAATAATTATTATATTTATAGAATACAGAGTGAGATAACATTGTGATATTATAATCGATATCGTGTGACTTCGATTCGGAAGAGATGATAAAATAGATAAAAAAGAGTAGGAGGTATATTTTATAGTTTTAGAAAAATTAGAATGAGAAAAACGTATCACGCTACGCTATTATATTCCACTTGGAAGAAAATGGATGTGACCATGAAAACGAAAACGTTACTCAAGATTGGACAGTAAGAAAATCTAAATATCTGTACCCTGCCCAAAAAACGACATATTTAAAAACAAAATCCAGTATATATTATATTATAAGACGAAAGAATAACGTAAAGTATATAATAATTAATGTTATTGTACCTATAAAAAATAGGGTCAGTCGACACTGCTATATAGTTTTACCATCATATTATTATTACTACGGACATTGGAATTGGCATTCGCGTTTGTCATTAAGCCGAATTTCATTAAACTTAAAATGGGCGATCAAAACCTAAATGAAAAAGAATTATTATTATCGGTCTTTAATGATGGTGACTGCGGAACGTAAATGTATTGTATAATCGCGTCTGCCCCGAATCGATTTACTGTTGGTCCGTTTGACAACAATTTTTTCCACATTTTCCCGACACCCATTTTCGATCTGTGATACTACAGTTGAATTAAATATTTATTTAATCTGTCACCGTATAAACGTTTTTTTAATTATCCAAAGAAAATTAATTGTATGGCAGTCAAAGTACCAAATACAATCGTTATTATCATTATAAACTATAAATCCTTCAAGGTAACCGTAGTATCGGTTTTTGAGTAGGTAAAAGGTTAAGGATTTAGTTATTATTTTATTAATTTGTTTATTATCAATTAATAAATTCAGACATTAAAAATTTTATATAATATACGTCGGAACCCTACATTTAGTAAAATTCTTACTATAAGCAAGGGCATCCGCAGGGGGAGCCAAAAGGGCCATTGCCCCCCCCCCCCCCCGCTGAGAATTTTTAACTGCGAGTACTTTAATATCAGTATCACTATAACTTATTAGATTATAAGTAATTCTTATATCTTGCCCCAGGTGGGATTTTATCCAGCGGGCTCGCTTAACTATAAGGTATAATTACCTATTTATGTTATTTTATTATAATTCGTAATATTATAATATTATATAGTTTTATCAGTTGAGAATACGATATACGATATACCCATTATTATAGGCGAACAAAATCGCATAACATTGTCAAAAATAGTCTTAGTATAACAGCATAACAGCCATCAGGGAGCTTGGCGATAATGAAATCGAAAGTGACCGAAAAACGAGGAACTTCCTGTTGTGTCTTGTGTGACCGCTGCTACGTTTAGACTGTTGAATCATTGGATACCAAGGATCGTTATTTTGACTAATGAGATCGTTGTACGCGTATCACCCCATCAACCGTTAACTTTTTTGAAGCGTACAGACTACAGATACGCTTGGTCACTAGTCAACTTGCAGCTATACCGTTGATTTTAAACACTAGTAGGTACATAGTATTCATTGCATATTATATTGAATCACCATCCTGCCATGAAGTGCTATTAATAATAGTCTCTTCAACAAGTCAACCATGTCCAATTACCAATATATTATCATTATCTCCATTGTACTTATTGTAAATATTTTTTTATACAGATTGTACAAATAAAAAACAAATATGACAAAATATTGAATTATTTAATATACAGGGTGTAACAGAAAGATATGACATATACATATACTGGAAATGTTCCTAAACAGTTCAAAACAAATCAAAATTTTTTGAAAATTTTATCATGTACCTATAGAAAATGCAAATATAAACTACCAGTGAAAATTGCATGTGTATACGTTCATTTGTTTTAGAGTTTAACCAAAAATCATATATTTCTGTTACACTCTGTATATATATATATATATGATTCCAAAATAGAATATCATCCTGTCCAGATTGGTCGGGATACGTCGACTTCGAATTTTTAACGTAAGTGGGCACTGTTTCGGAGCAGAGTAAACAACATTTTCAAAATGAATTCGAGCTCGCCGTGTATGGATCGTTTGGTGCATTATTAAGACCTGGCAGCTACACGTGTCTTCGAACAATTATATTTGTTGTTGGTTTGCTTTTCCCGCCTCTTCACCACACACGGCTGTCGTAGAATATTATACATTAATTTATTATAACACAATATTATATTATAATATAATGACATAATATTATTATTGTTATCATAAGCAAACACAATACCCAAACGTTTATTATACACGAGCATAAATTGTAGTTGGTTGTGCGCTCGCGTAATAGACTATAAATAATAATGACAATAATAATAATAGTATTATCGTACTGTCAGTGTGTGGTAGGTACCGAAAATCGTAATAGTTTGCGTTTGCCGAGGGGCAATGCAGTAACATTCGGATTTCTAAATTAATCCGCTAGAACGATCGACGTTTCTGCGTCCAAGAATACGGCTTTTGTTTATGTTATTATTATTTAGGTGAATCATATTAATATTATTATTGTTGTTGACGAAGTCGTCATAATAATGTTTTTAGATAATGTGATATTATTCCGTCGCAGGCTGATCGCTTGCCGAGAGGTCAGAAATAAAATTACAAATAAATAATAAGCCTTGGTTGTCTCAAAATCCGGCGGAGCGGTTTTACACATGCGCAAGAGAAAAATCAAATTAAGCTTCGGAGGCGCATCGGCCTAAGCATAATTAAACGCAGCGTAGGTATATGGTGGTAAATAATTACGGACGACTCGTTGTTACAGCGTCGTCGTCGTCGTACGTAGGTATTGTTTTTAGCAATTCTGCAGACGTCTACTCGAGGAAAACTGTTCGTATATTACACGTACGATCTACGACCGCGCACTTATAGGGGTCGTTAATTTTCCCGACGCCCAAAAGTACCCAGCAAGACGTAAAACGGATTAAATACGCAACGCACATGACGCCAAGGTATACGCAAGTGTTGTATAGGTATATACATAAAGGCTGCACGTACTTTTGTCTTTTGCGGTCGGTACGTTATTATTATACCATTTATACCTTTGTGGTCGTACCTATACATAGTTGTTGTGTCTCGTTGACGACATTATCATATAGGTGACGGTTATTTTTTCATTATATTATTATTTTTAAGGTTTTTTGCTTTCCGATTATGCGTAATAATATGTATTTTTAAAAATAGGTATCATCACGTTATATTCGAATCGTATACATTATAATAATATTATGTCATGGAAATCGTATACGTTTATAAAGAGCATAATAGCCGTTTCGCGTCGTATCGATTTTATCATAATATATTATACGGCTAAATAGAAATTGAGTTATATTACGCTTTTAAGGTATCTCATTAAAATAATCTTTTAATTATCTTACCCGAAGGCCAAGAGTGTACTCGAGAGTTCCTCGTAATAATCCACCCTGAAACTATATATTTTTTAAGATTACGCGTTATAATAGTTTTAACTTTGAAAATTTATCTATACAAAACACATTAAACAACCGTATTAGATGAATAACGATATACTCCTAATACGAAAAAAATAAATAAATACGGAATCCGCACAGACTTGATAAAACTTTTCAAACTTTTGGCATAATAGTGTAGGTAAATATGTGAACGATATTTCTTTGTTAAGTCGATTCAAAATTTATTTTGCGTTTCGTTTTGAAAACAAATCGGTGAGTGATTTGTTTAAGTGTTTTTGTAATTTATCAAGTATTTGAATAAAATGTAAAAAAAAAATGTATTTTCTTCCACAAAAGTAGAAGGTACACTGTTTCATTTTATAGGTCAAAATAATATGACACGCTATATTAACACAAAAATATTATACACTATAATATAATATACGATAAAATTATATATGTGAAATCAAATAATATTATCATCGATATCGTGCAGGGCATTAAATATGACGTATACCGTTGATAACAATATTTTAACTGGTATTTAACATAAATAATATTATATCGTTTGGTTTGAACTAAAAATATGTTACGTATATTATAATATTAAGTAATGTGCTCGGAAATTGCAACACACATAAAACCTTCAGGATATTAATAATATTGTATACAATATACATATAATATTATTCGAATGGCATTTGAATATTATGTGCAATGGAAAAAAGGACGGGCGGCGTTATCTTTGGACGACTGCAACAGATTCGATGCTATCGCGACACCTCGTGGGTAACAATGAGTTACCATGTTTTTCATCGATCGTATATTATTGCAGTTTGAGTTCATTTCGTTTTAGCGGCCGCCTAAATATAATTTTTTATCTATCCACGTTAAGGCGAGCCGAAACGAACAACAATTTATAATAATATTATTCAATAGCTACCCCCCTTGGTTGCAGCGGTTGAGGGTGGGGGGAATGTTCGTTGCAACCGAATCCAATTATATCAGTCGTTGAAGAGTTAATTTTTTTGTTACTCAAACACCGGATTACATTATTCTGACATAATTGCGGGCGTATGCCGTGTTCTTATTGATAATAGCATTATTGTTGGCAAAAAAAACTAAATCAACGCACTTATTCAGTGTTGGGGTGTGGTTTCTCTCCCCTCTCACTCTCTCTCCATCTCTCTCATGATAAACTTATAATATGTGTATAGAGTTTCAGCATTATATTACGCTCGGCGAGATATTTATATGTATACATGATATTATATATATTTGTAGTACTCGCACGTTGAGCACGACGACGATTTTTCACTCTTCGCGAGCGGCAATAATGGATGTAAAAACTTTGGTGAACACTATTTCCGAGGTTGAAGAAAACACGATTATATTCTCGTCGCAATCATAGCCTAGGCCCTGAACGCGAATGAACACAACCCGAAGCCAATCACGCACGTACTACACTGCTACTCGCGATATACAAAACAAACAGTGCCCCTCGAAACGAAACCATTTTTCTCTTGCTCTCTTATTGGCTACCTAACGAATCGTTGCTTTTGAAAAATCGTTCTCGGCGTAGCGATAATAATATAACATTGACAGTCTTTAATTCTCTATTATTTCCAACCGCCGTCTTACAATGCGGTCTTATTATAACTATAGGTATAATATATAGGCACTCGACTCGGTTTCCGACGAGTGTAAATACCATAAAACTACGGTAGGCATGTGGTAGCATTATAGGGGTTACACGCGACCCGCACGAACGCCGACCGCGATGGTGATGAATGATGATATTAATATATTATTAGAAATAAACACACAATTAAGACTGTCGCCAACCGTGTAAATGTGTATTTCGAAACGAAATGACGAGAATAAAAAACATTCGAGCGGGATATCGGCTGCACTGCGCGGGCGAGTGTCTATTAAAAACGAATTAATTCCGTTTTGTCGCGAGAAAAAAACCAATTAAGTTTTATCCGTCCTTCTGCTGCGTGGAAGGCTGACCTGGGGCCTTCGTGCGTAAAAAGCCGGAGAATCGGGGGTTTCCACTACAAAGGAGACCTTAAAATACATCCATTAAAATTTTGTCGCCTAACCCTATCTGTATTATATGATTATACAATAATTGCGTGTCGTACAATGTATACGGGTAGTTGTACCGACGATCATTGCTCGGGAGTCACAGCACGTGCTACTCTCCGGATACAATGTTTTATAATGCGTTTAGACACCAACATTAGGGTCGTATAGGCAGGGTTTTCACTGTGCGTCGCGGCTCCCAGGGCCGTCGCGGTTATATCAAGGAGCGGTTCGCAATAGAAACTTAAAATTCGCGCACCATACATCATGTAACTCAGTAATACCGAAAAGAATGATCGCACACAAAATTTACCCACGATTTGATGATTTATGCACAAAACAAGCACAGCGTATAAAAATTAAATATGTAATTTTTAATTGTATGTAAAAAAGTTTCTATTATTAATACCTAATTACATGTTTATCATTAAATAAAGTTAGATTAAAATTATTATAAGTAATGTAAATTTGTTTATTTTAAATGTTCGTATGGGAGCCGTATATTTTATTTCAAAATCAAAAGGAGCCGTGGACCCAAAAAGGTTGACAACCACTGGTATAGGCAATTTTAAATGCATTGAGATAAGTAGTAAAATTAAAAAAAAAATAAATATTATGTATTAAAAAACTAATCGAGAGTGTTTCAAAAGCGATCCCATGTCAGCTGTTGTATGGGTTCATAATTACAACAATGGTCGGTTTACTCGCAACAACTATACTGTATTATAGAAAAACTGTTTTGCTTTGGATACTGCCACTTGCGAGTAGGCAAATTTACCAAATAGCCCACAGAAGATAACTTTTTCTATGTTAACATGTCGTAGCTTTTTTATATATATATTTTATAAACTGACTAACTTTTTCAATACTGACTGATATTTACTAAACATAATATGAAAAAAAACAACAAAAATATATGCATTCTTACGAATGAATGATTGTATCGTCCTTAAGAATCAAAAAATATTCTTCTCCGATTATTGTGAAAATAAGGTAAAGTTGAATGTGAAAATATTTTTCCTCAAGTTGGTCCTACGTAAACCCATTTTTATGGATCAATCATGAGTGGCTTAACGTTCTCATAAATAATAATTAGTTATTAAAAACACAAAAAGCGTTTCTTATTTGTGCTCGAGTCTAAGCGTAAACCTTAGCTCCGTCATCATGAAGCACTAAAGCAGATATCTACTGATAAATTTAATGGTAGAATTATACTATACCGATCGTAGTGGTTTAGCGTTTTAAATTCATAATGTTCTCATGTGCCTTGTCATGACGACCGATATTCAAACTGTTGACCACCACTGTTGTAATGGTTACAGCTTTATTAAAACAACTGTAGGTACCTACTTCATATTATTAATTGTTATAATTTTATAATTTTATAATGTTATACTTTAGCATATTTATAACTGATGATTAACGTTTTATAAGAATCTCACAGATTTTATGAGCTTTACTTTGGAGTTTGGCGAGAAATTGTACAGAGCTTTTATAGAGTTGATAACACTGCTATAAACGCATATTTCTCTTACTATATACATTTTTTTAAACAGTATATTATTTTGTTTGAAATGAGAAAGCGATTATAAATAAAATAATGAAACTTTTAAGCTTTAAGTATATAATTATAGATGCAAAGTATTATTTCTTAGAATTTGGTCTTTCATTATATATATAAAAAAAAAAAAAAAAATAACGATAAGAGTTCCTTTGTTGTTATAATATTATTAATTATTGAATAATACAAGTATAAAGATTATATTTGTCGATTTGAAAATGTGTATATTTGTAAAATGTAGATTGTATTATTAAATACCTAACTAAATAACTAATAAATATTATACATAAAATAAAATTTGACAATTTGTTTTCAATTATCTCACAGTCGTCCATACCTATTACATATTTCCAATTTTATAGTGTAATATATAAATCTTACTCGTAATAAGGTATTTAAACTTTACAAACATCGATCTGCAGAACGTATAATTGACTAATGATAATTATCTAAATATAATTAATAACAACTGTCTACTTGACAAAAATTAATTGATATTAGTTATTAGTTAATAATGATAGTATGTCTGAAACTATAGAAATCATTGAAAAATCATCGTTAATAGCCATCGAACAATTCGATATAAATGTTTCACTCAAACTTTCAGACGAATATTATACCATCATAAACAATGCACCTATGTTTATACTTTATTTTTGCGTTACCCAAACACCTCCTAATAGTATTTTGAAAGACAATATCCATAAAAAAAATTTCATTTAAGATGTATTCTTATACAGGGCAATAGATTTTAGAATAATTTTTAAAGTACATCTCTCGGGAAGTTTTAAGACTCGCCATTTTCGTTGGTATATAGTAAAATAAAATATATGGTGACATTCAATAAAAAAAATATAAAAAATTACGTACGGCGCGTAATATAATATTATGGGAAGCATAATTTTTATCGAATTAGTGCGACATATACTCTTATATAAAAAATATCAAATAAATATAGTCTGAATATAGAAAATACACTTTGTGCTGCATACTATATGTTTGATGAAAAAAAGTGAAGCTTTTAGTGACGGATAGCGTACATAATAAACATAATATAAATTCTTCTATAACTTAAGCATAGGTATTTTAGTTTGTGAACTAATGTAATTGATTAGTTTTCGTTAATTATTTTTTCATTGGATGAAAAAACGTAGTTTAACTATATACTTATATATACTGAGCCTTTAAGTTATGAGTCCATTGTATTCCTTTGTTTTAGGTCTGACTGTTTAATGTTCTTCGATTACTCAATTAAAAGGGTTAATTGGGTAAACTGGCCACATAATTACTTAAACTTTTGGTACCAAAGTTGTGGTCATTTTTAAAGCGTATGTGTAATCACTGTTCTGCAGTAATTGAGAAAAAAAAAGTTAATTATTTTTAATCGCCTTAAATAGTAATAGGATACCAATTTATGGCGATAATTCTGAACCGATTATCCTCTTTGCAATAAAACTTTACAATTGTTGTCTTACAACACGATATTTATTACTGTTTTTGTTTTGTTTTTTTTACAGGTAAGCATATATGACATGAATTATTTATGAAACGTATATATAAGCATTTACACGTGGTCGTGTCAAAACTGACACAAAGCACGAGGTGAAATCCAAAACGACTTCGTCTCCGGTGAGTGCGTATAAATATATATTATAGGGGGGGGCGCTAAGTTCATATTGTTGAAACCATTTCCAGGCGACCATTTTTACACACCGAATAGTTTTTCTCTAATAAATTAAACGAGTAGAAAAAGCCCGTACCCATATTATAGTATTATGGAGAATTGCATAACGAGATTTCCTTAACCGTGAGTACACCTGCACAGCGTATTCTGTCACTGAATCGTCGTCATCGGGACATGTGGATTGCAGGCCGTCAGTAGCGCGTCAGACTGTTTTCAGTCCATAAAACCAGCGTCGTTATATATATATATATATATTATATTATACTTGACGGCGCTGTGGGAAATGCGATTGAAAAAAAGTTTTGCCAAACCTTCACTCGAGTTAAGAAAAAAAAAGACGGATCAATATCGACGTATATTATTATACCGAGTGTGCGAATCCGAAATAATTATGATATAGTACGCTTATATGACCCCGCAGCGACTGCTGCTGAGGGTCGTGTAATGAGTGTATAGATTTAGACTTTGCCGTCGTAAGGGCAAAAAACCAACCAGCGGTAGAAATCTTAAACTATCGTCGGAAAGCCGTCGACTTTGGAGAGTGGTGGGGACGCTGTGCCGGCGGTGTTCATGTGGTGGGTGGACGATGCAGGTGCAGGTAGTGGTCATGGCGAATATTAAAAGGGGAGCGTCCATTGTGTATCCGTTAACATCGCGAGTGAGTATCATTATATGTTTATTTACAAAGACTGTTTTAGCATCGACCATGTCCCGGTCGTCAGAATAGTTGTGCTACAGCGAACGTTATCTACAATAACATTATAATAATTGGGCGATCGGTCACAAAAAGAAGGTCCATTCGAACGATTTTGGGTAATATGCTCACTTGTAGCGGGTTGTCGGGCCTTGACGTTCGGACCACTCTGTATATTATATACACACCGCGCAGGCGGCCCTATTCGAGACCGCGAAATCAATTACAATAATAATAATAATAATAATAATAATAATAATAACAATAATAATAATGTAAACCGACGACGATGATTTGCCGAGCACTGTTTTTGAACGCGATTTATAATTGAAATCTGCCGATTGGATAAACTCGACCGGCGGAAGTGGGGGCGGTTCCGCAGGAACGTGACCCGCGAAATGACACGGGCCATCCGCAGCACTACACCGGTGCAACAGCTGCTCCGGTACACTTCACTAGATAGAATCTGCCCGCGTGCGTGTGCATAGCCCGCGAAATTAAACATTCCGTCGCGACCAACGATTTCTGGCGTTATTACAATGTCGTCGTCGCCATCGTCGTCGTCGACTTATCGATGATCTAATGGTTGTATGGCGACATCATATTATCGTATTGAGTCGATATTATGCGTACACTGTACAGGTATCCATAACGTTGTCATCGCACGTCTGTGTGACGCGTGTCCGGTATACACATCGCTTTGATCCGGATGTCACCCCGGTCTGGGGCACTAACTCGTTGCGGAGTAGAAGCTTACGGAGCGAAACGAACACGCGACGCACGGAAAACGATGTGAAATACACTATCACTACCTATGACACTATGTACAAGCGAACACATGCGAACAATGATTCAAATATAGAGATGGGTACTTACCTAAATATATTGTCGATGTGGCACTTTAATATCGTTTTCAAAAACGCGTTTTTCAACACTCTCGTATAAGCCAAAGTCTTCAGCTCCTCTTTTCTCCGTGCCAGTTCAGCTATTTCGTTTATCAAACGAATAATAGTATAGGTAGCTATATAATATATATGTTGTGTACACGGTGTGATAGGTATACGCATTGTATTATATATTGTTATAATATAATAAGTGCAGTCGGAAAAAAATCCAAACAATTTTCCGAATTTGGTACATTGGTTGTGGGTTTATATTCGCTTTCCACACAGGAATGATGTGAAATCACGCCAGTGGGGCCCATAATATAATGACGCTTATAACGAAAACGAGTACCTATATATAGGTACCTTTTATACCGCATTTCGGTGCTCGTCGGTCACCGGCGTTGTGAAAATGGATTGGCTCTAGTTTTTTTCGCCTTTCGTTTGTTTTTATCATTTTTATTATTATTATATTATATTGTAAAATAGCTAATAATATAATATTATATGAAACAATCATTATTTCTGCCTTAATGTATTGTTGTTGTACTGTAGTGGGTATACGCTTTGACTTTACACAGTATTCTGAATATTCGTCGATAATGACATTATTGTGTCATTAGTAAGTTGGTAGCCGCTCGGTATAACCTTCAGTCCGTGGTTATTAGTCGGATTCCACACGGTTTCCATCATGTGAAACAATGTCATTTGCAGAATTATTATTATAACAGCGTTGTGTAGACATCACATATGTACCCCTAACATAATTAGCTCACTATCGACATGATGGTTATTGGCGGGGGGTAATAATAATAATAATATAATTAATCACAATATGACATATTATTATTATTATTATGACGTGTATGTAGGAAGGTAATAATAATAACAATATTGCACAGTCACTGTAGTTATGATTGCATAATAATATAACTTAATAATTATTATATTGTTTGATGCATTCTCCTCACCACGTCGATCTACCCCGAACTATTTCTACACCAGCTCCATTATACCGCATTCCTCACTACAAGGGTCTCTTGTAACAATATTATGCAGAACGGATAGAGTTATTGAAAACGGAGTGTAACGAAGTCTTTACAGAGTCTAAGTCTAAGAGTAATTGAATACCTACGAGTTTCTAGTGGTGGCGTAGTTTAAGCAATAAAATAAAACGAGTACCGAAAACGTCAAAAACTGCTTTCCTTTTAAACAATATACAAGTAAAAGTAATCAAAATTCAAGTTAAGAAATCAATGTGTTTTTTTTTATTCAAAACGCTTATTTGAATATGAACGGGAAAATAATAGTAATATAAACAGCTACGCGTTAAAATAAAAATAAAAACTTTATTATTATGTTTTTTAAATATTATACATTATTAGGTACCAATAATATAGATTACATATTAGGTAGGTATATAAATTAAATTAATAATATGTTAAAAAAATTACTATTAGAACATTATAGTATAGAAAATTGCAAAAAAAAAATTTTACAATATACTTGATAACTCAAATTAGGTGACATTTAAAAATACATTTTTTCCGCCAACATTTCAGGTAAACATAAAATACATTTTTTTATGAATGATTAACACAAAACGATCATTTTATTTCGGATATAAATTTGACATTTTTCCGTGTTTAATTAATATTGAAACGTTGAGTGCTCTTTTTCATTTTTAAATTTGAACCGTATATTGTATTTTAATTACCGCTATTATTCGTCCGTCAATTTACCGAGTTACAGTCTGCAGTTACCAATTTTTTTTATTTATTTAGTTATAAAAAATAATATTTGACGTTGTATAAAGGTTGTATGGCAATGGATAAAATATGATTTTGGAACCTATATTTAAATCAAGACTGTAACGAAAATGTACTCATCAAAAAATATTATTTTTAATTAAATTATTCAACAACGTTAAAATTATTAATAATTAAGCTTATAATAATATTATATGCTTAGTGAAAAAAAACTGCATTATAATATTTCATTATTACCTTGTGTGCCTGTACTTATTATTGAAGGATTAAAAATATGTGTTAATATTTTGTTTATTTTTCGTATTAAGTTTAATGTTTGATTAAAAGTGGGCTTAAAATATGTTTGCAAAATCACTATTATATGTACCTATACATTTTAATTTTGAAAATTTTTTCGAGAAAACTTAACTTCTTTTCGATCTTCATAGAGTACACTATAATTCGTTAGTAATTCTATGTATGATATTATTATAGTCGTTCATAATTTTTTTGCTAGTTATTATTTTGTGTAGGTATTTAAAAATTGTCCATAAAAGTTATTTCACTTTGACTTGCTGGAAACGCTGTGAGGGCGAAAGAAGATTTAAAATGAAAACATTCGTGAAACTATTCGGTATTAAAATGACAATATAGTTTTTAACTAACATTTAGAAGCTTTTAAATATTTCATTTTTCCAGAGTATAAGATATAAGATAATCATAATTTCCAACAGTCGTGTCTCACAATATCTATGTCGTGTTTTCGAGAGTCAAGTTTAAAAATAATGCAAAACACATGTAGAGGTACCTATGCAATTTTCTCATGACGTGACAGATATTTTAGTTGATAAATGAAGAGTCGTACTACACACTATAATAATGAACACTTTTGTCGAAGATTTTCATAAATTAAAGCTAAACCGAAACACAATTGCGTTCAAATAAGCGAAAACTTTGTACTTTTATTACAAAAACGTTTTCAGTAATATTAAAACGTTTTCCGTCTCCAAAACAACACTTGAGTACATTTTTATTAGTCTGTAAATAAATGTATATATATATACCGTTCATCGAAAATACCAATGTCTGCTGTGCCCTAAAATGTATATACCTCGGAGTCTGCCCACTTCAATAATTTCGTCGCAATAAAAAGTTATTTATAAAACAAAATAATATACTCTATAATATAAAACTAATGTATATTATTTCACGATATTTCGAAAAACTTTATGCTTTAATTTTTATACCAAGTAGCCCTGATGCGATATTCGATTTTTATTTCCCAAAATTCAATAGTCGACAATATTGTTATTATATTATATTAATTAATTATTAGTTATTACCGTACACTAAGCAGAACATTTTATTATAATATCATTCGAGATGTCCAGTTTGACTTGAACATATTATTAGGTAGTTGCTTTTTTTTTCGATAAAAGATGATATTAATAATATGATATCAAAAGGAGACATTTAAACATTTTTCAAATTAGTACGAATAACTCCTAAATAGATTCACATGATGTTACGTGAACTTATTAAGATGATCTGCAGCGAGCTCGAATTTGTTTTGATGATGGTTTGTTGTGTATTTTTTATATTTTTTTTTTTCATTTTTGTTTACCGAAACGTATTTTGTTCCGAGTATTCTATCGTTTATTGTTTTTCCGCCATTCCTTTCAGTCTTTTTATAAAAAGTTTGCATTTGATGCATTTGCTTTCTGTAGTGTAGAAATGTTGGGTTAGTGTTAACGTTTGACGTGTTTAGAAATACATGACATAAATCCAGACAGTATATTTACCGATATAAAATTCCCTCACTTTGATGCTGAATATAGTGATGTATTATTATTTTAAACCTGTAAGTGCAATGATACATATTTTTCATGGGTAATTAATGTACTATAGTTGGGATTGATTTACATTGTTTCTAAATGTTTGAATTTTTATATTTCTTCCGTTGGTGCAGACACTTCGTAAAAGTACCGATGATATAGTATTAGATATCTATTCGACATGTTTGACGTCTAAAATGTTGTATGAAAAAAGTTTTGTTTCTATATTATATTCTTTCTGAGAAGCCATGAAACAATACACTATAGACAATATTATATAAACAGGAAAAAACATTTCACTGTGAAACCAATAGAATAATAGTCGTTGGCAGAAATGCAGTAGGGCTGGTCGGCCTGCAAAAACGAAAGTTTTGCGCACGTCACCATTAAACTGACTGAAGAATGAATTCTAGGCACGCGCAGGTCACAACTATTGTTCGGATTTAAACGCCTTAAAAAATATAGAAAAATTCCGTTTCAAAAATTTCGTTTGTGCCCTAAAAACTCAACAAAAACAAAAAGGCTCTAACAAATAACAAAAACGCCGTTATGACCTGTAAGTCACTTACAAATATATACTATATAACTATATAATATGCATAATAATATATCGGACTATATAGTTATTTCTCTCGTAGGTCGGTTTATTAGATCTTAATAATGAAAAAAAAATACTGAACTTCATAAAAAAACTGCCTGTCGTTTGGTTTCCTACGAATATATTGTTTTTGGTATAATACTGTATGGAATACACTTGGTCGTCACAATACGTTATACTTTTAACGGACACATTGCAGCAGCTTGTGTAATATTATATGTTATATTCGGACTCGGCGGTGGAGAGACATGAAATAATATCGTAATATATTATGTGTAGTACACGCCACACACACATTTATAATGCATAAGTGCAAGTGTCGAGGTTGTTATATCGCAGGAACAGCAGCCGGCCCGCAGCCGTGTGTTCGGCTACATGAACATTAATATAATATATATACATATCACATATTATATTATATATAAAAGCCACGAAGTGCATTGTACTCGAAATGACCCAAAGTCGAAATTTCGGCAATAATAATAATAATACCAACGGAAACCGCGGTAACCGACGAGAGCGAACAATACACGCTGCAATCGGCAGAGGTTTTCGCCGTTTCGATTCAAGCTCGACCGGCGGCGAAACAAAAGCGACCGACCAGAATCTGCTGCGGGACACTGCTAATTAAGGGTCCATGCACACAAATACGAGAGCGTGTTTGTTCGCAGGCGTGTGTGTGTGGGCGTGTGCTCGAGTGTAAGTATATATATATATATATATTTATATCCGTAATATACAATATTTTATGTATCATAATATTACATGAAATGCGTTGTGTACGATTTTCGTTTGGGCCGGCCGAGAGCGTTGAAAATTTGATAACGCGTTTCGCAAAATATAATAATAATATTATATAACACACATCATACATGATATATAACATATTATATGTATATTCTATGCGATACCTTCCTCGGTATATTATAGACTATAGTAGGTAGTCAATCGATACGCGTCGTACCCGATCTACCTATACCACGGTCGCGCTCGTGGCACAATATCATGTTCATCAGAAATTCGTGACGTAATTATTTACGACATTTTCCCTCGCATACCTCAGTGGCGGAAAGCCTGGTCGTTTCCATACACACGCCCGAAAGTTCATATTATTATACGAGCACACGTATATGAATCACAGGTGTGTGTAAATATTAACGACTTTGTGACACACACTCCCGAGACGGGCTGACGAGCGTCCGGCCTCGACAGTTGGGGTGAGAAAACCGTTTTTCATAATATTATGATCGCGCCACAGGCGTATTTTTGTTATTTGGGGTTGGTGTTGGTGATTATGGAGGCGGTCGGGGAGGAGGTGGGAGGGAGATGATGGTCGGCGTGGTTTTGATAACGTCTCTGTGGCACTATACCGACCTCCTCTGTCATGCACAAGACATTTTAAATCTCCTGTGGTAGAGGTAACACGTTCAAATCGTACTTTATAAGTTTTTTGAATATCGAAATATATACGAACATGAGGTATATGAGGTACTTATAGGACATAGGTAATCATTTGAAGGCACGGTTTCATAGTTATTCTTAAACGATGGTGTATGGCACTATATATCATTCAATATATTATTATTTTCGGTCCTTCTCACCGTCCATGATTACATGGAAGCATCGGCTGCAAAATAATATATTTTAAACTTCTTAAGCATTAGGTATAAATAATCTCAATGGTTTGAAAATTTGGTGTGGTACCTGCACTTATTGGTGTATTTGAAAATTTCGTAAATCAGAATTGGAATAAATTCAAAATTGAAGGAAAAACGAGGGTGGACGTTCTCGGTAAACCACTCTGTATATTTGTATGTATTGTATGTATCGTACATCTCGGTGTAGTTAAATTATTTCAAACTCGATAACGTTCATATTCCCATATATAGGTACAAGCGGGGGTCCTGCCGCAGCTCGTGGTCATTCGTATGTACCTACGCGTTTCAGGGTATGCGCTTATATATATTACGATGATATTGTATACTTCGCGGTGGATAAAGGTCCGGGTGCACATGGTCATTGGTAGTCCGGCGTCGGTGCAAAATATTTGCTCGGTTCGGACCGCCGTGGTCAGCCGGTCCTGCGTGACGTGTCCTCCCTTTGAAATTTAATTTCAACTTCCTGTCCGGCGGCCGAAATCACGCTCCGAGAGGGGAGGTATACGAATCCATATAATAATATATACCTACCGGCAACAGTGTTTGTCAAGCGCGCACACGCACACCCGCACACCCACACACCCACACATTTTGATAGGACTTGCGAGCATTAATCAATAATATTACATACACCGATGCGCGGGACACCGTAGGTAGGTACGTCGTGAAATATCGTCGTACTTAAAACATGTGTTGGGCGAAACGCGATGTGTGTAAAAAATAAATAAACGCGAAAAAAACCTACGGTCCGGACCGTGCAGTTTATCATTATGATCGATGTAATATAATTTTTTTATTATCATTACTATAATATTATATTTTCGAAGAAGGTATTATATTATAATATCGTATAAAATAATATTGTAGGTATAGCTATATTAATATACTGATATTGTGTGATGCAGCCGTTGTTTTTGCCACGCATAATTTTGTTTTTTTTTTATATTTCGTCTCATTCTGGGCGGCGTGTGCGTCATTACGATTATTTTTATATTTTTGTTTTTCAATAGAGTATAATATATAGTATTATAAACGATTCGGATTTACGTCAATGCAAGTCGTCATTAAAGCGGCGATAGAATTAGTTCGATTAGTGTACATTATAATATTTTATTACGATAACGCTCGTAGCAGGCATGGACGCGCGTGTATATCGTATTAATTAATTCCGTAAATACCTCTAACGAGATGAGTGCCTACGATATATATACACCTTTAATATATTTATACATAATATTGTGTGTGTGCGTGTGTGTTACATTATAATGTTATTATTTTATACGAGAAACGATAATGGTGCCCGCCAAGTGAAAACTTTTTTACATATATACGCACAGTGCACACGCATGCCGGCCGAAAAGTGATTCCTAACCAGCTATATCGGTGTGTGCGCAGAGGCAGAATATAATTATTTTCAGTCAACTTAAAATGAATTTAATTACGTAAACGGGAGAGAGAGCGATCTTATAACAGTATTAGCGACTCGCATATTATAATACTATAATAGTAGTAACAGTTTTTGACGAGAGAAGACGCCTGAACGCCATAATCCGTTTTCGTTAAATCTTTGACAACGACGAGAATTTTATTATAATACATAACATTATAATATAATATAATACAATTATGTCAGACTTCAGGCGATTTCAGCGAGTCGTCTCGTCGAAGATACGGTAGCGGGGTGCCCTATAGATATGTGTACAGATATGAGTAAATAATATGGACCTCGAAAAACGATATTAATACGATAAAAAAAAAAAAAAAAAGGTATTCAATAATCGTACCTCTATTTTATTTTATTTTTAAAAGAAGAGAAGAAAAAGTTGTATCGAATTTTATTGGACGTTTGACAGGAAAAAACTCGAGGAAATCACAGCAAAGAATGTATAGTGTATCTCGTCTTTGAGTAGGTCACTGTAATGCCATTGTATATAGCTAGCAGAAATAGGTGCTATTACATTCCACTCATTTGCTTAAAATGTTGTGTGATCATTGGGGACTTATTATTAGATTTTTAATTTTTAATTTTTTTAAATGACAGTCTGTTTTTTATTTCACAATCAAAAGCAAAACTATATTAATATCGAATATAAAACAAAATATAGTTTTTTTTAAATTAGCAAGCATATTTTAAAGTTTGAATGCGTGGTATAGTGGACCACAAGTCACAACTGTTGCAGGGTAAATCCCTTGCCAAGATTTTACTGCACCCGAACATTAAGCAATATTATTATTTAAAATAATAATAAATAATAAAACTATTTATTAAAAACGATTTATCGATTCGCCATCATAAATATTACAACAATCGACCTGTATAGTGTACCTACTATAGTGTATATAATATTGCAAGATGTACAGTTGGGTGGAACGGCAGCTGGTGCAGCCACGCAGGAGATATATTTTTAAAAAATATTGTCGTTAGGTATAATTTTATAACGATAATTAGATTATTTTAGAAATCCGAACTTATGAATTTTATTACCAACCCCCACGTGCCTCGTTCATACCACATACCTATACACATCCAGTTTGTTGTATCTATAAGGTATTAGTTCCGAGAAATCTGCGACAATGTGTGAGATTGCTTGAAGTAGGTATACTGTTATCAAACACATTTTTTTTCAATTTTTTATTTACTGTGGACTTGATAAAATTTTATTTTTACAAATTATGTTTTGTTTTATTTCACAATCAAAAGTAAAAATAAATTATAATCGGATATCAAACAAAATATAGCTATTGATAATCAATCATATTTTATAATTCAAATGCTCGGAGTAGTGGACCACAACTGTTGCAGTGTATCCCTTGCCCTTGTCATTTTACCCTACTCGTATAAACATTAAACACTATAGGTAGGTATAATTATTAATAATTACTATAAAGATCATAATAATAATAATAAAGAAAAAACTATTTAATAAAAACAATTTGTGGCTCAGTGTTTGCATTAAGTCACGAATGTGCTCTGAGTGCACTCACCGGCTGGCGTCTCTAGTACCCGGATGGGTGACCGCTCGGGATATTTAGTGACAAATTATTGCCACACATACACATACACGTCTTCAAACCAACAGTACCTTCCTCCACACAGTAGCAGGCTAATGACCTCAGTTGTCGAAGCCTTAATTTCAAGTAAAAAGAAAAACGAAAAAATGTATCGATATAATAGCAGCGTTGATAAATAAATAAATAATATTTTAACGTTCGGTAAAGCAGCAGCTATTGATTCAGGAGACTTATTTTTAAAAATATTGACGATAAATTTTTTTTTACCGATAATTTGATTATTTTACAAATTCAAACTTATGGATTTTATCCCCTGACCCTTCACTCTCCTCGTTAGTACAGCAAACTATCTATTAAACGAAGTTAAGTTTGGCGTAGGGTTGATTTCGAGAAATCTGCGACAACGTGTGGTTGCCATCTCGGGACCGTAATAATAATAATTTACGTGTGCCATCCATGAGCGGGTGACGGCGACGGTAACCTGTACCACAGGTAATCCAATCTCGGATCTTTTAAGCGGAAATAGCGGATGGAACGTATAAATTATAATGCAAATATATAGGTAATAATCATCGGGGAAACCGAAATTCCAAAATTAGAATTTACCTACGGAATAAAACTATATATATGGCTGTCGTCTGTCTGACGTAGCTGACTATGATGGCAGCTGTAGAGATTTGCAGTACTTGAGAAGATTCTCCAAATACCATTCGTTTGAATAACGTTTTCTTTAAAACAATAATTCTTGTAATTGTATTTCGTCGTATCTAAAATAATAATAATAAGAAGGATAAATTTTCATGAAATCAAAAAATGCTACTCACCAACAATGTCAACCCTCATTATTTTTTTTAATAATGATTTTATTCAAATTTTGGAACTTTTGTGTATACTTCAGGACCATATTATCTTCAATGATTTTGATATTTTTTACCATTTAAGGAGTATCCTGTAGTGAAACAAACTTTTTATTTGAATTAGGAAGCGAATCTTTTTTTTTAAATTATGAAGCACATGATATTTTTGAAAATGTTGAAGTATCTAAATCAAAATTTGACAACTGATAATAATACCTACTAAAGATAATCGTTCTAATAATGGTTTTAAAAAAATATAGAATATATAGAATATAGAATCTAGTATTTATTTGTTTATTATAATATAGTGTTATTATGAATTATGAATATTTTTACAAATACCAATTACAAAATGGTGATAGATTCATATAATATATTAATAATAAAAAATTTCAAAACATTGTATTATCTTCCAAACCCAGTACATTATCATGGATTGTTAATCACTAGTTCCCAGTAAACAAAGTTAAATAACTCAAAGACTTCCCGTTCGACATTCTATTAAGATACATAAAATACTTTGAAAAAGTCATCTGATCAACAGTTATTTATAAGACAAAATGGAGATTCTCATTTGAAAAAAGAAGGTGGGTGGAGTATCAGAACACTCTTTGAATGGTATAAGAAAATTCGAAATTGTATTAAATCTATGGATTTAACTACATTATATGGAACTGGAAATAGTGTGGGAACGTTCGGTTAATCATCTCGTATACCTAATATTTTTATATTATTATACAGTACATCGTGCATGTGTGTTATTCCAGTACAGGTTTGGTTGAGCAAACTTCTGTAATACATTGCTGGTGAACATTGCCTTAACGAAACACGCTGGCTGCATATAATAATAATATTACAAGCCTTACACGTACTGAGTTCCTACACCGTGAAAAAAAACTGCCAGTGGTGTTATGGAGAGAAAACTTATTTACAAATCTAAGTACATATATAATATAGGTGCTATATTGGTACTTAGTAATTTTAATGATGGCACTGCGTATCGCGGAAAATCACTAAAGTTTTTCACGCGTGCATAATTGCGAGAGTGTGCACATGTCGCGTGGCAACAAAAAATCACGTTTTCCTTCCACGTCTCCGAGAAAAATTATATAAATAAAAAAACATTTTCAGAATCTCGATTTTATATTTTTCGCGAGGGTCGAAACGTTTTCACCGAACTTCCGAAACGTTTGAATATAATAATAATAATAATACATAACTATTACGTGATATAATAATATATGCTTGCGATGAAAATATGAAATGCCGAGTCTTGTGACTCGTTACTCGAGGTTTAATCGTAATAATATCATTATTATATTATGTTGAAGAGAATCATTCGTCACGATAATAATACTAATATTACGTTACGCGGGAGACGCAGTCCCATATCATACTCAACCCCGAAAAAATGTTTCTATTTATGAGAATTTGATAAAAAATTAAAAAAAATTAAAGAGGAATTGCTGTCGACGGATGCAGCCGCAGCGTCACTTTTCACGATAATCTATAAAATTGGAGGTGATTTCGTGAGCTCTCGTACACAACGTTTATTGTTATTTAATTATGAGATCATAGCTGAAATATAATAATCTTGACTTTATAATAACTGACGGTCTCGACTGATAGGACTTCATACTGCGTCACCACACTGCACTCGTAACCGAACAATATGACATTGCGGTGGTGGTTACAACATTATAGGCGTATCTACAAGGCCGTACCCAGAAATATTTTGTGGGGGGGGGGGTCTAAAACACGTATATTTTAATTTGATTGAATTTATGTTTTCATATTTGGTTAAAAATAAGACATATTGAAGAAATTTCGAGAATGGTCCAGACCCCCTTGACCCCCCCCCCACAATACGGCCTTGCGTATCCCACTCAACGACTCGACGTTGACTTTACACTGATCTCGCAGCAAGTAATTTGTTAATGTAGAAACAGAACGCGTCGATAGGGTATTACATTAAATAATATGATTTCTGTATGCAATATATTATGCAACACTGAAAGGCGTATAGTTGGGTTTTTTTTCAAAAGATCCCTATAAAATATCACGATGCTGTACGAGACGTCTGCGACACCGTCTATTTAAAAATTGAAGTGATATTGTTAGCGGGCACTTAGTGTATTATAATAATACGCTTCGTACGCTGTAGTAAAATAAGTTATATTTTTTAAACCCAATTGATTTTATAGCTCCAAAAGACATTATATTGCTGAAATATCGAATCGAAATCACAGAAGCAATTTTATTATGTTCCTACGTAACACATTTTGTAAGGAATAGCGTTAAGTATATTATTATAATAAAGTTTGGTGGGTATACCGTATACCTATAGGCTGATTATTTTAACAGTTTTATTTATGAGAGAGATTTCGCATCGGGTCTTCAAGCACCTACTTATTGATGTATAAAATTGTATACGATTCATACATACTATAAGAGCTAATGGTTTTTTATTTTTTACTTCAAAATTATTACGTTACACTATTGTATAGTAATATGTTAAAATAAATAATATTATGATAATACTATTATATTCACATTTCTGGTGTATCATACATTAAATAGCAAGTATAAAATATAATGATTATTTACACTAGGCACTGGGGAATGAATTTTTTTTTCGAGTACAAAATACTTTTAAACGGGGAAAAGTCAAACAAACAAACAAAATGCGCACAAATTAAACTATAATATATATATATATATATAATAATATGTGTGTATTCTAAATACGATATCGTTTAGTTTATTTATTTTTTTTAATTATATTTTACTGGCAGACCGAAACGCGTTGTATTATCTCTTGAGTTATGACGGTCGACCGACACCAATATAAGAACAAAAAGCAAATAGTATTGCACTCCAACTCTTGGGTCTCGGGTCAACGAGTATAGTGATTTAGAATTGTACATAATTGTTTATAGTCTGTGTGTGTGCGAGAGGAGAGCTATAACGCAAAGTCTGATATTACAATACAGAAGAATAATAATAATATAATATAATATGATACTCTGCAACCGTCATAATAATAATATAATACACCTTGCGCTGCGCTATTTACACATATTATATATGTATATATTGTATTAAGTACTTTAATTATTTAAATATAAAATCATGTTTTCATCGTATCAAAGGTCAAGCTTCCTATACGAAGCGATATCAAAATATTGACACTGTCCCTTCCGAGGAGCATAATATAACGATTGCTTGTAGGGGGTGTCAGTCCACCACGTTTTGAAGCTTATTATTATTGTTCATCTTTCTACTGTTTTTTATAATAGTTAATGCATGACTCGCTAAATAATTGCTATTTTAATTTATAATAATAATACTAGTTATTATAATATTATAGTTTTCATAAAAAAAATACCAAGGCATAAGATCATGATTTGACACGTCCATGGACAAAAAAATAATTACAAACAAATATATTTGTTTCAAAATCCTCTCTCACTTGATTCAAGTTGCTTCGACTACATTGCAGACGTATAATGTATCAATGCATACATGTATGTATGTATGTATACGAATTGTTTATCGGTTCATACCACGGCTGACCGTGATACCCAAACGAGAATTCAGATCGATTAAAATGCATACAGGTCGGTATAGGTACACATTCAATACCGGAAAGGAAAATTTCTGTGTTTCGCGGCAGTGTATTACAATTATTTTATCAATTTAATCGTGTTTGCATATTTTTTTTAGAATTTCAATTTAAAATAGGCCAACAGGTATTAAAAGAAAAAGAAAATAATATTTTCATAATAAAAAAATGATACTTTAATCATTTAGGTAGGTATATATAAATGTAAGCACTTGGGTTGATTTCGATGATGACTGCGCGCTGCGAACTTGTTTTTTTTTTTGCAATACTAACTATTAATGTTAATTGTTTTTTATTTTTTTCAAATTTTGATTTTCAACGAAACAGCTGTACAAGATTTCGACTAACGTCGGACGACTATGATTAAAAGAGAATCACGTGCATTTACACCCGCAGACCGCGATGGCGCGAGGTCGACGGACTCGATTTTCGTTTTTTTCCATCGGAACCTTGCTTATATATGTGATAATATGACGATACCAATTATTATAATAGTGTAGCAATAAATCACAATATTATTTTAATGAAATCAATGAATCAACCGGGTCACTCGCGAGCCAATACGACAGTGCGCCTCCGGTTTGATGGTTTTTTTATTCCGCCGAAAACGCTCGAAAAATGAACACGACAGTAATTAATAGTGTCATTTAAAAAATATAATATTATAACTGTAAATATTGTGGACTTCAAACAGAGTCGAATTTTTTACACGATCCGAATTCCAAATGAATATTACAATACTACCTATTACAATACTATTACAATAATATCATATTATTATCGTGTATTGACGTATTCGCTTATACACAATACATTATACTATAGGTACCACGATTTATAAGCTCCATACGCCCATAATAATAATAATATATATATAGGCAGGTGCTCTGACTTTTGATTTTGCAATAATATCATATTATATATTGACCTATACTTGTAAAGAGATTCGCCGCTGTTGATATAACAATGCGACGTTATTATACTTAAATCGTGTTACGAACAATGTATTTTGAGTGTTGACGTGTGTTGCACGGCGAGCTTTGGACGGTAAACATTCGGTGAATAATAATTATTATAATACTATCATATAATACAGTTTCGACAAGCATTGTGAATTAGCAGTTCACAAAGCAACAAAATTAAAATTAGAGTGTGATCATAAAACAACAACCGACCCTAGGGGAAAAAAAACCAAGTCCTCCACCGTAATTAATGATGGGTATTATTTTATAACTCTCCCCTCCCTCTCACACCCTCTCTCTCTATCTCCCCTCCTTTTTCTCTCTCTCTATATATACTATATACCTATAGTGGAGGCCGCTATTATTTAAGTTGGATCCGTGTTTTCTGGAGAGCCGAACCCCCCGCGAGCACAGTTCCGCCGAAAATTCCACTGAAACTATCATCAAGTGTACTTAACAAAAGATTTATTTCGGGTTAAGAATCGCGTCGTTATCAAATATGATGCGCACACACATGCACGCTATGCTGTATAGATATATGCCGTATACACGTATATATATTACTTACATTACAATATATATGTATACACGACATATAAACACATATTATAATCGTGTAATATATAATCACTTTTGGGCTTATCCTCCTCGCTGTAGTAAGATTTTAAGATTAAAGTGTAGATTATTATTATAAAAAACGAGCTCATTGCCAAGATGCCAAAGACCCGCGTGTGTGTTTAAATAATAATATAACGATCGCCGTTTACACGTTATGATAATAATTGATAATTGACTCGTTATCACAGTGCTCTTTGTATTGCTCGTGAACTTATCATAATTTATTATCAAACTATAATAAAGAACACTTGAACTGAACCATACTTACATATGAACTGTAAGAGCTTTGCATACACGCGTCACATAACCAAAATAAATAAAACCGTATCATTAATCATATTATTGTGAAACATTTTAGGATATCGTCAATCCACGTAATATTATTATAGTCAGTTAATAATAATTCATATTTTTACGTTCGATTTATTTCAATAACAGTCTAACAATTCGTGGCTATGTAATTGACATAACAGTCGGTGTTATTTGTTTTGGTATTATCAGAGGCGTGTCTAGGACCAAAATTCAGGACAGGCCTGGTTATAAAAATAACAAAATTGCATCCAATTGAACTGAATATTCAATCCAAGGGTATATTTTATACCAAGAACTTTGAAAACAACGTTGTTTATCACCAATTTTTCGACGGGGAAAAGTAATGATTGGCTGTATAGGTTTTTTATCACAATTTAAACTAATATCGAGAACTTTTGCATTAAATGAATCGTTAGAAATTGAATTGTCGTTTAGTTTTACAATTTTTTTTGGTGGTTGATCTACTATATCGTCATTATCATTTAATGTTCTTGTTGATTTAGGAACAGGTTTCAAAAATTGGCTAGTCATTTTATTATAAATTATAAATTTTAACAAAATACAAAAAAAACATTTTATAATAGTTTTAAAATATACGCACAAAAAAATACAAAACGAAGAAACTCACTCACGGGCTCGGTTGTCAACCGTGACAATAAATTAAAAGTCGGTACTAAATAAAATATTTGTTATCTAATAGCCATGTCATAGTTTTTGACGCTCAACACTACGGCGGTGATCGCCGACCAAACAACGACGGTCGTCGGGTCGTGTAATATCTATATAGAAATATGGGGTATTTCCAAGAAGCGCTTGAGAATTGACGATCAATTTTACGATTATTAATTTTATTTATAGACAAATATTTATTTTGTTTACAGCAAAAAATATGATCGATATATCGTGTGCTTATTATATATAATTTTAAAATTCATACTTTGGGTATACTTTTTATTTTTTTTTTATTTTTTATTGAACAAAAAAAATGTTATTTACAATCTATAATTACATGTATTACAATAAGTAAATGGGATGGGGATGATTAGCGGGAGGGGGAAGTCAGCCAGTGGCGGCACCCCGTAAGGGTATACTTAAAGGTTAAAAATCAGGGTAGGCCCGGGCCTACCAGGCCTACTCGCTGGACACGCCACTGGTATTATTCCCAAGTTTATTTGTTAGACCGGTGCTAAGTTTATTTAACATTGAATTGTCATACTACCTACGTATTTTCTATACTTAGTGTTTAATTTAAACAATATATTATAGTAATTTGATCAGAAAGTGTTTTGTTCATATTTGGTAACATTTATATTTTGGAACCGATATTTTAATATTAGCTGTAATATATTATGTCTGTCACAACGAATCCATATTAAATACTGTTATTATTGATATTTTTTAGTACTGAGTAGTATGAACCTTCTTTGAATAGTATAATCATGGTTATAAACCGTGATACAAAAGATGATAACTATTTACTGGTAATGTTAACCGATGGACGGACACAACGGGGATATAATGGGTTCTAAATGTGTGTTTAGTGACCTAAAACATGATAGGCTTCCATTATAATACTATAGGTATTTCATTTTTATTGAGCTTAATTATTGAAGGTAGAAATGCATTTAATGTGATTATATTATAGTATAAGCATTGTACAGTAAATGTATTATATTATATTTTGTGTTAGCATAAATTATTGTTGTTAATGAAAAGGGGTTCGCTTTTCGTGCAGCCTATAAGATGTAAGAACTTTGTGATAACCGATAATGAACATACCTTGAATCTGATCATTAATTTAGAAGTTACCTATTAAGTATTTTATGATCGTCTTTTGAAATGTGCAAAATTTACGGATAATATTTTATTCAATAACCAAGGCAATTAAATTAGGTAAAAAAAACAACGGAAATTTCATAAGCGACAACAAAAATATGAATTTCCGCGTTTGTCCTCTGGTTTTGAATGAAATATCGGGAACATAACAATGTAGCATCCGTGACACAATATAAATAATAAATAATAGCGTTAAATTACAATAATAATGATAAAAAGTAATAACCAAAAGCCAATTGTATGATATGATGAAATCACATTTTCAATTATTGATGTGGCATTGTTTTTTTTACCTAAATATATATATG
The DNA here is from genome assembly GCA_949089665.1 of Macrosiphum euphorbiae. NCBI lineage: Eukaryota > Metazoa > Arthropoda > Insecta > Hemiptera > Aphididae > Macrosiphum > Macrosiphum euphorbiae. Next base: position 87,349,179 of record CARXXK010000001.1, on the reverse strand, counting down.
TGTTAAGTGTATAAGAACTTATAGGTACCAATCATTTATGACGGTTTCAAATATACGTTTAAAATATTTTTCGAGGACGTTCGCCATCCTTTTCGGCTGTATGTCATCGCACGTGTGTAAAGTAAGTACCTGTAGTGAATATAGTATAATAACGCATTCAAGCCTTTAGAATTTAGATCGATGACAATTATTATTATTATAGAAAGTGGTTTTCAAACTAAAACATCGAGAGGATCTCTGAGTCGTATTTATTTATTGCAAAAAAACAAATAAAAATACAATCGTTAAAAAGTGGAAAAAAAATATGAAATTTCTTTACGTGAAATATCGAGCTTTATTGTTATTGGTATAATGAAAAACTACGGATCCGAAATGATGCCCTCGAGAATGTTATTATTGTCTTTCATTTTTATAACGGGTGCGTTTCAGTTCTAAAATCACTTCCCCAATCATACATATGATCGATCCGCAGCGCGAAAGTGTTTTTTATTTCTTTAATATATTATTGTAGTGCTCAGAAACGGTACCCAGCAAATGTCGGTGTAACACTCGCCTTACTTCTTTCATATTTTTTTAACGTGTGCACATACAATATAATATTGTTGTACGATACATAGCAACCGATTCAAGCATAATTGTTTATATTCTCAGTGCATGATATTATTCAAACCCAATGAAAATAGTCGTTCAGTATAATAATTATTAAGTTCGTGTGAGTCGCAGACGCTGCAATTGAAAACGATTTATAAATTGTTCGCTTGTACCTATACCAAAAGTGCCTTGCAATTTTATATCACGTGATTGTGTATGTGTGTGTGTGTGTGTGTGTGTGTGCGTGTGTGCGTGGCGTGTAAAGTGTGAGTTAACGAACATTTCCGTTGAAAAAAAAAAAACTATAGACTCAATAAAACGAATGAGTCGGCCGATGAGGTGACCATTGCACGGTGATATATAATAACTCAGTTAACGTTATAGACGGGTCGACAAGTAATTTTTAGTGGGGATCCAAATCCGGTCACTTCAAAAAAAAAATTATTGAAACCCAAGGAGAAAATAATTTTTTAATAGCAGGCTGTTTTACATAATATTGCCTATAGGTAGCTAATATTATAAACTAAGACTATAAGTGTTAAAACTACGTATATCTATGCATTCAAACTTTTAGTATTTTATTAAGACAAATATCCATATTATTAAAATTAAATCAACTACTTATTGATCATGTTGATTAATGTTAAAGACGTTCGAACTGTAAAGTAGCTTGCCCTTCACGATCCGAATTCCGACCGCGGTCCATCAGTGTTGCTGCCCGTGATTGACAAAGTGTCCAAGATATAGACTTATAGGAACGATATAGGTTTAATAATAGTAACATAATATTATTATATAGATCATAATATAACGGTACAAAGCAGCTTTTAACGTCAACGATTGATAGAGCACCGAAAACCATTCGACGACAACGACGACGATAAGAGAAAATATGAAAACGCTTCTCGCATAAAACTCGTGATAATTCAATATATTATTACATTTCAAATATACGGACACGGACAGCTGACTTAAAAGAAGAAGATAAATAAAATATATTTATATGACATTTTATAATAATATTATAATATAAGTTTCTATTATATTCTTAACATAAATATGTGTTGGGTTGGGCACAGACATTTTATTTTTTTAACCGATTTTGCGAAATAGACGGTTTCGTTGTCATGGTTATTTATTAACAAAAACATGTTTAGGATTCATAGATTTTTCTTGTTGAGGAAAAATATCGAGTGGCGTGCCATGGTTTTTTTTTTTAATAATTATTTTATGTCCACGTTTTACGGTGAATATTGGTCGTACGACTTGTAAAGCTGTAAACGATCGTCTGCCCGTATAACATAATAATATAATAATAATATATTTTATCTATATAGGTACACAGTGATAGGTATTATGCTCGTATACGTATCATGTAATTTGAAGTGATAACTGCTGCAAAAATGTGCTGCGCCGTATACGGCTCTCGATAAAATGTGTTATTATAATATTATCGTTTTGACCCGTTTATGACCTACGCCCGTCGAGTGTACTTCCGACTTTGGCGATTCCAAATCTCATTTTATTAATATCCTCTATATTTTTTTTTTTTTTACTTTTTACGCCCCCGACCGGATACGTTTTTATATCTGATGCGAATTCGATATACGTATAGCCAATTTTTCATCATCAATCGGTGGCAGTGTGTGTCGTTATAAATCGCTCCACGCTTTTCCATCCACCGATCCTCACCCACACTATACATACGGCTCCGTCGCCGTTGAAATGCACAAAAAAACAAAGAGATAGAGAGAGAGAGATAGTGAAGGACAGAGATAGAGAGTGAAGAGAGTGAGGGAAGAGGGTGATAGAGTGAGAGAGACAGCAATAAATTGGATCGTAAACAAATGAAATAAATAAAAAATAAACTTTTACACATATACTAATATGTATGTATATAAATTCAATTTGTATTTCGAAACGGTCGTTCCGGTGACGCCTTCAGTCAGTGTCAACTGTATACGGAAAGAATATAAATTCTTCAACCCTATCGCGTGTGTACACAACGCGAGTTGTATATTATATTATAACGTCGTATAGCAGTGAGTGGATTAAAAACGTTCTTTTCGATTTTCTAATCGTTATTATTTCCTGCAATCGCTTGTAGCTCCGAATGGCTTGGAACGCATTTTACCGAGTAACAGTTCACTCAGAAGTTATAATAATATAATAATATATTATTATGTAGGTTAGTAGGTAATACCTAGCTGATAAAAAACTACATGTAGTCGCATATTATAATATAGCTGAACATTATACACGAAATCCGTCCGGTTTATAAACCGTGTACCCTGCAAAGGCGTAATTACAGCTACATTTTGGGTGTGCTAAAATGATGTGTACAGTCCCACGAACATAATTTTCATAATCAGTAATAATAAGGTTTTGTTCTAACTTTATTCAGTAACATTATTATTACTCATTTAATTGTTTATATTACACTCGAAAAGTAAATAATTGTCTTATTATTGCAATATAAAATATTATTAAACAATAATTCCAACCAATATAATGAATACAAATAACGTAGATACGTTTGATATTGGTTAATAAGAATATAATGTATTATTTTAAACCCATTTTCCTTATTTTTTGTGCTGTAGGTAATTATCCAGCACAAATTCTATTTTTATTTATTACAACATCTCTCATAATATTTAAAATGCAAGAGTTAGTGAACCATTGCTGTAACATACGTCTGGTCCTCAACACATTTTTAATTCGTTGCATACTTGAAAAACTCCGTTCACATGTTACAGAACTTATTGAAATGTAACTGCAATTTTAAATAATTTGTTAATGCTAGGAAATACTGTTTTTTAATTTTTTCTTTTTTTAATAAAAAGGCGAAATAAAAAAAAATCCACTTGAAATAAAGAAATCCCTTTTGTCTCAAATTACTTTTGGTGTTTTATAACAGTGACTAGGGGTGCTGAATTAGAGATGTGAGATTGGGAGTGCAAAAAGTGTCAAAGTTTCTAACCTAAACCTATACGCGTGTTAAATAATGTTGCGATCTTATTGTGAAGCCGTTCGATTTCGAATCAAACGACATACTACGGTGTCAATAATAGATTTAAATTTAAAAACTTTCAAAACCAACGTTATTAAAGAGACCAAAATATTATGCACGTTGTACTGCAGAAACGTCCTGCGTTTGCTTAAAGGTCCCTTCTGCAATGCTCCTATATCGTCTTATTTATAGGAACTTCGTCCGGGCATTATAATCCAGGTAGTCGCCTATAATAATTATTATACGATTATACCCACGAAACCGCGACGTCAAAATGATTCCGAGTTCAAACGTAGTATTTTTTCATTAATTACCCCCTCCGACCCTCTCGTTAGTCACTGAAGTTTTTCCTACTGAATTTCCTCTTTTATTTTTTATCATTTCCCTTACCTCTTAGAGAGTATAATATATCATTAGCGTATTTGCGTTTGCTGTCGTCGCTGCTCGGAGATCGGGGGTTGTTTATCGTCACAGCCGCTCATTGGTCTCGTACGAAGTGTGGCGGGGTCGCGACTTTATCGACTTTCCGTTTGCGCGGGAGACTCCACAAATAAAAGTAATATTACACGTTGCTGTACGGACACGGAGTTTCTTTTCGGCATGATTTCGGCGGGCACTGCAGACTCAAACCTTGACACTAATATAATTTTGTTCATACTTTTTTTTGTTGCAAATTATTGATTATTGTATTGAGCCTTACTACGTTTGAACAAGGAGATTTTTTTGATATCATAATAACGCGACATCATGACGTTTTCGATTGTTTGATCATATAATATTATGCACTCGGTCATCAATAGCACGTCGATTAGGTGCACGACATCAGACCCATCTGCATTATAATATTACCTGTAAACTACCTAAAACATAATTCGTTTTTTACACAAATAATTATATATTTGTTTCCACAGTAAAAAGAAACAAATATTTCTATATTTTACATAATATAGGTAGGCAGGCACATGATAGAAAATAAATAGCATGACAAAATTATTTATTTTTTGTATATATGAATAAAAAACACGTTTTAGGCTGAGATTATATTTTTTTTTTCTACGTCACCGTCACAAAAAACAAAAAAAAATAATGTCACCGGGAGTTTCGTCTTACCCGCCAATCGTAAACACGGCCGAAATCAAGAAAAAAAAATGTTCTCCGAAAATAGTATTTCAATTTTCACGCCGAAAGCTCAGGAATTTCCGTCACGACCGCGTCATGTTTGTCATTATTTTATTCTTTTCGATTGTATTTACCCAATACATATTTCATAAACGGATCAATAATTTTTTTTTTTTATTCGTGGGTTTCTCTTTTTATTTTTTTGTCGATGTTTGCAAAATTCGACAGACGTCTACAGAATAATATATAACGATAATAACAATAACCGTCTTCGCTGTGTACGAATTTCTGCCGCATTTATAATATTATGTAGTGGGTACGTAGCTGATATTTTCAAAAATAATATTTATATAATATAATATTATAATATTATTATGGAAATGATGTATTATTACATTTTGTACAATATTATGTTTAGGTACACCACCATTACGCTACACAATAGTTATACAAATATTTATTAAATTAAAATCGGGCTGGGGTGGAATGGTTCAAAGATATAACGTTGTTATTATAATATGCTTATTCTTATTCTAGAAAAATCTTGAACTTTAAAAGCTCGATTTGTATAGTATTATATTCATTTCGGAATTTCGTAGTTACAATCTTATAATATCACGTTGCGATAGTATAAACGCTTCAAATGATATAATTATATTTAAATCGTAAAATTAGTATTTATATACCTTCGTTACATATTAATATGTGAGAATGTGTAATATTATAAAATATACGATACAAATTATTAGGAGATCACGGCAGTTCTCCAAGCAGTCACTGTTTTAAGGTGCGGATGGTGTTGAGACCGATATGTGTTGTCGACCTCCCCCGACATTTGATTTGATTTACGCCAATCGGCAATATTCGGATTAACATAATATGAAAAATTAACCTAACTATAGAATAGATAGTATAGGTGTAGATATTTTGGCCTGTGTAAATATGTAAAATTGTAGCAACTATGATGATAGTCATATCATAATCATAATATCACAATCATCAAAACGTAAAACAATTTACTTAATAATAAAATTGGCAAATAAAAATTATTCTATTCATGTTTAGAGGTATGGTGTAGCACATACAATTAATTCTCATCTACCGTGTCGATGGTAAATAAAAAATTGAGATGACAAATAACTGCAGGTATATGCAAACATTTCCCCTCCCCACGACTGGGACTCATGTCGACCCCCCCCCACTTCCGGCTCGGGTCTTTGTGTGTTTTATCCGCGTTAGACTCGTTCGAGTGTGTACTGTATGCGATCTTTGTAATAAACGTCTTGTCTTACAGTGGGATTCTGGATATAATATAATATTTTATGTTGTTTTGTGCAAAATGTGCCTTCGTCGGTAACCCAATATAGTTAGGTGTAGACTGCAGCAGCAGCAGCAGACGTTGTATTATAGTCGTAGTGCAGGGGACTTACAACAGTCGTACGCAAATATTATAATAATAGTAATATCATACCCACGCGTTGAAATGTCAAATTATTCGTGGCATAATATAACGACCCGAACGCCGCAGACTCTTTTTTAAATATTAAAACGAACAAAGTATATAATAATATATCGCTCGGGCTGGTAATAGTTCTGTTCCCGGTAACGTTTCTCTTTGTTCAAACGCTCCAGTACATTGTTATGAATATAATATACGCTCGAAACGAAACTCGTACAATAATAGTATTGACTACGCGATTATCACGTAGAGTGTGTATTAATGCTTTAAAACGTTCCCATTGTTTCGAATACGAAATGAGAAATGAAAATCGTGTGATTTTTTTATTTTTCAATTCGGTCGAAAAAGTTGCTCGTAAAATAACACGCTCTGTATCGGTATCTAATTCATTATATTTATTTGACGCGCATATTATACATAATAATATTATATACGTCATAGGTACATTCAAAATTTACTTTCTTACCTATATAGTACGTCGTGTCACGTGCAGTGTGTGTGTATAATAATATGGTTGTATACCCCTTTTTGTGTTTATAAATTACAGTTTTTGTTTTACCGAAATTATATTTTAAAACCACCTATAAGACCATCGGGTGTTCAATGGCAACAATATTAGTACACGTGTGTTCCTATTTCGCTCGGCTTATTTAATTCGCGAACATGACATGTCGTATCCATAAAAATAAATTTCGACCGCGTGAATTTGAACTTTCTACAGCCCATTAGATACAATAGGCACGCGTATATTTTAACTTCCAACCCGACCGCTATATTATACAGTCAGCGAGCCTTCAATATTTAACTTTAAATCTTAAACTTAAATTGGTCACTGCATATAGGTAGGTATCTACTATATTATAATAAAGGATCATCTAGGAAATAGTAATTTATATCGTCCGAGAGAAGGCGTCCCCGCTTGAGTAACCGGATGGTCGATACTTGCCAAATTTCGAAATGTCACGCGTTTATAATTTAGTAAAATTTTAAGTGAGCTCGTAACTATAGAATATTAAATCATTAACTAAATTGCATAGTACAAAGAGTATATTGGGCTGATTAGTGTAAGTTATATTGCAGTCGTTTAATTACTGATAAAGTTGCCGTATAGATCAGTGGAGTACATAATATTATACTTGTCCGTTTGCGTTTTTTTTAATTTAAATTTTAATAAGATTCAAACATAATATAAATTATTGTAACTTGACTATTACAAAAGGTATAAGCAAAACAATAATAATAGTAATAATAATCATTAATGATAAATGATAATAATAATATTGGAAATAGACAATAATATTATATCACAATACATGTTATATGGCTTGATTTGAATACCTATTTAAATTTTATAATGAGGAAATAATGACTAATGAGCGTCAGTAATTGACATATACACTACATATAATTGATAATATTATTATAAAATAATGAAAGCATACTATTATTAAGGAGGGGTAGGACGTTTTTCGTAAGTTTTGTTTTGCACACGATTACAATAAAATATAATAGAACAATATCAGCTGTGTAATACGCGCACCGTATAACAACGTGTCATTACAGCGGACAGTCGTTGTACGGATGAAGGAAAACCGTAGTATTTATGATGTACAATACGACAGGACTATGATGGTATTATTACTACTATCGTTATTATTATTATTATTAAGACGTCCTTTGTGTGTACTTTCTATACATGATTTTATTATAGAGCATTCATTAGTTAACTAAACTAACTGTGCTCGTGTAACACACTGACCCGTCCGTATTGGTCCTCGCCTGTCGATTTATAAGCGAAGACGAATACTGTTATTGACAAGGTGTACACAGGTACATACTATATCATTGACATATCGAAAAGTGCTTTAAAGAATAACTATTAACTGAAGTCAAACAAAGTAGGTTAAATAACCAACCATCGATATTGAAGTAGGTACTACAGATGACAGAAGTTGAAAACATTACACAATATAATAGTGTGTAAAAAATAATTTAAAAATATCATTGTCACTTATCATCACAGATTATGAAGGTTGAAATTTAATGTGATTACAGTAAATTTATACTATGGGGATAACAATTAATGTCCATACATCTGTCATCGCGGGAATTTATTACTATAGGTAGGTACTACAATTTTGGCTCCATTTGAGACGTTTTAGGCGTTTCCAATGTTTATCATTTCGTTGGCCATCTATGTGTATTTAATCAATGCGACTTTATATCAATAAATTATCGTCGCGAAAACGGTTATCGTCCGGGCACAGGCGCATCCAAAATTTTAACCAAGGGATTCTTACTGGATTGTCGACACAAGTGAAATTTTGAAATGTCACACGCTTATAAATTAGTAAAAACAATGTGCCTCTCATGACGACAAAATTATGATATTCCGGAGGTTTACGACGTATTGCATACATTTTATTTTTCTCTCGATTACGAAAAAAATATATCATAGTACAAATATTGTACAATAATTGATACGGTAGAGCACGAGACTCTTAATCTCGGGGTCGTGGGTTCGAGCCCCCCGTTGGGCGCCAGTTACGATACGGTACACGTGATACGCGTGTAAATGAAATTTCAACTAAAAATTATGATGTGGATTAAATTAATGTCTTTATTTCTATGTAAATGGATGGAAGTATGTACAATGATTTGGGGAGAAGGGTTAAGGCCCCATACAATAACAGGAATATGATATACAAATTACAAGCCTATATAATTATTCAGGGGTGTGATCGAGTCTTACACGTCGGGCCCGCTTAAGTAAGTGGCGTTCACTCGTGGGACTCGACCGGTAGAGCGTGGCCTAAGCAGGGGCGCCGGGGGGTCGTGTCTTACGTGGTCGCCCTGAAAAGGTCGATTTTTGTTACGTCGTTGATCGTCAAGTCCAATGTCCCGTGCTGGTGGGCAATCCTTAGCTGTGGATCCGGTCTTGGTCCGTGGGTGATTTGTAACACGAGTAGCTGGTCTTGTTTGATGCGTATCGATCGTCGATATGTCCCAGTCACAATGGTCAAGTAGCCGCGTGAGTGGGTAGCTATCGTCGGTCGATGTGGTGTTGTGATGCCGTGAGACGGGGCGGTGTTATGAGCATTAATGTCGTGGAGCGACAAACTCGTAGACCGATCGTCGGTTGATGGGTATCGAACTGTCGCAGAGGATTTATCGTCGTTTGATACAATGCTGGATAAAAAAAAAAAACAATACCTGTATACATAATACGCGCACCTTATAACATGTCATCGTCACTACAACAGCGGACAGTAGTTATTGATGTAAACGGGTGACTACGGAATTTAGTAGGTATAATGTACAATTATACGACAGGAATATGACGATAATATTATTAGTATTATTATATTGTAAAGTCGTTTGCAAGTGAACTTACTACATGATGATATTGTGTCATCATAGTTGTACAGCATTTATGTCGACCTTGTATGTTACAGCAACAGAATATTGATGGATAATAATATATAGTAATGATATTCAATACACTCGACATGTGATATTCACAATAATTATGATAATATTTGTACTCGCCATAGATAATTAGATATCTAAATATTAAAATATCACATTCTCGAGATAATATGCACAATAATTATTAATAAATGCGATAACGCAGGCTAGTAGGTATATTATATTGTATATACCTATACAATAGTGTGTTGTATTGCACGTCGTTATAATATTATTGTTATTATTAAAATAATATAAATGCATTATAATATTATTATCGCATAATATAATATTGTCGTTTGATTTTCCCAAACTTCATATGCAAGCTGCACTGTTAAACGCAAATAAACAGCAATTCGACTGCAGCTGACGACTGTCACGCAAGTCTCTATGTGTACGTGGTTTCGTGCATAATATTTGAATGTAGAGGACGGAAAGAAAAAAAAAATAATATTGTTGACTTATATTTAGGAGCAAAAATATGCCAAGTGTGTTACGGTCCTACTGCAGATATGTGTTAGGTAATGATTTATGTCTATTATAATATTATATAATTATAGGTATAACATTTATAGAATTATAGAAAAACTAAATAATTAGAAAAAATCGATGATTGTATTTATGATAGGTACCTAGTACCTACTTCGATTCTGTGACGGGTTTTTAAAAATCGTTTCTATTATTGACATAATGACATGAAAAGCCCATCATCACTTTTTGAGAAGCTGTCACCAACGTGACGTTCCATTTATTTAAATATATTTATGTAAGTACCTACCTAATACTACTGAGTTATGTTTTCATTCTCATCTATTCAATCGCTCATGAGTTCCAAGGTCAAAAAAATGACTTTACTTGTATCATGAATGTTATATTATTTTTTATAATTTTTGGAAAACTCATTAGAACACAATAATACAAATTTATCCATTTTTTTTTATTTTTTCATGAGCTTGAACCTGGCAACTTAGGCCATTAGATATTTTTTTTTGTTTTGTTTGTAGGTTTATTTGTAGCTCTCTATTGGTAGGGGGAACACGTGTGTGTTTGTTTTGGCAGAATTTTTGAATTACCGTAAGTATCTGGCATGGCCCAGGTGGGGGATGATGGCACTTGTTCTCCGGACACAGTGACTTGCCCGAAGAAAAATGCCGACAATGGTCTAGGTATCGAACCGGCGTCAGTGTGCGTCGCAACCGACGCCTTAGTCCGCTCGGCCACTCCGTCCCCCTTATACATTTTTATTAAAGATTGATATTGGCAGAAGTCGTCCATCTATTTATGTAGACTGTATATAGATAGGTAACATTTTATAGTCATATAAACAGGTTATTACTTATTACTATATAGATTTCAACTGTATATATTACTTTCAGCAATGTCGTCAGTTCCGAAACGTAAAAAATAAAGAAAATATTTAAGCAGTTGTCAAACATTGAACTTATCTGACGTGTATCTCATACATTAATATTTAATATATATTATTGTACAACCCTTCTGTATATTTTGAAGACAGTGTAGACATCTGCTATTTTAACGTTAAACTATATAACCAACTGCTTATACCTGGTTTGTACCTAACCCTTTCTCCGGAATTTCCAAGGCTGAAAACTTCCGAAAAGCTCACCACAACGTTGGTGCAGATGTCAGCGGGACGCGCTCGCACGTCATCCTTGGCGTACGACAACAGAAATAATTAAAAAATATTTAAATCGCATTGTTCGATTTCCGGGAAATCTATTCAATCACAAATATGAGGTAGGTACTACCCACGTACATCAAACAGATCCGTTTAATCAAATTTTCGAAAATATTTACTTCTGCTTAAGCATTTTAAACGATTCTGTCGTATACAGGTGTAGTTTTGGTCAACGCTTATGAAATAATATACTTTCCTCCTGTCCGTATATACTATATATTGACGGAAATCGGTAATAACTTTTTTTATACCTATTTCGATGGATTTAAACGTGGCACTGAATTTCGTTAGAACACTTCAACTACATCACGAACTGTATACCTACACATTATACTTTAATATAATACAATAAAGTCTGTAGATAAAATATGAAAAGCACGTGAAACAGCATTTAAATGGCATGACAATTATTATTAAGTACAGTTTAGTTGCCGTTTTAAAAAATAAACCAATGAGATAGTCACTGTAGACAGTGAAAAAAACGTTATACCAACCGGGTACCTAAGTGGCAAGTCGATTTTCAGCACAGTAGCTGTTTTGACAAAACTTCAAAGAGGAAATTTGTTGAATACTATGGTACATCAAAGTAGTTTTTGTCCTATCCTCCAAAATAATATTTACATTTGTCATACTTGCATATTATTATTGTTGTGTTGTAAAATGTTTACAAAAGTTACCGTTAATAATTGCTATAAATTATTATACTATTTTATGTACAAGATGATTTTTTTTAAACATGCTAACCCCCATTTTTTCTTTAATATTAAATTTATTCAAATTCTGATTTTTAAAATTTATAAGTATGCCTAATGATCAAATTTTAAAATTCCTGATATTTTTTGTGCAAGTCAAGTGGAAAGTCCAGTTGCGATACAAAAATATGTTTATCAACGTTGATCTGCACCCGATATTCGGCCTAATGTATTGGATTTAAATTTTCTATTGTTTTTATCTTTTAGCAAAAATTACCGACGGGACGAAAAAACAATTTAATTACCTTCTTATATAATAATAATATTATGAACGTTACGCAAGTAAACGAATCATAATATAGGTAATAACGATATTATTACTACAGTAGAAAGACGATTTTGAGAAAAGAAAACCGTTTTGTTTCCTTAAGAGCCCGATTACCTTAAGTAGGTAGGTTAAATATCCTGCACAACGACTCATAAGCCCGCGACGAAGAAACTTGATAAATTGCTCGATTAAAAAAGTAAGAACAACGAGACATTTTAAATTAGCCCTCGTAATACACCTATAACACTTAGACGTGTTTAAAAAAATATCCGAGAACAAAACTTTCTGGCCGTTCGTATTATTATAAATGAGATATCAGATAACGGTTGATTTAGTATACGCGGCCGTCGTGTGGCAGGAATGTTTTTTTATTTTATTTTATTTTTTATTCTTAAGAGGAGTTTAAAAAAAAAATGTAATATAATTGAATATGATATACGGCAGTTGCGCTTGTCGGTGATCAATTCGAGTTAGGGACACGGTTATAAGTACAGTTTTGGTTATTTATAATGTTATTTTTTCGTCTTTCCTTTGCTTTCTTTCTCTTATTTTATGTTTTTTTTTTTTACTCTCTTCTCAACACGTTTATACATAGATAGGCAAATTGTATATATATGTATCACGGCCAGGGCGGCGTGATAATAAGAAAATATATATCTTTTGAATTAAACACACACACACACACACAAATATTTTATAAAATTTATTTTTCCTCACACAGAAGCACATATCGCGTGGGTTTCGTATTTCGTTATTTATTCCATAGCATATATATATATATATTATATATGATGATTATACATATGTATATACAATGGTACGTACCTAAAACCCGCGAACGACACGCCGTAATATATAAAATAAATAATATATGCGCGTCCACCCGACAGTTTCTTTCGATATCCAACAACGCTCTTTTTCGTATGCCTACAACAATTGCGAAATTTATGTGTTGTTGCACTTACATACATATTCATAATATACATAAACATATATATGTGTATTGTGTGTGTGTGTGTTGTGCGTGTGCGTGGATGAAATACGATTTCATTAATATCAATGTCCTGCACGATAACCGTAAATCTGTCACCGGCGAAGATTGTGTTTTTGATTTGCGCGTTACGCCGCGGGGCGTCGGCGGCACGTCATAAATGTATATTTTACGTTTCGATTTCAATAAATATATATTTATTGCAATGCACCAATACTTAGACTTGCGTCGTGGTACACTGCTTACCAGGTCCTCGTGTCGTCGGTATACTATCGTACCGTTTACGAGTCGTCACCGTCCATCGCATAGCATCTCTGTCGATTTTCATTCTGATTAAAGTGTCCAATATAATTTACCTGTATTATACTATCCCACGTTAAGACAGGAAAATACAACCCGGCGACCCGCACATATGATTATTTTGATTTTTTTTTAAATGTTGAGCAAGTTATGCGTATTATGAGCGTTTATGAATTTGTTTGTAAATTTTGAAACGCTATCATAACTTGCTTTAAAATTAATATACCAAAAAATCCTATTCGACACCACGTTATATAATATGTAAATTTTACGTTTCTATAATTCATTTATTGCGATATAATACATACAGACGTGAGAAGTATACTGCGTACCAGGTCCTCGTGTCGTCGGTACTATTGTACCGCTAACGGGCTTTCTCCATCTATCACTTTGTAATGCATTTTAAGTACAGATAAATCCGTTTTACCCTGTCGATGTTTATTATACCGGCGACCCACGTAGGGTTTTTAGAATTTGGAATGTTTTAATTTTGAGCAAGTTATGCGTATGAGCGTTTTTAAATTTGAAAATCTTCATAACATTTGTTTTATAAATTAATAATAATAATAATTAATTATTAACAATACAAATTAAGTGATTTATATTATAATAGTTATGCATATTGACCTATATATGTTTCGTTTTCGACCGTATTTCGGTTTAATTCACTGGGTTCTCGTAATGTGTGTACTATATATGTATATAAGTAACTTGAATAAGAACATTTTGGCTCCGTTTATATTATTGCTCGTTGTGCAACCATAGTATCTTAATCCGTGATTCATAATATAAATATGTAATGCTATTTTTATTTTTATCATATTTATTGTAGAAGTTAAAATCTATTTTGGGAAAACCATGATAATACTCCGCTACCTCGACTGTGCATACCCGGTTATAAAAAACATGTTTACAACTTCATTCTAAATTCTAATCATTCATACTTGTGAATTATAAGATTTTTTTTTTTTTTTATTTATATTTTTAAGGTACTGATTGCATCGTCATATTGTACTCAGTAGTAGCCACTAGTCAGTACTCATTTATATTTTATACGCTACGAGACACAAAGACTGGTTCAGTGGTTTTGATTTTCGGCATTTCAACGTTAAACTTAAAAATTTAAAGTGTAATGTAGAATAGGTAGTAATACAACATTTGAAATACAAAGTAATTTTATTCTAAATACTAATTAATAATTGTGGTTGATTTAATTTGTAGGCTGGTACAATGTACATGATAAAAAGTATTGAGTTCGAGTTCGAGTTCGACTTAAAATGATTCTAGGGTTCGAAAAAATAATTTAAAGTTCGGTTCAAGTTCGGTTCGATTTAAAATATCAGCGTTCGACCCATCACTAGTGTGTAGATATTTCTCGAAGTTTACCATATTATATACAGTGCGTCTCTCAATACAATTTGTACCAGATGTGGTACGGTTACCGCAGTTGCATTTATGTGTATTTTTCAATACTCGGGCTTATGCTGAGTAATCTAAACGTGTTATAATCTGATATTATTACGCCTTGTTTGCTCCAATTGTGTTTTTAGCCTAATACCAATATAAAATACATATTGTTCGCATCTTTCGACGTCTTTATTCCTGGCGGCCGTTCATTTACGTCATTCGAAGGATAATATTTTACTCAAATCGACCGTATCCAATCCTATTAATTTTTGTCAGCTTCTATTTTTAAATGTCATGTAGCGGACGTGTGCAAAAATGAATGCTAGAGTACAAAAACACCCCAAGTTTTTGGTTGTAATTTTTTTCTCACATTTAATAGCACACGTAGCAGCAGCAGCAGCAGCATCAGTGAGTTACTACACTAAGCAAATGGCCGAGATTTGTCAAAAAAAAAAAAAAAAACGGTTGCTCGTTTGCTAACATCTTCAACTTTTGTCGCTGTTCGTGATTTTCTCAGAAACTATACTGAAAAATTCAGGAAATGCACTGTCTTATGTTGTGTACCATCTGTTTTCAATTTCCACTAGTCGGAGAAGTGATGAATAAAGCTTCATTTTATGCACGTTTTTACAGTTCCAAAAAAAAAAAATAAATATTTTCCAATAAAAACTCGTAAAATTGAAGCACTACCATCGTTGTAAAACCAATTGCTTCGAAACAAATGGCTAGCCGGACCGATTTGCACTTTAATCGCATATTAAACAAAGTAATTAAGGTTCTAATTTTGGTAAAACGATAAATTCGATTTAATAAGAAATGGAGATGCACGATTTATGTTATTACAGTTTTCGTATAAAAATAATACATTTATTATTAGCAAAAAGGGAATGGTGGAGGGAGGGTTTAACACCCAAACCTCCACTGGCTACGCCACTGGTTGTAGGTATATTAAAAAGATGAAAAGTTAAAATGAACTACAGAGGGTAGATATAGTTGATTATTATAATTACATAAATCCGTCTGTAAATTTTTGTGTCACACGATTCTGTGCTGATGATGATTTTGAATTTACCCGTCGTTCGGAATATTGATAGACATCCTACATTAATTGTATAATTTTAAAATATACTTACAATTACAGTTTTATACGTACGTAATATTATATTTTACACATACAAACGGTGATTGGATAAACGTGTTCATAATATATATATTAAAAGACAAGAGTGTTTTAGAGTGTTTATCTGAAATACGTTCAAAACGTTTCTTTGAAATAAAAGCTGCTAACAAAGGTCGATGGCATTTATAATATTAAAAAATATATATATATATATATCATACAGTATATAATTGGAAGTTCACAGTAAATAGGTATTAAATTGCATTAGTCGTCTGCGATTCTGTCTGTTAAAATGATGTATACCTGTATAATATATATACGATGTACGGGTTAGGTACAAGGGGATAATTATATAATTTATAAAAAAAATTCCTACACAATTCTGTGCACGTGATGATGATTAATTTTAATACTTGGAATTATAATGCATGTTAGCGTTCGTTTACTTGTTTATAGTTACCTTGAGCGAAAAAAAGGCATTTTTTTTTTAATAAACAAGCTCGGAACATTGTTAACCGTTGCCTACAATCACGCTATGGTAACAACCAACAAGCTGCAGCAAATAAAATTACACAGACGAGAATTGCTTAAAATAAAAAATATATTATTAACTGGGCGATAGATATTGATACATATTATTGTGTGGGTACTATTTTCTATTCAGTGGATTTCTCTGCCGTTCAGAATAGATTAAATTCTGCAATGATGATATAAGTTTTGTAATTTTTCATATGACTTGACTTATAATATTTTACATAATATATTATAAACAGGATTGTTTATGTCTGTGTTTATATTTGTATATTAACGTGTTACCACTAAACACGTAACAATACCTAGGTATTGAATGTTTTTGAGAAGTATAAACTATAAAAATCCAATGTATTGAAAATACTACTTTCTACGTTATTAAATTAGATTAATCGTTGAATAATTAGAGATGCATTTAAAGATATATTATATATAAAAAGTATTACACATAATTCACTATGTTTTATAGTAGGATGACAATTACCTATGCAGGCCAATTTGTCGTTGAGAACA
This sequence comes from Macrosiphum euphorbiae, assembly GCA_949089665.1. Classification (NCBI taxonomy): domain Eukaryota; kingdom Metazoa; phylum Arthropoda; class Insecta; order Hemiptera; family Aphididae; genus Macrosiphum; species Macrosiphum euphorbiae. The sequence continues at coordinate 87,331,948 of CARXXK010000001.1, read as the reverse complement.
AAAATATTTTTGAACTTTCTTAGGCGCTTCAAATAACTCACATTTAATCAGAGCAATTAGTAATGAGTGGAATTACAACGAATGGTATTATATTTCTCGACATTGTCATACCCACACGATTCATAACATAATAAATTAATATTAATTTGCAACATTTGTTACGTCATTGCACAATGCACATCCATCACACTTTTCGAAAACATGAATCAACAAGCTCGATTATTGGATTTTCAATATACGACTTAACGATAAAACCAATTTTTGTTACTAAACAACAATAATACATGAATAGTTTTCACCTCTCGTAACCGGTGGCATGTGAATGTAGGAATAAAGTTAACAACAAATATGCATACGAAAAAAATCTCTCGAGACTCTATGATAATATATTGCAGTTTAACTGCAGTTCTCTTGGTAGAATAATTGTTTCAATACAAACGCGTGGATAACACACTTCTGGAAGTCTTAACTCTTGCGTATTGTCATCCCGTGTAAAAGTGTGTGAGAAGTAACCCAAATAACCTACGATTCATGTTGATGACACTGAAATCTAAATGCAGCACAAATAGTGATATTAAGATTTTAAACTATATAACCTATTATATAAATTATTTGAAAATTCTATAAACTTATAAATAATATATTAAAAATTACGGTTCATTTAACAGTAGAAATTAATTTATTATCTTGAAAAACATAACAAATTTGAACATAGTTTTTAAGAGGATATTTTTAAATAATTAAAAAACTTTTAAAAAAAAACTGTTTTTTTCTCTTGTTATTTACTTGTCTTGAGAATTTCAATAAACATGGATTCCCTCCTACAAATTAAAAATTAAAAATGTAACTAGGTATGATCATTCGAAAAAGTTTAATACTAAGTTATAACATAATTAAACTAAAAGTTATAACAATAATAATAATATATGAAATCATAATTTATTACCAATTATTAAACTGTACATCTTGTTCAAAATACTCAGAAAAATAATTTACTTATGCATATTAAATTACAAGTACAACCAATATTACTTACATAATTGCTGAGCGATTATAGTATTATTACTAGGAGCTAATAAAAAAAAACTATTATTACTACTTTTGATAAGGATCTAAACTTAAAATGTTTGTAAAAGTTATCACCAAGTAAATATTAAAAATTTTTATTTTATACATTTCAACGGAATATTAAATCAAAAATCTATAGATAAAAAAGTCAATATCATAAAAAATTATAGTACCTAATAGAAAAAATTATATTTATGTTTTTCAAAAATGATGTATTTTAATGACTTAAAATCGTGTAATGTCTTTTTTTTTGAATTTCGAATGTTTTACAATCTGTACATAAGACATGTTGTGGTTTAATCTTATACATAATCACTATAAGTTATGTCGTTAATAAAATGTATTTAAACGGCTTTAAAACGACTTGAAAGCATTCTCCATTTAAATGAAAAACAATATTTTCAATACTTTTCGTTGTAATTAGCAGTGTAAGTAATAATATAATCTAATATTTGAAAAATTCACGGTTAACCGATATTATATTAATAGAAGTAGGCGTATCGTAAAAAAATATCAAACGCCGAGCAAACTTAAATACTAAACTGTAACCAGCTAAATTTAAAAATAAATTTAAATAAAAAAATAAATACCACGACCACTATAAAATAAAAATATATATCCGTACGGCGTACTTCTTGTGTTGTATTACATTACCTGGCAAACCGTATAGTAGGAAGTTACATCAATCTCACGATAAACCGTAAAATATATTTCATTACAAACGATTTCATTATGTAACGGCCCTTGTGTACAAATACAACTATACTGCATTATATTGTAAATTATTATCATGTTATTAGAAGTTTTATGGTGTTTGCACTTAATTACAATTGATGATTAGACCATGGACACATAATAAATAACGTTATTTTTATAAAACTATTGTTTTTCACTTTAAGTATTAATATTAATTATCGAACTGTTGTAATCGTCTGCAGTAATAGGTGTTTAGTCAAAATAAATTATTGAAAACAACATTTTAATCAGCAAATACAATATTGACGGGTATACCTACGTAGGTATCGACTTAAATAACAATACCTATTATAAGTGTACAAAATATGTAGCTGGTAAAATATTGCGTTTATAAGGTTTAATCAAATACAAAATATGATAAACATAGTTTAGGGCCCCACAGACCGTAAACCGGAACGACGAAGCAAAAAATCTCTTATCTGTTTATATAATTTAGTTTCATAGGACTATAATAATTATTCTTCTATATGATAATAATAAATGAAGGTATCGAACTATAGCGTATTAAAAAAGTATAGAAGATAAGTTACTTCTAGACATTTTAGTTTTTAACTAGTTAGTACCTAGGTATATACGTTTAAAGTTAAATTCACTAATATAGTGTTTCTTGTATTGTACTTTGTAGGTTTTAAAATTGTATTAATGATCAAAAGAAAATAATGAAAACCTTCATAATTATAATCATGATTATATTGCCTTAATTAATAAATTATTAACTCGATATTTTTCCAAAAAATAAATTGAATTGTCAACCAATGCCACTCTTAAAAAAATGTAATACTAATAATCAGTCTATAGTTTTATTAACTCGTTAAACATAATAAAGTATGTGTATGCAATTAATATTATTCTAGACGTTTTAAATTAAAAATAATACAAAGGGTAAATACTTTTTTTCATAACTCATAAATTAATAACTTTATAATTGGTTTAAAATATTTGATTCACTTTAAAATTTGTTATTTGTTAAACTTTATATATATATATACTAAAATAGCAACTAGACATCTATATTATAGTAGTATACTTCATTAACAAACAAAAATTATTTACCTACTTTGTATTTTGGTGATAATTCATAACCTTTTTTTTAGCTTATCAATATAATTTAACAAAAGGTTACTAAGGTAATTAAATTTGTGTACAGGAAAACTGTATACATGCCTTCAAATTTAATCAGAATGTTACTTTTTTAATCGATTGACTGTTATAGGACTTTATTCAATTTGAAACGAAAAAATAGATTTTATTTGTCTGCAATTTATTATACATTTTATATCATAAAGTGTTCATAAATATTTATATTTTTTGTTACGAAAATATTTATGTTTGCGTAGTTATTGACTCAATTGTTACATGTTTTTTAATTTATTTTAAATTAATACTTAGATTTTTCTCATTTGGATTTAAATAAATATATAATATAATTTATGATATAATATTATATTTACTTAAGTAAAAACTCAACGTTATATCAATACAATATTATTGCGAATGTACCTACCGATTTATTACGAACTGTATGTTCGAGTAGAGCCAGTGAATTATTTTCAGAAACGAAAAAGCTTTATATTTTATTATAAAATAATTTTAACTGCTGACCTAAATACAAAACCGTGTACAAAATATTATAATGAATGACGATGATTACATTGATCGATGGCTGTTTAATAGTGTTCAGTTTAATTTGTTATAACAACATGATACAAGCAAACAAAGTTTTGTAACAGCGATCGTACTATATTAATTAATTGCGTTATAAGGAAAACATTAACTGAAATATGTATAAAAAGGCGAATGAGTTACAATAATAATAATTTTATATTTTTTTTAAAAACTTATAGTAATTTAAACCTCTATCTCTTTCGTTTGCTTAACCCAGCTAGTATAAAATATGCTGTTATCCGAAGTTGAATGTCAATGAGGAACACACTTCGTACGTTAGACACTTAGATAATTATGACCTATGTATATGTACGCCTATATTAATGGGTTCATTATGTACATATCACAAGACTTATCGTCGAGTCACCTACCTATTCATATTAATTAGTAAATAGTATTATTATATAATATTATATTTTCAATAAACTGAATAATTAAAATCGATGGTACCTATACCTAATGATAAGCATTATAACTCTCATGATCTTTGTATAATATGTAGGATTTCATGATAATGGTGTAACGATAGTTGAAAAAATATTTAACATATTATTTCATAAGCATTAATTATTATTCACTCGTTATGGATGATAACGGCGGAATCACGATATCGGCGTAAACAACATAATATTATATTTTATATTAAAACCACTTGCCGCCATCGATGTTAAGGTTTAAAACCAATTACCAAAGGCCGTGTAGGTATGCGTAATTACGATTATTGTTTTATAATTAAAAAAATTCTTTTCGGAGAAATCCAGACTTTACATATTATTATTATTAATAGTACCTATACAGATGAAAAAGGCCTCAATTTTCGGAAAATGTGGGTATAGGGTAAAAAATAAACGGACAGGGTTCTTTGCGGAATAATAATAATGATAGTAATATTTTGACAGACAATACAATCATCGCTTTATAATTAGGTACCTCAATAAAATAGTTGTTTGATTTTTAAATATTCGATTTAAAAACTCGAACAAAGCTCGGAAGTTGAATAATATTATGTGCTGATTTACATAATATTATTTTTATAAATTTATTTTACCGTACGAGTTATATCGTCCTCCATCGTGGTCGAGTTAAAAAAAAAAATGGATATTTTTATATTTCTAATATTACTTGTCTAGTTATTATTGTCCGTGTGAGAAACTCCGAGTACCTACAACACACATAGGTATAAAAACGACAATAATTTCAAAATATAATTGTTACCTACCGTATATATTAAACCTACTTTTAAATGTCAATATTATTTTTGTTATTTATTGCTGTATTATACGTCCTATACCTACAAAATGAATAGGAAAAAAAAATGGCGCGTAAACATGATGTTATCGTGTTTCATCAATTACATGCATTTAATTGGATTCGCATTTTTTCTTCAATCCAATTTATTTCTCGAAAATACCATGTAAAATATTATTCTGTAGAATATAATATCTACGTGTTCTTTTTTTCGTTTTATTATTTTCCGTTCGTCGGGCCAACGTTCGGCATTTTCGACGACGTGCCACGGCTTATGTTATTTTAAACTTTTGGACACCTTTGGCCCCGGAAAATCGATAGATAATAATAATATGTTACCACTTGTACCGACGGTTTTTAAATTTCGGTGAGTCGAGAGTTACACACGTGCCACTTTCGCTCCAATCGTGAACTTTGACTCCAGTCTAAGTATAATATTCAGTCGCGTATAATGAATATTATTGTTTAAGATTGAATATTACAAAAAAAACAATGCCCATCTCGAGAAACCGATAATATTTATAAGATTTTACTTTTTATCCGCCACTGGAATAATACGGTTTAGGAGGGTTGTATATATTATTGCTTTAAATAAGTTTACTGTTTAAATTTATTTTTACCTTTGAAGTACAATTCATGCAAATCAGCGCAGGTTATGTTTATTTTATACCTACTGAAAATGAATTTCCGATACCTAATTTATAGTTCAACACTTTGATCGTATCTGACGAGTAATGATAAAATCGCGCAAGAACATGAAACATATTAAATATAAAGGTACGTGTGTATTGACAATTTTTATAGCATTTTGTTTTGCATTAATTGAGAGTTAGACAGATAAAATATTTGTCATAATACAATAGTCTAATTAATATTTACTGTAACTGCACAATATACAGTTATAGGTAAGTAGGTAACATAATTAAGTTTGAATTTCGTTCACATTTAAATTGCACCTCACGTGGTAGGTGTATTTTAATTTATTTCAAACTATGATTGGGTATACTAATATATATATTCGCAAATTAGTCTTATTTATTGTTTGCGAAAAACAAAATTTAATGTTCTCTGATTTGTATTGATTGAGAAATAAGAGTATTTTTTCGACAGTCCCAGCTTTTGTTCTTTTTATCATCTTCCAATTTATCTTTGTGAGAGTCCAATTAACCCCGATTGTTAAAACAAACCATCGAAGTATACAATCGAACTTCCTCTTTACAATCATTTTAATTTGACACCGGTGAAACGTAAAATGAAACTACGAAACTGGATATTATTGAAATAAATTATTTTTATAATTTATAACATTTGGCGATGTACAAAACTGAAATGTTTTATGTTTTGTATTATTGTTGTATTTTCTCAAAACAATACAAATGCGTCGTGTATTATATGTGTTGTATTCGCGATTTCGAATGTATTTGCTACATTTAATTAATGTTAAATAATGCTATAAAGGTATATTATTATTGTATTTTTAATTAATTATTATATTATTTCATATTGTTACATTATTTGATAAATAATTAGGTAAAATATTATTTTAACGTCATCAAAATGAATAATAATTGTGTTACTATGATTAAAGGCAAACGTTTGTTTACATAAATACAATTAGGTACATAAAAGAAAATTTATAATGAACATATTATTATTATATTATTACCTATGTACCGTTTTTGTTTTCTCCTATAAACGATTACATTCGAGCTTAATTGCGTTAATAAAGGTTATCTGATAAAATAGCTAGGAATATCATTATGTGTCGTTGATCTCCAAGGAACATTTTCCGGAAAAAACTTCATTGTGCGTAGGTTGTTTTTGAACTTTTTTCTCTGGCCGTCGTCGGGGGACGGTTGATTCGAAATAACTATAAAATAATGGAACATATTGGAGTAAAACACGGCACGTACTTACAGAACACATTCTGACATCCCGAAAGTAGGCACGTATAGAACATAATATAGGTAAATACTATTTTATATTGTGTGTGCGTGTAAGTGTGTGTGAGTGCGCGTGCTTATAATATTGCTACAATGTGGTACGTCTATTTATTTTACCCATATCGACAGGGTCCGCGATGTGTACCTGCTTCGGTTGTTTTTATATCAATAATAATTGGCAGAAAAGAAAGGAAGAATGAAAGGAAACCACAAAAAAATAATCCGTCGAAACATCCCTCTGTCGACTTAGGCTCTTTCCGCTCCACGGAATTTTTTCCACTCGCACACGCTGCACGCATCAAATCATATAGGTACCTATACATTATGTACACATACACACACACATATATACATACCTCCATACATGCATATATATATGTATAAATATAATATACCGGTCACGGAACAAATAATATCCTGACATTTGTGTTGTCGGCTAGAGCAAATAAAAAGTTAGTTTTAGGAAAACAACACGCGTGTATGTATATGCACTTGGGTATTATGGGTATTAGGTATATTATATGTATTATACCGCTGTAATGTCCTGTCATGGAATCCGAGACGTTTAAGGTTTGTTTTTAAATCAAATTTCACGAAAACGTTACCGAGTTTCTCTCGTCTTGGTTAGTCGTAGTGAGTTATAACTTATATATTAATGTAATAATATATTATTATAAGTCCGCTGCTGGATGAGACGACCTTGCGACTTCTCAATCATTCGCCAGCCACATGCGACTTATCGCCGAGAGGTCCAAAAGCCACCCTACAAATATTAATTGATAGAACAATAGTTTTATTATTGACAGGCCAAAGTCTTGTGTCGCCTATCACACGCCATCGCATAGTCTGACCAGATGCGGTCAATGTGCCAAACCGATGTGGGTACGGAGGAAAAAACCAACTATTTTATTCATTAAATTTATTGCTATTTCATATTATTGCTATTGCTTCGTTTTATAGTCAATATAAAACCGATTGCAATGTCCAAACGCACTCGTTCGTATTATATCTGTGATCGTGTACCTATTTCATTGTGTTACTGATTATAATTTCGGAGCATGTGATGCGAAAAAAAAATTGTGATGCGACCATGCCGGTTATGCCACTCGGCCACCGTGGGGTGAATTCTGTCACATGAGTGCACTCGTTTGATTATTGCAAAAAAAAATACTAAATAATCATAATCATGCTGCTGTTGTACATTAATTATATTAACGTAGGTATATAATATTATAATAGTTGAAAATATAATGATATTGGTTTAACACGGTTTTTGGAAATCCGGTTTTCCAGTATTTTTTTAAGTATATAATATATAGGAAAGTTCTCTTCAAAGAAAAAAAACCGTTTAAGTTCTCAGCACTTCCATATTATGCACTCGCTTACTACCATCCCCCCTACCATATTCCTTATATTCCTAACACAACACTGCAGGAACCACTGATGAAAACAGTGAATCGCTTACGACGTACATATTATTATTGTCATGCGGACGCAAACCCAAATTAAACGCGAATCGAATGACATTGGGAATCTATATTATTATGTACACCGATTTCCCCGTATAATACGCTTTTCCGGATATCAAGTCTCGGAATAAATGATTATGTACATTATAATATTATTTTTTGCATGATTTTTGGTATCGTCGGTGGAAAATAATATTATATACCCCTTAACTCCTACCCTCGTTGTTATTATAATGTGTTCTGAGCTATTGTCGTTAATCATCCATGAATAATGATCATGTGTAACCATTTAAGTAAAAAAAAAAAATTAAAGAACGAAGAAGAAGAAGGAGAAGAAGAAGAAGAAGAATAAGAATATGAGATATACCTACTACAGAATATGGTGCTCTGTAACTTTAATCGTATACGCGAGTATTTTTCGTTTTTTTTTCAGGTGTATTTTATTATAATGATACTGAAAAAATTCAGGCGTTTTTAAGAAATTTATCACCATATTTCCGTGGCGTTTGTACCACATTATACTCACAGTAAACGTATAAATACGAACAATAGTTTAAATTGATAATTTATGAATCCGACATTTTCCACTGCGGTTTAAAAATAATATTCTTTATGTGTATATTATATTGTATATGTAATACACGCGTAAGCAAAATGAAAATTGAGCTCTTTATGAATGCCCTGGGAACTTAACAATTTGTGTGACTTGTGCGTTGATAATAAATGTATAAAGCAAATTATATTTTTATATTACTCTATTGTCGTTGTTTAAACAACAATATGAAAATGTTGCCTCGCCTACCTGGCTACATTAAATTCGTATACGCTCGCTCGTCGATGAAATTACTTTTGATTCGATTAATCGACGTTACCTATATTATATTATGTTATAAAATGTTGATTTATGTCGATTGCGAGGAGAACGCGTGTTTTTAAATTGTCCGCTCCTAAAATATGTACATTGTATAATATGTACATTGTTATATATGTATACACGACTTGATATTTACAAGTGAGAGGTGATGACTTAAACAAATATACAATACGTCGAATAACAATTTATGCCATTATAACAAATCAATGTGTTTGAATAAATTTATTGTACCTACAAAATATATGAGCACAGGCACCAGCCATATATAAAATCATTTATTATTTATAGCGGAAACTCGATTATAATTGAATAGCGTTTTTCGGAGACGAGATAGACGTTTGGAAAAATTACTGTCTGGGTCATACCACCACGTGGTATTACCTACAGTCATGACGACAGGCGTTTTTTGCCAATAATCGCTAAAGTATATTATTTATACTTAGCGACGTATTATAGTATATAGGTACCATACTGAGCACAACTAATAAGACCATTTTCCAAATCTGTTTTGACATATTAGTACAGTTATAGTGTTGTGTTTTGATTTGTTTTTGCAACGGAGATCGTTAGAACATTAATATTATTATGATCTTTAATTGACATTGAATGTCGACTCTGAATCCGGAACACAGCGATGCCTCGGTTATGTAACTTATGGCCTGCGACAATCGTTTAATGTGTTTGTTTTTCTTATCAATTTATCGGGCGATCCGAACGCCAGATTTGTAATCACAACATAACCGTTGGGTGGTTAGTTCATCCGATAACAGAAAAATCAAAGGTCCCTCCCAAGTACACACTGTGTATGCACCGGCCGTCGGTTTGATATAAATATACGTCCCATCCGGTAAGTTAAATCAGTATTGTTCGAGACACCGTCAGCAGTGATACAGATAATATTACAGTTCACTGTAAATTCTCATCGATATTATATTATATTTTAATAATTCATCCATTCGCCGTCGACAACTACCCACAACAAACAATATGGTTGCCTGCAAAGTGATTTTGGCCGTCGCCGTCGTAGCCGTAGCTGTCGTTCAAGTAAGCATAATATTATAATATTCTAATAATATAATAATATCATTGAAAATACTATACCTACAACAGGACAATAGCTATAACATGCGATAGGCGCATTGTTGTTGTTTCGTTTTTTCCTTTTAAACAATTTCTGCGTGAGTTATACAAGTTCTGTTGTATATACGACGTCAGAGATAATTATTCATATTATTATATTATACAACATGTGTGATAAAAAATCCAAACGAAATTCAAAATAACCAATTATTGTGTCGATTCAGGGAAGACCCGGTGCCGAAACCGACTGGTCTGCACCGTTCTTCGATGAATTCAAGTCCATGGCAAGTAACATAACCAATTTTGTCAACCTCGACAACACTGCCGAATACACCACAGCTGCCAAGAACAACCTGATCGCTTTCACCGAAAGTCTCAAATCCGAAGCTGCAGCCTTCAGTAAATCGGTATGGTGAAACTCAAAATATTTTATTCGAATGTTTAATATTATGTCTTTTACGTTATAATACGTCACTGACATTTTCAAAGCTTATGTTCTTAACTTAAATTTTTTTTTCGGGCAGTTTGAAGGAAAATCCAGCGTGTCCGATCTGTTCAAGGAATCCACCAAGCAGTTCCAAACAGTCGTCGACACGTACGCCAAGAACTTGCCCAAGGACCTCACCATGAAGGACTTCACCGAGAAGAGCGAACAGGCACTTAAGCACATGGTAGAACATGGCAATGAAATCTACAAGAAAGCCCAAGGAAACGCCGAGATTGAGAAGCAAATCAAGGAGTTCATTAAGAAAAACATCGATAATCTCATGGAACAAACCAAATCCATTCAAGTAAATAAAATATATATATTTACAGCATACATATTATTATACATACAAATAAGATATTGTTTTTATTTGATCAATAAGTAATAACCGTTTTATTTTTATGATTTTAGGCTAAACTCGCCGAAGTCAAGAAAGCCTAAGATGAACAAGTCTGAGGGACTGACACACGTTGTACCAACTATGTCAACCGAACGTGATAACTGACAGTTAATTTATTGCTTTTTAATTTTATAATATTGTAATTTATTTTACCTTTACAAAATCAAATATTAAATTTTACAGCTTTTATACTTTATTGGAGCTTTGTTATTATTTTCTCGACTGAAATATCGCCTATAAATAAACGATGAATCTGTTTCTGTGTAAAAGTAATAACGATAATGGTATCCCCCAACCTATATTATAACTTTGGGGGAAAAATAAAAAAATACAATAATAACATTTATTATTTCTCCTCTTGGACTCAAACATTATTTTAATTTTGAATTAAAAGTGTACGTAGTCCAAGTCAAGTCAAGTCGTAAGGTACTTAAACACACCAATCGTTCTGAATCGTTCGCCATATTATACATTATACAACTTAAGAAAATAATATTTAAATAAATTGAGATATAGGTATTTTTCAGCAATACTTCTAAATATGTACGTCACAAACATTGAATATATTAACGATAAGAGGGCAGTTAAAATAATGGTTATAACTTATAAGTGAAAACATAGTGTGAATCATTATTGATACAGTTTATACAATTATTATTTCGAAAATGTGTTTATTGTGGAGTATGTTATAACAATAATATGTATAATAAGTGCAGTCAAGTGGTGGCTAAACGTGTAAGAAAAAACCCGTTTAAATATATTTATAAATATTATCGTAACAATATTATAACGTCCGAACAAAATGCAAATCAGAGCTTATATTTTATATTGCGGCCACCAAAACCACTTATTATTTTTTGCGTAGATTTTCGTAATTTTACCGAAGTATTATAATGAATTTTTTGTTGCTTAAATTTTTGCTCTTTCGTAAAAGCAGTTTTGGACCCATTTTTTATAAACATAAATGTGATCTGAAACGTCAGAAAAAAATAATATTCGCATATAATATTATAATATAATAATATAATACAATAACGATTCCTGACAAATTACCTTTTTTTCTCCAAGACGTATTATAATATTATACAATTTTATACGGTTTAATGAAAAATAATAGACATTAAAACCCACTTAGGATCGAAAGACGCGAAAAAAATTATAGTTAAATATAATATTTTAGGTTAAAGGGCGAAATTCAAAATAACATAAGTCTATATTATATTATACGCTTTGACAAAATAAATGTTCGGGTTTCCTTACCTAAATTCTGACTAATGTCATATATTCCGACTTACGAGTATAATAATTTTACTATGCATTTATGACTGCAACTAGCTTATTGTACGATTTTGTCTGTCGATTTCGTCTTTGTGTGTGATGTAATTTCAATGACACGAGTCCCAATCTCAAACTAAAAGCGCTATTCGATGTTTTTTTCTACAAAGTGAAATCTTTAAATCATTTATATGTTTTGGTTAATAAGTAACCATGACAACGAAAATGTCACGAAAAATGGGTCAGAAACAAAAACTCAGCCCAAAAACATAATATGTATGTTTAAAAAAATATATCTCATAATATAGTTCGTAATCGTTTCGTGCTCACGTCTTTATGTTTCAGACCAAATTCAGAAAGCGGCGAGAAAGACAATATTATAATATTGTACTGTAAAATTTGTGCTTTATTTCAGATAAGAAATAAAAAAAAACCGTAGGTACGTAATTAAAATCACGTCAAGTCGACCACCTGCGTCCTGCACTCTAATATTCGATAAACATAATATTATTATCGATGTTAACTCGCTATATACGCGTACACAAGTTATATAGGTGCGTTATTAGTGAGTATAATAAAATATACTAAGATACATAGTTTACATTGTCTCATACACATTACTTTATGCTGGTTCAACGAATTATAATATTTTAATGTGTTCTATTAGGTTCGTTGACGTGTTAAGGTTGTTAAAGACGGTAATCAATATAAAACTCTTATCAACACGTCGATACATGAACTCACGATGGTTTTAGATCGAAGAGAACGAAACGTTTTTTATTTAATCGGATCAATTTCTTTTTAATCGATAAACGTTTTTTTCTATATACTGCGGAAGCGGATGCAGTGCGTTTTGCGAACGATTCATTTAATTTAAAACTATGAAGACGGTTTTATTTTTCATATGGTTCATGTGTTTTTTTTATACATAATTTGTTATTTTTTTTGTTCAGATACAAAAAGTGTTTGACTAGCAGTAGTATATTATTTATTATTAGTACTGTTGAACAGGCAAAATTCTTAATTAATTGTTAACACAAGGCGTAGGTACCTTATGAAATCGTTGGTGGTACGAAGTTACGTAGTATTATGTGTATAATTTTATTTAAATAAATAATATTATATATAGTAAATAATAATATAAGTATATAAATATAATAAATAATAATATATATAATATCTATTGTACACAAAGTCGTCGTGGTGCTGACGGGAGACTAACTCGAGTTTCTAGGGGGTACGACTTTTAAAACTTTTCCTCTCTTTTGGATTCTGAGTGAAGTGGAGGTGAATTTATTGGCTTTTCCATTGATGTGTGCTGTTTGAACAGTTCATCGGAAAACATTATTTTCTCCGTGGTAGGTAAAAAGCAAAGCAGCTGCAGTAACCAGTAAACCGCGATAATACTTATATAATATAGTTTATGCTGGGCATCCTCTGAACATGCTCAATGCCATTTTTTTTTTTAAATTTGTGTAATTTTTAAATATACACTCTTAAAGGCTATATTTTCAATAATATAGATTTTTTTATACAACTTAAGAAAAGTACTGTGGCGATGAAAACTAATCAAATGAGAACCAACCTTTTTATTGTAAAATATACACTGTAGAGCAGATGATTTAAAGAATGTGATGTATATACACAAAATTCAAACTAGTAGTTTCTGAGTTATTAAAATGTTAAATATACCAAGTAAAATTATATTCGTTAGAAATGGTTTTACAAAAATATAAAATAATTATGTAATACATATAATTATTATGATTACATAATACATAATAATCTAATATCTAATCAATTATAATATCTAGTATTAATTATTATATTTTATTATACTCAGGTAGGTAATATTTACTAGAGATAAAATATTGATAAACTAATTATATTAATAGCTATATTATTTAAATCATTAATATTATAAGCCCCCATAGATATAATATAATATTAAATATATTAAACTTAGTACACAAATAATTTGTTAGAATTATTATTAGAATAATTTAAAAAAAAACTGATAAAATTTAGAATTAGAGGTATTGAATTTTTCAAAACAGTCGTCACTATAGAACGGAACATATCTTATGTTTTGTAAGAATGACAAGAATAAGAATTTAAATTGGTTAGATTATGAGATTAGATTACTAGATTACAATTTGTAGGATTAAAAAATATGGACAGTGGTCGTGGTTATCATCTTGTGTATGTAAAACATAAGAAAAACACGCGATTCGAATAAATATGAGCAAAAAACGCACGACGGGGTAAAAAGCTACCTTCGCAATATTATTATATAGGTAGGTATAGGTATTTTAATCATCTTTATCCGACAAAAATGACTTCGACATTGTTCAATCGTCGTCTTACGCATTTCATATTTTGATCGATAACGCTGTTTAATTTATACCAATCATTGTAATAATATTATCATCCTTCAGTCGACGACGATGATGACAATCCAATATTGGTCACCACAAAATAACTATTAATTTTAATTCGTATGAAGGTTAGTGAACGATATTAATGAGGTATACGGAAACGAAACGTTGCAACATTCTTATATAATAATTTATCATAATCTATATAATTTTCTTTCGAATAATATTGCAATTAATTATTTGTAATTATTATAATATTATTGCATCTCGTACGGAACATAATATTAATAAAGGGGGACGAGGTGGCCGAGCGGTCTAACGCGTCGACTGCGGCGCTGGCAGTCGCGGGTTCGACTCTCGGCCACTGGGCGGCATTTTTCTCCGGGCAAGTCACGGTGTCCGGAGTACAAATGCCGCCATCCCCACCCCGGGGCATGGTAGAAACCTACGGGTGCCCCAATAAAAATTCTGCCACCACAAACACACTCGTGGACCAACCTACCCAATCTAAAAACCTACAGTTCCCTCCACACACCCAATGGCCCATGTTGCCGCGGGTTATCCAATAAAAAAAAAAAAAAAAAATATTAATAAATTACGTGAATTAATAAAATACAATATTTTTGTTTTTGTACAGAAAAACTGATATTTAATTAAGTAGCACAAATTCCCACATAGATGACTTAGAAATATCTAACAGGGTAGAACATTTTATTTCTATGCATAAATAAATAATAATATACAGTTAAAATTAAGTTTGTCACTATTTTTGAGAACGATTATTCATTGTACATTCATACGAGCGTATTACACGTTTTAAACGTATGAAATTTGGCCGCATAAGATTAGTATCAACAACAACTAAGAAAAATGTATTCATTGAGGGTCGATTAAGCATCAAACAGCTTATACTTACCAACAGTGGTGTATCAACGAAAAATGCAAAAAAAGAAAGTAGTTAAATGTTTTATCGCAGTATTATTATATCTCTTACTCTTTTTCACGCACAGCTTCAAATATTATTCACTGTGGCTTCGTATTTCATTTTACTAGATTTTTTTTTTTAATAGGTATAAATATGAAATACAATAATAAGTACTCGTCCAATATGCTATCTACCGCACGTTTGATGGTTTAGTATGCTATCTACCGTAAATATGTTATCTACCGTAATTTTATGTTGGTGAAGTATGATATCAACACTCATTTACTATCTACAAATGTAAATTGTCTTACCTTTATAATGCAGTATTTCTACTTTGTCACTTGTATACACTGTACTGTGTAGTTTGTAGTTATGTATACGTATTTCTGATCGCTCCGAGGAATGATTCGAACAGGTCTTCAGTTGGTTTTTGTAACGAGCTCCACCTCTCTTCTTGAAGTTGGGATGGTAATAATATGTTAGGTCCCCGTGTTTTAATGTCGTATTTATTTTTGACGTGTCTCCGAAGAATTTCTATAGTTTGTGTCTCAGTTATTGGGTCAATGACATTTTCCGAATGATTAACCGTTTTATGGATAAACGCATGTTCATTTAAAGCAGAATACGCACGCCATTTTTGGAATATATAGTGGTACCTTGTTCAACTTCATTTAATGTAATTGGTAGTAAAGTATTTCGATCACGCTTTTCAACTTTAAAAAATCGTCTCTCTAAAATGCCATCATGCTCACAACACAAACCAAAAATCCATTGCCCTTGAATTCGTTGTCCGTAATTTTCATTATTTATTTCATCGTCTTCATCTGAACACTAAAGAGGTATAACATAAAGGTATACATATACCTACTAAGGTATAAATATAATATAATTTGGAATTTCTATAAAAGCTTAATCTTAATTGCTAAATGATAAAGTATATATAATATAGGTATATCCAAGTATATCATACTATGAGAGAATACAGTAGATACAGGCGATGCAGCATACGGACATACGGTAGATATCATACTAAACTAACATACCATTACGGTAGATAGCATATTGGACGAGTATCCAATAATAATATGATAGAAATAAAAATAATAATATTTAGTTCTGACAATTTAGATAAATTATGTATTTCAAAAATAATGCTTCCAAGACTTACTGTAATATAATATATTATTATTATTATTATTGTTAAAATATAATACTATACATTACTATATATTATAGTAGGTACGAGTATTGGAGTATAATATACAGGTGTAACAAAAAGACCTTACAGATGAAAAATGAAAAATTGATGCTAGCTGAACGGGTGGAAAAAATTATAAAAATTATATGAATAATAAATTTATGATTTATTGGTATGTCTGTATAAATTCCAAAAAGTTATTACGTTTCCAAATTCATGTATTCCAAAACAATATTGATACTTTAAAAAATTTCAAATAATATTCTACTAAACTTAAGTAAACGTTTTCACCATCAACATTTTTAGTTTCTGAGCGGAGCGAGAAATAGCTAGTGGTTTTATTCTGATGTTTATTTTATTTTATTTTTTTTTACTCTGTAAACAAAATTTCTACCACAAGGAGTGCTTCGATTTCAACATTTAGGGTATCTTATCTTTTAGAAAATTGGATCATGATAGTACTTTAAAGAGGTAATTTTCGTTTTTCTCAATAGTTTTACACGCCACAGGAAAAACCACAAAAATACACTAATGCTAAGCTATTTTCTAACTGTTTGTTTATCACCATAAAAACTAATACAATTTTAAAATAAACGCCAAAAACGGGATTTAATTTAATATTTAATCAAATTAATGTTAAAACACCAAACTATTGAACATAAACTTAATTTATGTATCTAATTTCAAATTATACAATACTATATATTAAACATACAAATTTATATGTATAAATATATTATTATGTATATTGCTACATATAATTACTATCGTTTTTTATAGCATGCAATCATTGCATTTAAATCGAATTTTGTAATAATACATTATCCTGTCCGATTACCAAAGGGACGATGGACAAACTTCCAACACCGCTGACATACTCCACCACAGTGCACTTATCCGCTTTTTTAAAAATTAGATTTACAAATTCGCCATTTTGAATTTTTCCTCCAAAAAAAGTTATTAATAAATTATATTATACTGTACTCGTAGCGCAAGCGTCTATAAATTAAACATAAAAAAAAAAACATTTTTTAATATTGATTGTGTCAAGTCATTCTGTTACACTCATTAATCTGATTTTTAATTCCCATACGAATGCTAATAATAGAACAGAACCTATCTCTTTCCGTACCCGTGATACCACACGTCTCTCGAGAGACGAATTATTTGTCTTGTTTTTTTTTTCGATTCCATTCAACCGATGAAGTCGTTTATAATACTACGTTCGGTGCTTTTTAATAATAAAATAGTCTTACATGGATGTCGCACGGTCAACGATTACAATGATACGTAGTCGATAATAATATACTGATTGACCTATATATAGAGGCCATCTGTCATATCTGTGTCGTGTGCGCAGTCACGGAAATAATATGAACATAATACTGTTAGGTTGTAATGTGACACATTTCAACTACAGTGCATAATTCTATACGTATATATTATTATGACTTCAATAAAATACGTTTTTACAATCAACATATTTTTTACTAAAAAAAAAAGTAGGTTTACAATTAGCGTAATTATTAGAATAATATTGATTATAATTTATAAAAAAATGTATAGACAATACAGTCGGTAATAATAAGATCGTCTTACACGGATGTCGCACGGCCAACGATTACAATGACACGTCGATTTACTGGTAACTGATTGAAGCACAGAGGTCATCTGCTACCTGTGTGCCGTGTACGGGAATATGAAAATATGTTGTGGTCGAACATGGTAGAAGCATATAACTCTGTATACCATAATGTAACATACATTATTCATGAGACTGTACGCAGACCCTTTAATACACTGTAATATAATAATATAATATTTATTATATTATCAACTTCAAAAGCTTCGATGATATATACCATTGCGTTCAATTTTTTAAGAAAGTGCCTATTTTAACTTTGAAGTAGAGGCTTTTCACCGAATATAATATACACTTTAAAAAGTCAGACGCGTAATTGACCGAACTTTACAAAGTATACTCATTGGCCGTTACATTATAATATATACCATGGGCTGCACTGTTGTTATTATGAAAAGTAGAAAATTTCCGGACTATAATTTAAATTTGACTTAACGTATTTTTATTTTTTTTTTTAGATTTACGTTAATATAATATTTGTGCAAAGAAAACGGTAGTATAGTTTTTCTTCTTATTTTTTTTTTTTTTTTTATGTCAGGTCTAAAAGAAACTCGTATATAATATTAAATCACATTAAAACTTTACTTTTTTTTAAATTTTTGTTGTAAATAGCTTTCAACGTCCCGGACCCGTTAAACTCTTGAGAAAAGACGTAATCGACTTTTCTCGCTGTCGAGTAGACCATTCTACCGTCTCACTTCTCATCCATTTAAATTATCCCTCAATGGTTCTCTGTCTCGCACACTTCGCGCCAACGAAGCAATTTGTGGCCTATCCAAAACACTGTACTCTACTGCCAGTCACTATCAGTTCGAGGCGTGAACCCTTAATAGTATTTTCTCCCTGCGCATCGTCTCACCGGACACTTATCTGATCCCGTGCCGTGTGCGAAATAAAAAATATCATAAAATATTTTGTGATATTAGGTACATTGTAGGTAATACTTTTTCCTTTCATTTCCGGTTGTATATGTGCCGGTAATATGTACGATACGCTTAGTTGAAGGTATTAGGTAATCACCAAAGATATTATTATAGGATGACATTCTGTGGTCGACGAGGGCTTAAAATATAATATATTATTATGTTTCCCCATCCAAATTAGTCTTATTATAATAATTAATAACCATACTAGTATCGAAATTCGTTTTTATTCGACATATTATTTGTTTCGTTTATTCTTCATATGGTACCTACGTAATTTAAGAATGCAATTAGTTACTTTTATTCGTCTTATACGCTTATGATGTGATAAACGATTACATTATTATACCGTCTTAGCCACTACTTTATGACCACCAGATCACACGCGATATTAGAACCATTCTATACACTATACGTACCGGCGCCGAATGCGCATGCGTCGTGCAAAATTATATTATTATTATGAAAACGGAATTTTACATATTATTATTATTACTGCCGTAGTAAAGGCGCTGTATGGGAATCGGGTGGCGTGTATCCGGTGCGAAGGATCGTTGCGAATAATTTGACGGACAAACACGGAATACAAAAACGTTCTGAGCGTGTAAAACGGTAATCGAATCGTGTTTGGACCTAGGTTCGGGTATTGTAATAACAGTACGTAAACCACTGTCACGCCGGCTGCCGGTCAGGCCTTCAATAAATCCATAATCTTCGTTTTCCTATATATTATACAGCGATACAACGGTTTTTTTTTTTTTAAATAAGATTGTTTTCAGATCGGCCACTCCACTAGCATAATAATGTGTGCTGATTTTTATCTCATAGTTTGCACTATATAGCATTTGTGACGCACACAAAAAGTGTACATTAAATACATTCTATAATTATCACCGCATTATTATATATGATAATTATTATCTGTATTGAGATAACTAGGAGGACGTACCTATTAATTGCAAACGTTTGCATGTTATTATTATATTTTTTGTTTTTTTCTATTGATTGCATTTTAGTTTTTAATGCCGCTGCTGTGATAATTATACAATAATATTATATTCTATCGAATTCTCATAACATAATACTAATAATCACTTATTATTTTAGAGCAAAAACTTTGTGGTCATTAACTATATCGTAATTGATTTAGATTTGTATGGTAACCATATAATGTAATATTATCATGTAGCAACTTGTGATTGTTACTTATCAACATACATTTTAATAATACAACATTATCGTTTCTATTATATAATACTTTAAATACTTTTTAGGTATACATGATTTATAGGTATGTCATAAAAATTAATTTAAACGCATTTTGAAAATAATATAATGTTATTTCATTAGTTACAAAAATGTCATTTAATTCCCAAGTATAACGTCTAGCTTTGTATAATTGACATAATTTGTCTGATATTTTATATTTATAAATTAACTATAGTACTACTACGAGTAAGTTAAGTTTACGTCCAAGGAAAATTTTAATACCTACTAAATTGTAATAAAAAAAAAAACAAAATATACTATATATTGACAATAATGTCCTTAATATACCCATGTTATTTCATTGTGATGAGAAACCAAATGTATTATACAATTTAAAGGGATATTGAATTTATTTAAAAAAAAAAAAAAATTTAAAAATACATTATCAAGTTATATTTAAAAACATTTATTGAATCTAATTAATAAATATTTTTGTAATTGACTATAGGTAGTAAATTAACATTTCACTAATATTTTAATAATGTCTCATAATGAAAAAATTTAAAATCTCAATAATTTAATCCATTTTTATCACATGAGTAAACATTTACGATTAATTCAAAATACAAAATATATGAAACATATTTACCAATATCTATATTTGAAAAAAATATACCGATGTCTATTCAATTATAACTGCAGAATAACTGATCGTTTATAATTTGTATTTATTCTCAAGTATTTTTTGATTTTTAGGAAATCATTTCTTTAAATTACTATAATTGGAAACAATTGTAGAGAGAAAGAATAACTACATCAATGTTCTATTGTTGAGTTCATAATTTATTATGTTATAATTTAAAATGACTTTTTATAATTTAATAATTTACAAAATAATGTCGTGTATGTACGTATAAATCTTAACATCAATAGTAATAGTAAAAGAAAGAGAGAAGAGAGAAACAACTTTATTCAAAGTGAACTGCCCGTCTACCGGGTTGCCTATATCACACACTGTAAAAATCAAACATAATTGTTACAATGGAATGGATAAAAATAGTATATAAATGAGATTAATAAATTTAAAAAAAAAGTAAAACATGCAACAAAATATGAATTGTTAATAGAATATAAATTAAAAATCGTTGCGCTTTGAACGCGGTGAATAAGATTATTAGTAAAATAAAGGTTTTACAATATTGATATAAATAATATTAATGTATAAATGCTTATGGATAACATTAAGTGTGTCTCTCATGACAGCTAAGCACATTTATTTTAGTTCTCTTAAATCTAATGCCTTGTTTTTAAAAAAAGTCTCTAAGCAGAGGGGACGCAGTCCCACGTGCCCTGAACCATAGGCCTTGAACTTCCCAATCATTTATTTGGTATTTTTCTTTAAAGAAAGGGACAGTTGGCTCGTAGATGGATTTCTTCTCTTTGTCCACTAATTTGTTTTGATTATCTTCGTTTGTTTCCCGTCGCAGTGTAGGGTCCAGAATCATTCCTTTACCTTTTGTCAGGTCAAGGATGACTATATCCACTCTCCTATTATGATGGCTGTTATCGTCGGCGTGTGCCAAGCAATGTACTTTTTCTTGCACCTCGAATCCTTTTTTTCCGAAATAGATTAGCTAATTATTTAGCTTTATTAACATCTTTCTAAATAGTACATTTAATCAAAAATGAAAAACACATTATTACATAGTAGTAACTTACATATTATTATTATATATGTGAGCAATGGACTTATTGATTTTTCCACAAAAAGTCCCATATTTTCATTCTATAATCAAGACTATTACTGCATTCGACTTTCTAATAGAAAGGTATTCATATAGGTATAACCCAGAGTGGTCAAAGTTTTCGATGATTTATTTAATATGAAGACAACATTTATATTTGTCCAAAATACAAAATTATATGTAATTAATATAAACTTTACATTGTCATAGAGACACAATTATTTATTATATTCGTAAAATGCCCATGTACTCTGTGATACCAGTATAATGAAGAAAATATGAGAGGCTAAACACAAAAAGTTTTTACCTGCTTACATTAGTGTTTAATCTAATTTTAATAAGTGTATAATATAATGTACACCGATTTAATATTCCCAGCCATACATGTACCTTTTGACAGTGGCGAAAGTTAATTTTAAATTGGAGTAACTAAAACCATCTGTCATGAGAATAATTTTCGAAATCAAGGGATTATAATATTATTTATGTAGGTATTAGAGACAGCAAGGAGTTTCGTAAAGATTTCAATTTTTATTCAAATATTTGACAAGCCGCTAAATTAAAATGGTTACGGCACACCCAGATGTTAATGACTAATTTAAAATTTCAAAAAAACCGTTTAAACTGACCGTGTATACATTTCAAAAAAAAAAAACTACAACCCTGATTTCGTTCTCTAGTAATAGCATTTAAAATTATTGTAAGTACGCTTCACATCGAAACATAATTTTAATGTATTCTAGTCTATACATACGTCCTTTAGTAAATAGTTTGTAAATGCAAATTAAAAAGAATATTCAAATTCGAATGGAAAAAAAAAATAAAAAAAATAATAGAATAAAAACTGCTGCTATATATAGAAACAAAAGGGTTTTTTTTTTAATCGTTTTGCCTTCACGTTGATTTTCCGTAACGTCTCACAAGTATTTCAACGCTAAGTCTGCGTTCGGCAGCGGGTTGACAAAATACAGTAAAAGTCTGTAATAGCTCTATGGGGACTTCACGAAGATTTCAATTACAAAGAATCGATATTATGTATAACAGTAGGTATATATAATAATATCATAATAAATTAAATATGAACGACTATAGTAAATATTGTAAATAAACGATGGGTGTGTGGGTTTTCATTCGATCAAAGCTCTGAAAATATAATATGAACGAAAATGAATTAAGGGCATATTTGGTTTGAACTTGAATCTCGTTTTGCAAGTCAATTTTGTTCCTAAAGTGCATAATTTTATACTGTAGCGTTTCACTTAAAACACATGATTAAAATAATTAATATCAAACATCAATTCTTTGTAGCACAGAGAACGATATAGTTTTTTTACACGTCCTCTATGTGTCCCGGCTACAAAGAGTTTATAATATTATTACGGAATAAGAAAATAATTAAAATGTAGTTTTTTTCACATTTGTTATAAATAAAAACGCACATAACGATTACAACCTGCTTAAGACTATTGAGGCAATGGAAAGCTTTATTTAATTAAAAAAAAACATAGAGTTAATTTAGAACTGGTACAAAATAGTTTCGTTTAGAGAAAACGAATGAATTTTTGAACTTGGTCAAATATTATGACCATAAGAAACTAGTTCATATTATTACGTTGAATTAACTTTCCAAGGTAAGTGTGTGTGGGTGCATGTGTGTGAGTGTGAGTTTGTGTGTGGGGGGGGGAATAAATCTAAATGAGAGGGTCAACGTGGTAAAACCCTGAGGTGGAAGAAAGGATAGAAAAGAAAAACCGTATTTGCCGGACTGGTCTAAGTCGGGATTAACTAACTATTTCGTCGAGGTAGATAAGGCTTAACAATATAGCTGCCCTAGTGCCCTCTTTCCACACACAATATTATAATACAGTTGTATTATATATACTGTTTTGTCTACACTTTGTAGTAGGATAGTATAACACACATTCACCAACCTAGGCGGCGATAAAGCGCACCGGTCTCGCTCTCCTTTCGATCCTTTTATGTAAATATTCCTGTGCAGGCGGTGGACAACGTCGGCTCACATAATAATAATAATAATATAAAGACATGAAGCCGGGCGGCAGCTGAACTACGCGTATAACGCACTTAATTGCGAAACCTTGTAACGGGGGCCCTCTGACCCGGGACAATCACCACTCGGATACTATACGAACAATACAATATAATACATAATACGTTATATGAAATTGTCCACAAGTATGCGGCGGTGGCGGCGGTCGCACACCAATCGACGTGGACCGAAATATCTTAATAAATGCGTCTGTACGAATTCGACAATCTCAAATGTCGTCGTCGTCGCGGGTGATGAACCCAGCGTCTCTGCAGTGTATATTTTTATTATTTATTATAATGTTATAGTCTCCTCCTCTTCGTTTCCTATTCTCCCGGCGTGGCAACTACATTTCCTCGAGGTCCTACTACGCTCAACGTGCCTAGGACATATTTGGTGTTCTCGTTTTGTGAGCTCTTCGACCCCCTCCAACCCCCCTCGATGACGCCTATGCCTATGCCACGCTACACGACCGCCGAAATATATACACTCGTCAACAATGATATTATAACAATAACGATATTATATTGTAGTATGTAATTTGTTGCGCTCCAGCTGCTGTGGGAAGCGGTTCGATTGGGCGCTGGGCACTAGAAATTTAATTTGGATAATATTAATATAAAAATAATATAAATTCAGCGTCATCGTATAGTTGGGACGACTGCTACCTTATACTGTTCATCGACCAGCTATTGTGGGTCAACGATGATCTCGTGGAATTCCTTCGGACGTCTATGGATTCAATAGGCGCATAACTATAATAGTATAACGACATACAACTCTCACTTACATCACTATACATTTATAACCTTATGGGCGTAGTATTATATACCATTTCCGGGTACACTCGAGTCGTAGGATTCTGTGCATGTTTGCAAAATGTTATTTTTCATAATAATAATATCATCCGACGCCTACAACAGAGCACCGGAGCCGCACGCGATGAGTGTTGTAGTTGTCATGTTACGCTTTTCCCAGATTGTATAAATACAAATATGTATCGGTACGATCATTTCTTGTAAAGTACATTTGACATAATGCTTACGTAAATATTGGCTCGGCGTGTGAAAAATACAACGACGTTCCCGTACACATTATAATACATATAGATATCGAGAGATATTTTTTAAATATTATGTGCATCGCGTTATAACCTATAATAATACGACACGATAAATATTCACGAAGATATCATATTTTATAGTCTCATATGCGTTCCGGATGTTTGAATGATTGTGCATTTGTGCAGCAACTCTACAGCTGATATCACCGAAATGTCTATATACGTATTTTATTTTTTGTAAAAACATCCTGTGTGTCGTAGACCGCGTCCCTTGATATTATTATAATATAATTATTAGTGATGAGTCGAATCCTATTTTTTTTAAATCAAACCAGACATTTAATTATTTTTTCGAACCGAAACGAACCTAAAATAATGTTTAAGTCAAACTCGAACTCAAACTCAAAATGTTTTATCATGTTAAAATGAAAACAACCATAAATCATAATTAGAATTATGTTCTGGATTCTGAGCGGAGCGATGAATGTATTGATTTTAAAATGATGTGTGTTTTTTATTTTTTGCCTGTCATCACCTTTTAGGACAGTAAAAATGCTTGGATTTCCTTCAACCGTACCTTTTCTGGTAAGAAAATGAATATAGTTGGTACTTTGGGGGTCAAAAGTAAAAAACGTCTAATAGTTTTCAAAAGCGCATGTTAATTTTCGGTCGATGTATAATATAGTGTACGTCTTCGAGGAGAGCAATAACATTATTATTTGCCCGAAAATCTAGCGTTTACCGTTGAACTTTCTAAGAGGAGTAAAACCGTCATTTTTTGGACGTCTTCGTGATTTCGCGAACACATTTTGACAAAACATAAAGTCTGGACTGCGTGTAAGAGCGAACATTTCTTCAGATACAGTTAATTTGAGTTTAGAAAATGCGTTTGTGCGGACGTGCGGTCCTTTGAACGGGGAGTAACAATAACTTACTCGCCGCTACCGACAGGACATTCTATTATCATAATAATTTCACATAATATGTGTATCGTGAACCATGGTGTATTTAATATGAGTTTAGCCTCCTTCCACGAAAACGTGTTTTTTATAGTATATTTACTTTTACTTCTAATTCTAATAGTAGGTCCCTATAATACCTAAATAATATTTTTTCAAAGATGCTTTTTTGAAAATCGTTCCTGACAAACGTCGATCAACGGCCGTTAAAAGTGGGTATAATAACTGTACTGCGTGATGACCATTCGAAAAGTATGGCCGGTACCTATATGTGTGTTATATAAGTGCGGTATAGCGAAAAACGAGGCGTAATTGGAACCCGGTGTATGGTATACTGGCCATATATACCCGTGATCACAACAAAACGGGCTGCGATGAAACGCACAAATCGCCCACGCTGCAGAGTAAGAGTTATCTATTTTTTTCTCACCAAACTTTTAAGATAAGTATTTTGTCATACTCACAGCACTCTGTGCGTAACTTTGATGGCGTTGTGCGCGTGAAAAATAATAGAACAACAACGACAAAAAAAAATAAAATAAAATAAAA
Source organism: Macrosiphum euphorbiae (assembly GCA_949089665.1). Taxonomy (NCBI): domain Eukaryota; kingdom Metazoa; phylum Arthropoda; class Insecta; order Hemiptera; family Aphididae; genus Macrosiphum; species Macrosiphum euphorbiae. The sequence goes on along the minus strand of CARXXK010000001.1, from coordinate 87,305,042 downwards.
CAAAGTAACAAAACGCTGCGATCGAACACCTTCAGCGGATACTTAAGTCTTTTGTCGAAATCGTTTTCTTATCTAACGTATAAAGGACAAGGAGAAATATATATATATACATTTATTATGTACATACTCCTAACGCGGCTATATAGAACGTCCTTATAATAATATGCGTTTATCGGTCATTTATCGCACACCATCGTGATCTTATATAATACTAGCTGATCCCGTGCACTTCGTTGCCCATTAAAAATACCAACTCTATATGAATAAAATGTTTTATTTTATAATATAACGGTTACCATAACAGCAATTTTAAACCAATTATTATTATAATTATAGCTTTGAAACCCGCGGTGACCAAAATCTCAAAATCCCTGTTTGAGCACGTCCCGGTGTTGGTCCTCTCCCCTTTTAAATTAGCCTATCTTCTGCCCAGGGATCTAACATGTCTATATGTATAAAAATATTTGATCCCGAGCACCACGTTGCCCATTAAAATTGACAACTCTATAAGAATAATATGTTTTACATAAAACAATATAAAAGGTTGCCATGGTAATGTGGACACACACGGACTATATATATAAAATATCTGATCCCATGCACTTCGTTGCCCATTAAAGACCTATAATTATGAATATAATAGCTACAACACTCATGGTAACCATGGTACCTTTGGTAACCATGGTAACATTGGTAACCATGGTAACTATGGATCATGGTAACCTTAATAACCATGAAACCTTAGTAACCTTAGTAACCATGGCAACCTTGGTAACCATGGTAACATGGACACACAGACACACACACTGACATACATTCATTTTTATATATATAGATAATGTTATACAGTGTAAAATGTACAATATTATGATCCAAGGTCATCATAACTATGTGTATATCATCGTTGATATTACCTATATTATACATAATATAACAGAGTAATAATAATAATGTCCATTGTATACAGAGTGGTCGTTAGAGTCAATATGAGAAGAGCTGCCGTTGTATAATGTACAAGCGTTGATGCACCTATATCCAAGGTAGTGTGATCCAAGTGTCTACAATTTTTACAATTTTTTTTTAATCGTATTTCTAGGTTTTTACTTGTTTGATTGTCTTAAGACATTTTTCATTTCGTATTCGAAAGCAATTTTTCCTGATATTTCAATGAATACAAATATAATTCTAATCAGGTTGGATAATTAGTTATTAATTGCCTATTTAACGCCACAGGGAACCCCGTAAAATGTTGATTCGCTACTCCGCTCATGGCTCATCCAAACTTTAATAATATGTTCTTATAATAAAGTTATAACTACCTAAGTAACTACTTGAAGTACTGGATTGAAAACGTATTTTGTTTTTCAAAAAAGTAAGAGCATACAAAATTAAAAAAAAAACCGTAATTTATTTTTTTTTAATGTTGTGTCGTAATCCCATCAAATTATTTGAAATTTTTATTTCCAAGTGAGTTAATACTTTCGAAATAATGAGTGTAAAAACTTAAATGGATCGTCCCCTTGTATAATTATAACTTCACCATGGCCGTCCCTGCGTTTAATAGTCTACCAACCATTCGCGTAGGCGTTAGCCAGGAAAAGTGAACATCTGCACCACCTACAGCAGGATAGCATAATTTAGATCTTTTTAAAAAGGAACATTTTTTTGTACGATATAAGTGATGGTGGTGGCTATCTCGGGAAAAAAATGCAGTAAGGCTGTTTAAAATTCGATATTACAAAGCAATGGTGGTATATATACCGAAATAATATTGCAGCTGACTTACAGGACACGATGCCTTTTAGCAAAGGAAAAATATAAGGTAATACTCGTTTTAAGTTTTCCAAAAATTCTTCGACGCAAAGCATTTTATTGTATATAAAATCATTAACTAATTTTGCCACGAACCTCGCGAATCTGTGGTTTTCCCATTGTGTTTATTATTATTACTTTTACCTATTATAGCCGCGGCGACGGTAATAATTAACCCGTTATTATTGGTAAATGGGTTTTTTCCCTTTTTAATGTTTATTTTTCCCCCTTTGATCATAATACACGGGTTACCTTCCTACCCACCTAATTTTACATTATCTCAAATGTTCGTACATTAATTATTTCTTATACTAATCCCCCGAGAACAGAATAAACAACGAGAGACGGGATGAATTCGAGACCATAATTATTATTATTAATTTACATTAGTATAATATAACGTTTACCTAATATTTTACTATGTCAGTACGATATATGTCGAGCGGTACAGCGTTCGCTAATAAGGTGTAATAATTTATTATTATTATCATTACATAATATTGTAACGAAATAATAAAATGGCTCATCGGACATTGCGCAACGATGTTTTTCTGCACCTTGTCGCACAGATAACAATGTTACACACACTCAAACACACTCCGTATCAATATCATAGTATGAATCAAAGTCGTTATAATAATAATAATAATATAAAAACGCTCAACGAAAGGGACTTCGGTCGAAGGAGATTCGATTTTTTTTATTCAATTTTATCCTGTCGCACTTTTTGCGGATGTTCGACTCGCGCTGTAGAATAATATTATTGTGTAGGTATTGCACACATGGTTTAAAAAAAAAAAGCATATAAATACCATAGTGTTCTATTACGCTTTAATGTACCTGCACAACACACTTAAATGACATTATTGTCGGAGTCAGCACATACGGAGAGTGCGAGCGACGGTAAACCGAATAGGAGGAAGAAGTGGTCGCTGTATATTATTATATTTGGAATCGCATATATTGTATTATTATATTATGTAGAGTGTGTTAAATAACGATGAACTCTATTTGAGATTACCAGAATATTATAATATTCTAAAAAGCGTTTGGGTATATTATTAAACGACTACGACTATTACAAGCGGTCGGTCGAGGGACCTTAGTGGTTGTCGTCATATTCGCCATCGTCTTCCCGATGAGGGTATATCGCGGCATAATCCCTCTGCGTGTAAAAACCGAGCCTCTGTGAATTATTGAAACATTATTATTTCGCCATAACACCGCGAGGCAGAATCGATTTTAAATCCGACGAAATTTATAACGCGGGTGGCGCACTATATTGTTTGTCTTCTTCTTCTCCTCCTCCTCAACGACCGACGGCCCCCTAACCTAACCCTTATATACGCACTGCGTGTGGTGCGTATAACGTCTTGTGATTTTTATTATTTCAGTTTTTTGTTTCTCCGTACAATATAACGGGCACATACAAACACACACAAGGAGGTAGAGTGATTTGAATATATACTACGTACGGCGAGACGACAATGGCGACAACGGCGTTATTGTCGCCTCCGCGAAATCTTTATTGTATGGACTATAACGTTTTAGAGTCACTATAGAAAATTCGAAAAAAAAATCTCCTCGTTTTGGTCTGAGACACAGGAAAAAAAGTAAAAATTCCACGATACTCGCGTATCAAGAGCTATAGCTAGATAACAAACACACACACACACACACACACACACACACACACACACACACACACACACACACACACACACACACACACACACACACACACACACACACACACACAATATATTACATTATATGAGATATTATGTGTAAATCGACCGACCGTTTATGAGATAATAATACACAATACAATATTACGATATTATTGCTCTATTACTCTCCAAACGCGTTTATATCATATTGTTCCGACATATTATATATTATTATATTTTAATGTCCGCGTGGCTATAGCGACGACGACTATGATTGTAGTAATAATATCGTAGTAATTGCATTGTGATATATTATTATAAAGATGAAGCGATGCAAAATATTATATTGTAATTAATATCATTATATTATAAATACTACGTAATAATACGTTATAAAAAAAAATACTTTTTCTAAACTTTATGATGAAAATAATAATACGACCGTTTGCCAATATTACGTAATTAATAATATTAATAATGTTGTTAATCGATAATGCAAGCTGCAATCGCGGTTTGGTAGGGGAGGGTGGACTTTAAGAGGAATGGCTTCAATACGCGTTTGGGTTCCATTACGTCGTTTTCGCCGCCCCCAACGCTTAACAATATAGCATTATTAAACCATCGTCGGACCGGTCGTCATCATAATTTATTATAAAATAATAATAAAATATGCCTTGACGTTTATCCACGAGTCATATGTAATATAATATACATTGGCATACTGTATTATACGATTTAGGTCACGTCCGTGCATTTTCCATCCAGGCCGTAAACTTTAAATTTAGTGAACTGCAGCTAACTTTATTGTATTATAATACACAAGGCCTGTCCGATGAAAAGAATACCTAATGTGGAGTTTGATCGAAACGCGTTCGACGAATGATTCTCATTTTAATAATTTATTTTTGAATTTAAATAATATTAAATCACTATATAATATTATGAGCACAACTATAGTCCTCTGGTGTGCAAATCGACTGTTTATTTTTTAAAATAAAAATATGAAAGACCATTATTTTTATAATTACATTCATATTATAATATTACACATTCTTTTAGTGCCTATATTTCTATAATAACAATTCTTTGAATCGTATTTTGTTTTTTTCTCAGTTTCTCTTCGTCCGACCATCACGACCTCTCAGACTCCAGTCTAGAGAAAACAGAAACTATTTAAAAAATCAGAAAAAAAGTGGACTGCATTTATTTACGTTTACCGTTTATAAAACTAAATTTATATATTATACAAATTAAATTTAAAAGTTATAAAAATTGATACGTAAAAGGACACGGTCGTGCGTTTTATTAAATTAAACATTATGAAACTAAAATATTAATGTAACTTGTGTATAATTGACATAAATGGAATATTTTAATAAGACTAAATGTTCGACATTTTACCCGTTTCATTTTAGCGTGTATATTAAATGAGCGGGATTCGAATTCCTGACTGATATTTTAGATTCTGTAGGTACGGAATTTACGAGACCGTTGTTTAAGAGAAATGTGCCCAGAAAGTTTTGTGTAACAACTTTTTAGATATGAAATTGTACATCGTTTCTGCTTTACACAGTTCAGTTTTATATTTTCACAGTTGTAAGTACGCCGGAGCGAAAGGGACAAATAATAGAGTAAAGTAATATCCTACAGAACTGCAGTGTGCGAAGCAAAACCAACTTCTCCAATTCGACCAACGTCCGACTGCGTGTTTAACCGTATTTTGTTGTACGGTTTAAGAGTCAACTCACAGTGCATTATAATTATTGTTCGTATTATTTTTCGAAACGTTAAAAATTAACCGATACTTTCAACGTATCGTATAGGTAATAATACATAATAGGTATAACGATAGTGTGGCCACGTGATATTAATATATATTTTACTAAAAATATGAATAAATTTATCGTTTATTTTTCGTATTAGTTAACCAAGCAAAATTCGTATACACCATACTCCTAGTATATAATAGTAATATCAATCATAATATACTTTAAGATTCCAAACGATTCTCGTAAACACTAAATTTAGAGATTTGTCAATTAAAAATTAGATTTTGTAAGTACAATTATATTAATATTATGTATATTACCATAAGGTACTTAGTAATAGATAAGTGTTATTAATTTATTTATACATTTGTAGTTTGTACCGTTTTTTTTTTTTAAACAAATTTTCCTGACTTTGCAAGTACTTATTAGTAATACATTATTAATTATAATGATTATAATATTAATATTATTTTGTTATCAGCAACACATATTATATTACTGCATTATTATTATTTTTTTTTTTATTGAAATTAATTTTTAAAATTTTAATCAAGAATAGGTATTAATTAAATTATGTTAATCAAGTTGAAATACATAAAATTAAACCGTTGATGGTTTATTTAAATACAATAATTACGTCATTTAATTAAAAATAAAAAAAATTTGTTACAGACGACTAATATAGGTATATCTCTTAGATTATTTTTTCTAAACGTATTAAACATTTGGTTTTGTATTGTTTTCATGATTTACTCGTTACAATAAAATTTTTATTTCAATATATGAAATAATTTTAAATAGTTTTTGCTTAAAAATTACCAACGAAATAATTTTAAAAATGTAATAATATAATAATTAACTGTTATATTAAAACTATAAATTATTTAAATAAATACATATTATATTTATAAATTATATATAGTTCAACATTTTTTAACATAAATATGTGATTGGCCTAGAATCACGATAAAATGTTTCTGACAGGTTTTTCGTAAGATGTTCGTTGTCATGGTTACCTACTCATTAAAAATAATATATTTATGATTCTTAGATTGTCCTTATAGAGGAAAAATTATCAAGTGCCGTGGTATAGTTTTTTTTGCATAGTATGTATATGCAAATTTGCTTTTCAATATAATTATAATGAGTCATTAGTTACTAATGGTTTGTCTATAATAAGAGTCCTTGAAGTTTATTAGAAGAAGATAATATAAGTATTTAGTGTTTTAGTATTTTGAAATGATACTTAGAACTATAACAGTTTCCTGAAAATGGTACCCTTAAGCGAAATCCAGATTTGACTGCCACTGAGGAAGAAAACTTAAAGCATAATTTCACAACTTTTTAATATTTAACGATTGTGTAATTGGTATTTTATAATTTGGTAGAATAATTATTAATATTATAAAACAATAAACATTTTTGTCCAAAAGGTATTTATAAAATGTTATTAGTTATTTGCATTCCATTTATTTTATAATTATTATTCAGCATCGATAGTATCGATTGTTGAACACAATTTAAATATTTGTAAAACTGTTTTTATGTTAGATATCAGTGCAATTCCTAATAATAATAACTGCCATTCTGTTCATTCGTATCCGTATTAGTGTTAACGAGATATGAAAATACTATAAATAAAAAGTCTTAACTCAATATCAAAAATAGATTGATAGGAGGACTATTATATTTTATGATATGGTCAGGCACATAGATAATATAAGAATGGATAGGGCATAAGAGCTTATCACATGAAAATTTAGTGATACTATTTTTAAGGTTATATAAGGCAAATATTGATATGATAATTGATAAATAATAATAAATAAAATTTATATAATTTCATTTTGTTAAAATATTATTTTCAAATTTCCATTTTCCAGGCACAGGTGGCACAACAATCAAAATACAAACTGACAAATATCTAAATATAACTGACTATCATGTTATTATTATTATTATTTAATAAAATAGTTTTGCACATAACCTTAAAAAGCCTCATATAGTCTTTCTCTCTTTACGTTCTCTCTTCCCCAAAAAAGCACACGGCCTCATATGGAACTGGTATAGGCATGTCCTATCCATTCTTATATTATCTATGGTCAGGCAGCTATGTTATCGGTGCACTTGTTCATACGAATCGCGTAATTTTACAAACTACACATACATATATCGAGAAAAATGAAGTTTCTCCTTTAATCGTGCCGTCACGACAATGTAATGTTTTACCGTGTCCAACGATAAAATCGTCGAATATTTCAAGTCTTTTCAATCTGACGGTTTCGGGTTACGCGCTTAAGCCCCTTGTTATCGGAATGTACGTTATCACAAACCACACCACGACCCCGTGATTGAAACAATTCCTAACGTAAACTCAATATAACACTAGACAATAATATCGTCTCATGTCAAACTCCAAAACCACTCTAATTCACCGCAAATGCGAGCGGACACTGTAATACCATTTCGGCCAACTACCCGCCGCCGGTCCACGGTGAGAAATTGGAGTAGAGAGTCGTTAAGCAAATACACTAAAGACCGTATACAGACATAATATAATATAATATAAAGTACAGGGTGGTTCCGATGAAGGAAATTCTCAACGAATCGAGAATTCAATTAATAATATTGTAAACGCGATGTTTAGATGCAGTCGTTAATTCGTCTTATTGAAAAATCGTACGACGGATCGTGTTGTGATGATTTTCGTGTGTTTTCCGACGAAAGAAAAAAACAAACACCAATGACAAAACCTGTACAATGCCCAAATCAATTATGGTTTTAATACAATATAACATTGTTATTTACCATGATGGTGGCGATTCAAAACATTTAGTCTTACGCCGCCTCAGCGATGATCTATTAGGTACCGCAGTTGTACCAGAGTTACGGTAATAATATTATCTACTCGCTTTTTCCGAGTCTTATGTGGTCTGTATTTTATTGTAACGCTTTGGTAGTATATGGTATCAATTTTTTTTTATGTGTTTCTGCATTCACCCTGTAATAATAATATTTAACCCAATCATCAAAACATTTTTTTAATAATGTCAATTATATTTTTTACATATAATGTCAATATATTATAATATAATATTGCATATTATAAAGTTGTAAATATGACATTTTATTCAAACGTGCAAGTATGAGTATTGGTATTTATAATTGTGATTTGCTTCAGCATACTTTTATTGAACAAATACTCAGTGTCAAGATAATAAACTTCAGTGATGGTATTGTATGCTAGTTTTAATAATCTGTGTCTGGAAAATAATTTCAACTTAAAATAAATTATGAACCAATTAAATATAAAACTTTATAACTTATAACGTCACACAATAATGATTAATATTAATGTAAAGTGAATATAATTTAAATAATAAAAAATATAAAATGTTTGTATAAACATAAATATCATTTTAAACGTATTATTTAAAATAGGACCCTGCAGTATTATCCATTTTAACAAATAAAAAAAAGAAGTTATAAAAAATAATAATAATTGCTAAACTTCATAATAGTAATAATACGATGGTAAAATCTAATTTTTATAAGAACGTCAGTTGATTTTAAACGAACTTTGTGAAAAGTAACCGTGAATTCATTTATTTATACAAGATTTTGTCAGAGTTTAAACTGACACCGAAGTTTTTCATTCATTTGATTTGTCACTTTTATATGCAGTGAGTATAATTTTTATCTTCGGGATTCGAAACCAGGTCGCACAACAAAAATTATTCGTTAAAAAGTTTTACTTTTAGTTTTGAGGCGTGTCTGCTGCGAGTCATAATACAGTATGAGCATCGCAATAACATTATACTTTCAGACAAACGTCAGTTGTCAATCTCCATAGAGTTTTCGCTTTTAATTCCACCGGAGCTCTATTAATAAGATTGCGTCGCGAATAGCGATCAGATGGTCGTTACAACAATAGTACACTTTTGTCGACGACCATTATTATATTATCGGCCGGGTGGACGTCCCTTATAATCGTCATTAAGACTCGGGACTTGTCGAAGAAACGTCTTACGATTCGGACAAATCGCTTTTCGTTTAGACGGAGAAACCTTTTCTTTTCCAAACATCCGCCCCCCTCCCAACCCCATCGATATGCTGACCCCGCTCCTTAACACGCACAGACGATCGTCATGCACCGCAAATTGCCACGTGTTGTGCCTGCAGTTTGACCCGCTCATGATCGTGAAAGCCTTCATTTCGTACACCCCCCCCACGTACCTACGCACTTAGGACTGCACAAAGAAGCGTCCTTAAAACTATTCGAGTCTTGACATCGCAGGCGACGGCGGCACTAGAATGCCCGTGAAATGTGCAGGCGTCCAATTAATGTAAAACGGGACGTATAAGCCATTTGAGCGGTGGAAATAATGTGGCCACTTTTGTGTGGAGCGACGGGAATGACAGCGGAAGGATCGCGGCTCTGTGGGTGGGTGGAAGGGAGTCGGGCATAATAAGGGTGTATAGCTGAGCTTTTGGATGTACATAAATATATAATATATTATTGTAAAGGTGCGCGGGGTTTAGGGCGCCGAAATGGTTTTGTCGTCTGCCGCCCTGCTCGGCGGTGGCCGCGGTCCGCCACACATCACGCCCTAACGTCTATAGGTGGCGAGGGAGGTAGGAGTGGGGAGGGGTCGAGTGGGTGGACAGATGGGGATGAAAAAAAGGAGAAAGTAATACCGTTTCCACTGGCCACAGTTTCTTTCCCCCTTCATGTTTTCGTAATAAACCAACATTGTTGTGGATTTCCGTCCGGAACCGCCAGCAATGTATCTCGGCGAGTAATGTGAAATGTCTCGATTTTGGTTTTTTTTTTCATTTTTGTTGTTCTGTTCGTTTGTGCGTTTATGCGTTTGTGTGCTGGTGGGTGTGTGGGTGTGTGGGTGTGTGTGAGTGCGTGTGGGCGCGCGCGCTTTTTCCAGACGTGTAAGCAAAGGCCTTTCATGGTTGCCACGAGATATTTGCCGGCGCGTCTTCAAAAGATTTATACGCTCGCCGTGAATCATGCAGCGTACACGTGCTTAATATCTGCTGCCCCAGGGTTTACATAGTATATGGTAGGAAATAAAGCATTTTATTTTGGAGTTTACCGTGTTCGGAAATGTTTAGGGACTTGTTCCGGATTTAACCGACGATTTTGTACGTGGATTATCGACTTTGTACCTACGCATCATTTAGATTAGGTCTCGTGCATTTGCAACAATATATAGCACCTATCGAGGCCTGTTCGTAGGTTCCCGTGAAATTTGATTTGAGGTCAAATAAGTGTCTGAAGGCAAACAAATTTGTCACAAACAAAAAAACTTTTCTTCATTAAACTTGCCCATCCATATAATTAACAGTGGACAAACAGTCGGCTACCGTATTCGAAACAGCTAATAATATTATATCTATCAACTGGCTTTTAATTATATATAATTATTATGTTGTGTCTACTAAAAATTATAAAAAGTCCCCCGAAACGGGGTTATCAATAATTGGCGACTATTGTGATAAACAAAATAATATATTTGTCCATACCTAAATTATAAACTATCTACATAATTCAGTTTGTTGTTATTAAATAATAATATTGTGTAAATTATTATTTTTTTTAAACTCACTTTGTAGTTATTCATTCATAAATCATTGTTTGCAATATGCTAACTCATCAATAATAAATCGTCGACAATAGATTCAGTACCAGCGCGTTTCTCAGTAAAATTTCAAGTAATTCAAAATTAGAAATGTTTGTGTCTTACAGAATATTTTTATTCGCTGCTGTTTAGTTTTTATTTTTTTATTATGACGTATTATGTACGCAATTTTTTTTGGGTAAGTAAAATAATACTCCGAAAGTTACCAAAATATGAAACATAGATATGCCAACATTTTAAAATTATAATTTTTGCTTTAGTTTACCAGGAAATTGTGAAAAACTACCAGAAACCGCAGTTTTGGCAATAACACTCAGGATACTCGGGATTCGAGGAAAACTTTTTGCATAACTTTACAGTTTTTTCGTAATCCTTGAGATGAATTCATTATAATTATACACGTATCACAGTATCGAATTTCCCATACATTACTAAGGGGTTTTTTTTTAATTAAAAACTTTAATATACGAGAAATAATATATCAATCAACTGAAAAAATAAATTAAATTTTTTATTACATACTATACTATAATATTGTATAATATAATATTATTATTATTATTATCAATAATACGTGTAGACTAATATGGCTACATATTAACTTAATAATAATATGATTATAAATACCTAATTTATGTTTAGTCTTGAACCATGATGACACATTTATTATTATCATACACAATTATTATTATTCTATACTTAAGTGAAGAATGCCAGACGAATAACTTCTAACACCCACATTCACTATAATATTATTAATTTGTTACACGGCGTCATGTATAGGCAATATAGGTACATAGCTGTATTCATGTGCAAATTACTTAATTATCACATTCTTTCCTTTATTTTAAATTACAACCAAGTGTAATTCAATTTAATTCAATTATATTATTACTGACGTATAACACTCGTTTTATATAATTTATACACTATACACTATTGACAATCAGCATGTATGTTGCCAGTTAATTTATCTTTATAGTTACCAATGTCAATAAAACATAAAATTATGTATATTTCATATGAGCACTGTAATTATCGTGTAAGCTAAATGCATACTAAAATGATGCCGTTCTCAGTTCAGCCATTTTAATTGTATTTATTTGGTTTTGGTGTAAACTACAACAAACTGTCATTGGTTTTTTAGAAATCTAAATAGTGTTCAAAAACATTGGAGCAATGTAATAATATTGCGTACAATTTATTATACAGTTCGGACGTATATCATAGTAAACGATTGTACACTGGAGATGGGTCATTATTTTTAAGCGGTTTTTACCAGAAAATTGAAAAAAAAACTGTACCGAAGGACGTAACTTACAACTATACCTAAACTAGATCTGCTCAGGGCCGCTTTATGGACGCGTCGATTTATCACTATTTTAAAATGTGTAATCATTACACAGCTCGTCCGGTGCAACACACGACCATGGTAGTAGTACGTCATAAATAGTGTATTTTCATTCGCCAAACCGTGAATTGCTGTAGGTGGGTCAAGCACACTATACACATATATAGTAGTAATTGTACACTTATTGTTTATTGTGATGTTTTTTAAAACAATAATTTATTGTGTTCAAATCCATTTGTAATACTTACGCGTCGTTATCTTCACCCACTGTACGGTTTAGGGCACGAAGGAGGTCGCGGATACTCACGTATTGTGCATACGCACTTGAATTTATACTTTTCAGTGGCATTAAGTAGGTAGGTATATTATGATATTACTATAATGATCATCATTACTTTATTCAACCATTCACCACACAACGAAATCCCATCCAATAATATGTAATATAAAATATTGCATTTTAATATTTCTGTAAAACATTATTTGTGCACTGCTACGCCCACAAGCACATTCACTAAAGTACCTATACATAATACGGGATTAAGTGCCTATACGGTAATGTAAAATTATATAACAGCAGTTAATACACTTGAAACTAGCATCGTTTAAATTTTAAACTTTAAACTTTAAAACCCATATTATGAAATCCCTTTTCCATACATTAGTAGCTGATAATATCATAAAAAAAGATACTTTTTTGATAGTATTATTTTTTTTTTACTCATATAATATTATGATATGATTGATGCCAATAAAAATTGTTTCTACAGAAAATTAAAACAAAATACTCGTCATAGATCATGTTTTATGAGAGAGCACTACGTTATAATAATATATTATGAGCAAGGCTGTCAGTCATTATATAACAATAATATACATTTATTTCCTGCAGTTGTAATTGTATGCATAAAAAAACTGAGTGGTATTGAATTTATTAAAAATGTTTAATGATTTTTTGTTTTCTCGATTTGTTTTAATATCGGACTACAAAAGAGACCTAATAATCTCGAAATCATAATAAGTTTATCATAATAATACAATTTACTGGTACAATAGTTCATTTTACATACAATATATTATTACAGTAAAACACAATGTATAGGGATGACTACGTGATAAAAAAACAAACTGTACGGCCTCTAAAAAATAAATAAATTAGAACGTGTTTACAATAATACAGTATAATCGTGTGTAGGGCCGTCCTTGGAGCTCACGGTGTTTACTTATATATATATAAGGTCTTTAAAATAAATAATTGGATTGAAAAATTATATAATTGTATAGAGTACTACTATATTATTAAAATGTCATGTTTCACAGAAAAATGACAAAGCAATTTCTTAGAAATTAAGTAGCGGCGCACTTTCTCAATAAATGTAGACAATTAATAACAGTCAACTTACTGTCATGGTTGAGTATAGGCTACAGTTATACTTTCAGGAAACACAGGAGTTTCTTTTTTTTCCATGAACGGCTCATAAGTACTGTGTTGTGCTTTAGCTAAATAAAATTCATCTTGATAAAAATTATAGCGATCTAGATACATTTATATGGATAATTCACAAAATCCGTAGCTAATAAGTAGCTAATAAGTAAGTCCAGGATTGGGAGTTCATAGCACTTAAAATTGCACGATTAATATGCTCTATAATATGACCTCATATTGCTAAAAATTCAATAAAAACAACAAATTATGCAAAAAACGGAAATTTATAAACTAATAATTAATTAAATTACCACCAACAAAATTGCTAAATATCGCTAAATATGCGCTCTAAAAATATGCAATAAAAATAACAAAATAATAAGTAAAGAAAAAATGTAAATTTGTTAATTATGCAAAAATGTAACATACAAATATATCATAAAAAATTAATTTTATCCATCTATATCTAGTTAAAAGTGATTTTATCTATCTATATCTAGGTAGATAATTTTTTTCAAAAGACACTTGTAAATATAATTATTAATTAATGTTAGATTTCACAATTATGTTTTCTCTAGGCCCCGCAAACTCTAAGATCGGCCCTGTTATACATTTATTATAATATAAAATATTAGTTATCAATTAGAACTATATTAAGCAAGTACCTACATATTATCTATACTTAAAAATATTGATATCCAAATATTGTATACGATAAATGTCAATTATTAGTTAGGAATGAAATTGTTTGGAAATTATTTGGCTTTTCAGTATCGTACGAAATCAAATTAAGGTATAATATTATAGTATTATGCATTAGGTACTATTGTGAACGGTCTGCATAATTATTTGAGCTTTCTGAAACGTAAATAAGGCGATACCCGTGTACCCTTCCAACATCTTTGTCTGTGCTTTCAATGCGTGAGAACTGATTTGACACTATTCTGTGAAAATGTCTCTTTAGAAATCAAATGCTTAGGTATAAATAATTATTAATTACCTTCAATCGATGATAAATCACGTAACGTGGCCAATTTCATAAAGTAACATTAATTATATATTTAAAGCTGATACGCAATCCGTGATTGTGCAGTTAGGGTAACAAAAATAAAATAAATTAATCCAAATCACGACATTTATTTTTTAATTGCATTCATTGCACACATATTATATTATTTTCTGACGAGAATCATCTGATCAATAAAAATAAATTGTTCGGCGAAACTGGAATAATTTTTTTTTCAATTTCGATTTAATTATAATTACACAGTTGAAGATGACGAGAACAATACCCGTTTGTTCAATTAATATTATTATTATTATTATTATAACGAGCGTTTTGAAGATCGGATGCACCGTCACCGCGAGTGTTCCGGACACAAAACGCTTATCATCGGTATTTGTATAGTTAAACGTTTGGTCACTATAAATAACGTATTTTGCCCCCCTCTGGTCTGACGCGTCTCCTGCGCCTACATAAGACCACTGCCGCCGCCAACGCTGACACTAAGTCTCCGGAAAATACTTGCCATAGTTTGACACATATTTTCATTGGCCGCGACAATCACTAAAATCAGTCGAAACTCGTATGATATAATAGAGGTGCGAGGTATAAAGACTATAGTCACGGTGCGCATTGTGTGTCGGGACGTGGTCGGACTTTGAGAACAATGTGTAGTGTGTACAACAGAGGACGACCGTAAATCGCGGTGGGCCCGAGCGGGTAAACTTCATCGTTTTCCTCGAGAAGATCACCTTCGAGCGACCGGAAACTTTTTCCAGAGCCGTGGACCGCGTCGATGGCGAAAAAACCCAGTAGAGTGCTGCCCCGCTGCTATAATACCGGCACTAGCGGTCTTAACTATTATATATCTCGCATTACGTCATAATTGTGCGTATATAGTATAAAATATAATATATATATATATACGTTCTATTATTTATTATTATTATTAATAATATTATGATAGAACGCGACCGGGCCGATAAAAATAGTTTTCCTCTAATATGACCGCCGGCCGCCCGCGATAGGGTTAGAGGGTGGACACCGCGGATTTAAAATTTGTTGTCCACCGACAAAATAATAATACGAGTACCGCCGGCAGCTAGGCAAGCCCCGGATGAGATATACGGTTTTATGTGATAACTTTTTGAAACGACTTTGGTCGAACGAGACCGATTATATTATATACACACACATATATATATATATGTAATGTATCGGAAACGCTCGGAAATTCCATTTTCACTTTGGCCCAAAAGAATGAGAACGTTTGCAGTGGTATATCGAGAACGCGGCGGTGGAGACCGACGGAGAAGGCGGTTCACCCCATACCGGGTGCTTGGGGGGGGGGGGGGAAATAAACATTTGCGCTCTAAACACAAGAGGATATTGAATCACGCGACTTCGGCCAGACATGACCGGACATGTAAGCCGTCGGTTAACAATTTGTTCCACGCCATTATATTATTATATCGAAACACATCATTCGTCGTTCACATTCGCGTTACCTATATTATCGCACTCCACCGTTTTTATAAATGTTTATATTGTTTTATTACGTACGTAGGTATCTATATATATATATGTATAGTTTATTCTACGTAAACGATGCGTTTTCAACTGTAATGTTTGACTTTTGTGGACGGCGAAGACGACAAAAAAAAAGATAAAGGTGTACCGGTAAAAGATGTGGTCGGCAGCTGATACGTTAATTTCGTTTCGTTCGCATTTCATTAAATTTATAATATATTATAACCTAATTATGTAAAGTTGGATATTATATTATGTGGTGTGACTTTTTAGAAAGAGTGATACGATTGCGACGTTGATGACGACGATTATATTATGTATTTACGAACATTTTTCGTCCGATAAATTCAAGTATATAGTGACTAGATTCGACATGATCACCTCTCTAGAGTGTGTGTGTATGATTTAAATAAATAAACCAATACAAGTTGTAATTATAATTAGTCGCAATGAAGACCGGTTTGTGCGCCGAAAATTAATTATAACTGACGTAGGTATTATAATACTATATAGTTTTATCAAAAGAATAAAAAAATGTAACCATTTATTAACGAAAAACATCATAATATACTATCTTTCAAGGTTTGTGTCTAGGTATAAGGTGTAAGATTTCATCTTACATACATTTTTTTCTTTTGATAATTGATAGTAAATCGAACAAATTGATGTTACTACCGACCTTGCACGGTGAAAGTTCAGTAGTTTTTATGTTAGTTATACGAACAAGTTATTATCGCAGTAAAGCATTAAACGCGCATGGTTTTAATACGAAATCTTATTGTTTCTAAGCGTCAACCTGTAAATTTATGTTTAAGTATAAACTCTACCAAAATGGTTCAGACTGGGAATCGAAACTTTGTATATATAATATGATAACCGAACATCGGCGAAAGTGTATCATCAAAATCTCATCAGGCTGTAGTCTAATGTCGGAATCTAGTAATAATATAGTTAATGTATGACTATAAAACATCAAAAGTTAACTTAAACACGTAATCAAACTGTAAAAAGAATACAAGATGTAAAACAACATTTATTATTTTGTCAAAACATAAAAAGTTTTATAATAAAAGAGTAATCCTTTTAAGGTCGAATGCAATAATAGATAATATACGGCGTACAGAAAATAATATAGGTCACCCTTTTTTGGATTTAATAATGATTTTGTACTTAGATAAAAAAATTCGTCTGCCCATGTTCAACATTGTTAGAACGACTAACAATAATATTACTCACTTTTTATTATTACTCGAAACCAAGAGATCTATTTATTTAATTAAAATACTATATAAATGTGTTAAAAAAAATCCCTTCTAAATTACTTAGAAATTTTACCAACAGAGAGTTGTCTTGAAGAAAATAAAAAACTAATTGGATTTTGAAGAGACAAATGAATCTGAAAATTATGCGTACATTATAAAGTACTCAGATTCTTAAGTGAAAAAAAAAAAAATTAATTAAATTTCCTAGTTTACAAAAATGTTAATATCGACAACGTGATGTAAGACTCGAAAAAAAAAATACCCAACTGAAAGCATATTTGCGACTGAAGTGTTGTAGTCGTTTGCTTGACGGATTTAGGTTAAATGATTTTTTAATATCCCGAGGAGAAAGGCGCCAGCGATCGCGTCTAGCTCCGTATTGCTCTTCGCTTCGTAGGTACTATAATAATACGTAATATTATAATAATAATATATACTTGCAGAACGACCGGTTTCCGATATATTGGTTTAGGGCGGATATGTATTCTGACTTGTTATGTGCACGAGAATATTCCAGTCATCGTTCGTCGCCGTCGCAGTCGTCGTCGTAGTCGAAATAGCATCCAAGTTGCATTAATC
Organism: Macrosiphum euphorbiae; assembly: GCA_949089665.1. Taxonomy (NCBI): domain Eukaryota; kingdom Metazoa; phylum Arthropoda; class Insecta; order Hemiptera; family Aphididae; genus Macrosiphum; species Macrosiphum euphorbiae. Next base: position 87,286,986 of record CARXXK010000001.1, on the reverse strand, counting down.
AAACATGACATCTATCGTATGTAAGTGTATATCACACGTTCAGTGTGCGTGTATATGTGGAAGGGATGGGGTGTACATTGTGTATTTAAGCTACCTAACGTAAATTATACACACAAACACACTCGTATACGTGTGTTGGTGGGTGAGATGTGGGTGTATGTGTTGTGTGGGCGTGGGTGGGTGGTATGTGTGTGTATGTGTTGTACGTGTGTGTGTGTGTCCGGGTGTATGCGCGTACGTGTATTCGGAGAGAGGAGAATCAGTCGGAATTTACATCGAACAAGTGAACTAATAACGCATTCCTGATCCTGACGCCATAACGCGTGTCGGACAAATGGCCAAGTGGTGTTCTGTGTCAGTTATTCGCATTATCATATAAATGAAATGGATACACATCGCACACACACATATATATATATAGATATGTTTGTATATATAATATAAATATATGTGAGTGTTGCACGCACGCTGAACTGTTGGCGGGGTGGTGTTTGGGGGGGGGGGCTAGGTCGAGGGTTTACGCCGGACCGTGTGTGCGGGTGTAAACAAGGACACGGACCAAAAACTGTCCCATATTTATTTGAATACCACACACAAAAGTGGTGCAACGGGGCGGTTGCTGACGGCTAACCGAGATTTTGGTTGTTTTTTTTGGTCGTATAATAATATATATTTTGCTATATATTATTATTGTATTTCCCCCCCTCCCGCTAACCGCGGACGCGCGTCTAGCAGCTATACATACATAATTTCATCCGTTATTATATTATATTCCCCCTTAAAACCATATCCGACCTCAATTCGGGGTTCGCTGTATTAGGATTTATACTCGAACGGACGATTGTCGTAGGTAAACCCACGGGTAAACCCGTTCACATCCAACTACGACCGTGTTGGGGAGGAGGGTGAAGTGCAGTTCTAGTGGTTTTTCCGAAATCCTACCTCGTATCCTATCCAACACCGCCGCCGGCGCCATACACGCACGTACAATTTCGCTGCCGAAGAATGTGGTTTTCTAAATCCGATCGGTCCTACATATGTATAATATGTGTGTGTGTGTGTGTGTGTGTGTGTGTGTGTGTGTGTGTGTGTGTATTTCTTGTGCAAGGATGTGGCTCACCGCGGTTCGTTTTACCACCCGTCACTGTAATAACATTACGAACGAAGAAATTGCAGTATTATACCACCTATAATATAATGTATTTCATGTTTCCCAAATAATAATATATTTTCTGAACACCCGAGTTCGATATATATTTTCTTCTTACAAGATTCTTTTTTTTTTATATCGGTTAAATCGTATTTTTGTTTTTAAAAACCATTTAATTTCATCGAGTGGCTTACGGTACTCGAGCTGCACTCGCGATTTAACTCTAATCCCTATAATGATATTATAGTCAACAGCTTTACCGCTATAAAGTTTAAACCATTTTTTATACAAAACTATTAGTACGTACTTAACATTCGAAGCTATACAAAATAGCTACACGTGATTCTGTAGGTTACCTAAATATAATGTGTATTAAAACACAAGTTAAATCCTTCGAGTGTTTCGTTGTTGTGTATAATGATAAAATAATAATTCAACTATTGTTCTCGACAGCCTTGATAGTAATATAATTGTGTAAAATCTGCGAGAAGAAGAAGAGAACTGCACAAACAATTATTTCTGATAAAATAACAGACTTAAACTAATATATTTATTATATCTGCCCTATTATTTTGTTTTAGTAGTAATAATATGATTTCCGTGGAAGTCCAGTCGGTTTAAGAATTTTTTCTCGGAAAAACTAGATGTCAGAGATGATAATATTAGTAATAAATAAGTTGACCTTATACACTAATACGATACCGTCCTACCGGCTAAATAGAGTAGTTAATCGTTTTTGAAGTAACTTCGATTCATAATTGTATTTTACGAAAATGAAACAATAGGATTACAAGGGGAAGGCTTGGGCGGTTATCAGAAATTTTCAGTGGTTTTTCCTGAAACGGATGGCGATGGGCCCAGTATAATGCGGCAAAACCGAACTTCAGTGCTGGTGCTCCATTATTGTCACGACTAGCGGTGGCCGGGCCGGGGTGTATCATGTGCCGCGTAAGTACCTATAACGTTCGAAGGAGAAAAAAAATTGTGCAATCCGGAACGTTATTCAACAGAGAAATCACGTAAACGGACGGGGGAAAAAATGTGCCCGCCATAAAAACGGTCGGTTCCCGCAGCCGTAATGACGGACAAACCGCGCGCGGGCACATGGAAATGTATGGGAACCGCCGTAAAAGTATTTACCGTGACTTTGTCAGTCATTTCGCATGTCTGTTAGGAATGTCCCTGGTGGTGAATTTATCTCTCGCCTAGCACATAATAATATAACAACAGCGTAAGTCGCCGTTGTCGTCTCCGTAGTCGTAGTCGTTCGCGAAAGCACGGCTAGTCGGATGGAGAGAGATAGAGGGAAAGAGTGAGACTGCAGCAGGCGTATACGCACATGCAGAGGCAGACGGGCAGGCAGGCGGACAGACAGAGACGGACGTTTAAAAGGTATACACGCCAAAAGGTCGGAAGAGGAGGAGGACGAGGAGTAGGAGCAGGAGCGGAGTGGGCTCAGGAAGAAGGACGACGAGTGAGTTAGAGATATAGATAGAGAGCAGGAACGCGCCCGGAGAAATTATGTAAGGCTCGGCGGAATGCGATTGCCAACCATCAGTCAACCGGCAGCGTCGGCGATAGCAGTGTGCGATGATGAGGAGGGGGAGGGGGCGGCGAACGACAAAAATATATACTAGGCTACTGTTGTTTTTCTTCTCTTTTATTTTTATTTTTCATCTTTCTTAAACTTCCTTTTTATTTTCGATTTTTTCTTCTTTTTTTATTTTTTTGTTTTCCTTATCAAAAATTACGTATTCAAAACGTGCTGGTTTGTTTATTATTACGGGATTTTGCGGCGTGCCGTGTACGTGATCGAATTTTTTATCGGAAATTAAAAAAAATTATATATAAAACAAAGCGATATAAGCTCGCGTAATTATTTGCTAGATTATTTTTCCCGCAATATTGATATTTATCAACGTATTAAATTAAAATAAAAAAGAAACAACATCAAAACGCATAACGATACGTAGGCGAATAGAGGTACGCGTTTATGTATTTTTATACCTTTCGCTCTACGAAATTACATTTTCCCCGCGGTCCACGACGTCTGATTTCGACCCCGCTAAACGTATGAGTACACATTTATTAAAAGTGCTAATAAAGAATCGGCCTGTGGTATAGTATTATGTGGGTAGGTATACAAGAACTCTTGAACAAACCAACGTAATTTTTGACCTTGTTTCTTCATTTGCTTTCCAAGATGGATAACTCGATTTGCGAATGGTTTAAGGGTTTAAGGTAACGCACGCGGCCTTTCCTTTTCTTTCGCACCGGGTAAACATATATTATCATTTCAAACATAAATGTGCTCCGGTTACAACATGTATGTTTACACACACATACACACACACGCACCTCACCCACCCCACACCCGCACATATATATATATACAACATACATACATATACGTAGATATCTATATTATATACCACAGACAGACTGCAATATCCCGAAATCGTTAGTGGATTTTTATATTATTATATCGACGTTAGCGGCGGTAGTATAATATTCTGTGCCGGATAACAATAATAATAATATACTCCTTGGCTCACAACACTCAAAGGCCCTAAATAATACAACTAGAATTAAAGTACCCATATATATATATAGGTACCTACTATACTACCCACCTTTCTGTATATGTACGGTATATTTGTATTGTACGTACGGTTGATTACAATGTTCAATAAAGTTTGCCATTTTGTATCGATACAAAGGCAAGAGACCCGACCACCGTGCACAAGCATAATAATATAATATATAATTTTGCGATTGGTACCCTATACATAGCTTTTCATTGTCATCTCGATTTCGTTTTGTGTGGCTTAAGCGCGTAATTAATCGAAACCAAATACAATATTATTTAACTGCTGCAGTTGTGGGCCTATATTATACACCGTTAATCATAATATACGAGATTATTATAACGGCGACTAATAATACACCGTGTAAGAGTTGTACCACACAGGATTCGTTAATGATATTATATCGTTGCCTTGGAGATAATAATAGCATTACTAGTGTTAAGACATTATTAAAAATAAAGTGAATTTTCCACGTGAACTTATCAAGACATAACATTTGAGAAATTATTATATTAGTGAAAATCGATGAAATTGGTTTGGCATTATTTGCATTAACGCTTAAATATATTATTATGTCGAAGAAATTATCGACAGATTTGTCTCTGAAAAATAAAAGAGTTTCGATTTCAGAATTTAACTTGATTATTATTATTATCGTCCTCGTCACGATCAAGACTTTTTCAATTATTCAACTCTAATTTCTGACACCAACCTATTTGCTTGATTTTCACCGGTAAACCAATAATTTTAATTGTATTACTTACTTCCGCGCGAGTTTAATCATTCTAAAATTAAGTAATAATAAAAGTATTGCCCTCAATCCAAATAAAATGTCTGTCTACGGTACTGTCTTGTACAACCGCAATATTTCAGTCGATATATTATAATAATAATATTGTTCGTAATAATATGCGATTGTGTGTATTGTGGTATTTTCGATTGACGACGGCTCATTGTATAGTATTATATTATTATTATTATTATTATTATCCATTGAATTGTGATTTATCTAAATAATCATCCCAATGTTTCCGGGATGGCGCGGCGGCGGGTGATTTTAAACATCTCGGTCTGCAGAACGATTTGGCATAAACGCAATTTTTTTTAATCGCATAATATTATAATAAAATATAAGAACAATATCAAAATATGATGATCGGAAACTCTGATATTCTATACTCATTGTTAGCTCGATGCCTGGGTTTCGACGCACAATAAATATGAACCTCGTAGGTATTTACATATATATAATGTGTGTGTGTGTGTGTGTGTGTGTGTCGGTTTCGATTTAAATCAAAGTAAACAATTCCCGGGGTTGTTCGAATACCCTTCAGTTTGATAGACGATGATAATATATTTTAATTATTTCCATGTAAATCGACGTATTTATACATTTGAAAAATACTCGCGAACTCGGGTTGTCGGACACGACCAACTGAATTTATATTCAGTTATTCCGCGTTTAGAGCACAGAAAATAACATAATATAAATGAATAGTTGATACAATTTTGAAGAAAAAAATAATTAAATCCAATAAATGTCAATTCCACGCGAGCTAGAATATTATTATATTGCGTAACACATTATAGTAATGCTTAGTGGAATTTTACTCGTGACTGACTTGCTTGCTCATATGAATTATTATAAATGAAAAAATAATTTAAAACGTCAACAGAAATAGATGATGATAATATGGTCGCTCGTTACATTGCAACAGTCTTTGCTATTTTTTTTTCGTTTTCAAGTGTCTGCAATATACGTATATAAATAACCACTAGGAACGACGCGTTCTGAACGTGTTTTCGCAGTTGAAAAAATATCATTATTTTTTTTTTGTTTTTATATATTATATTTTTTATAGGTAGGTATAATATAAATAATTACTCACGTATAATAAAAATAATGACGAAATGAAGTAATGTGATTATTTTAGCGACTTTTAAAAATTGTCGCATAAATATTTTTTTTTTAGAGTTGCGCACGATGCATATTTTACAAAGTAAAATAATATTATACACTTGCGACTACCTACACAAACGTTATGTATTATTATTATGTGTTTTATAATAAGCGTCATAGCTGGCACTATAATAATATCGACTTGCCGCATATGAATTTATGATGTATATTAAATATCGTTTAAAGTCGTATAACGACACACTGTCAACCAGTTCGCGACGTTGTTATCGAACGCGGTGAAATCCAAATTTCTTTTTTATGTGGGTATAGGTGGTATAGGTTTTTTCTTCTCTTTTATCTATTTTAACATTCTCTTCATCTCTCTCTCTCTCCCCCCTTTTACGCTTGTAACTTTAAACAAATAAATAAAGGATCCCGTAGCTAGGATAGTAGAAAACGACAAAAGCAGAAAAGGGTTTCCAGACCATTAGCTGCGGCAGTTTCAAAGTTCACATTTTTTTTCCACCCACTAAAAGTAATAAAAAAAAAAAAAAATTGGCAAAAAGGTTAAAAGAATCGAGCGCCACGCACACAACTCGGCTGCTCGTCGACGGCGCAGGTGTTGTAAAGCCGTCCTCTGGTAATGCGTTCGCGCATTTCGACTACCTACCTTCTTATACTACATATAATATATATTTTCAAGTTCATGAATATTAACGAAAAAACCATCGGAATTGTTACGCCGTCAAACCTATATACACTACATCATCCGGGGGGGTATCTGCCCCGCCAACTCACGAGTAAATACTTCTTACTTTCTACTCGGCTGGTAGGTACGGTACCCACCTAAAGTAATTTGATTTCGACGATATTTATCATCGTTCGGGACCGGAAACCGTAAACTACGGGACGCGTGGTATTAATACCAGCAGCTATCTGGTGCCACGGAGCCGAGAATAAGTAATATTTATGAGGAAGACGGCACCATAAGACTTTTGAACATTTACTGTCCAAAGGATCTATTCGATCTTTGCAGTCGTCGCACTGTCCCACACTCAGTGTAACGCGATCATTACACTGGCCTTAACCGTTTTCCGCCAAAATCACCATTACCAAGTTAACACCACTTGACAGTTTTCCGTTAAATAAGTTATATTCCGATATAAATGTATAAATGATTTAAGATATTTTTTGAGAAACCCTTATATCACTTATATCCTTCCTTATTATTATTATTATTTAATTGAGGCGTTATCCACGGAAAATGTACGGGTTAATATGTTAGCGGTCAGTCTAAATCTGTGTAATATAACTAGTGATTTGAAAATGCTATACTTAATGCTATCAATGACGTTTGGCCTGAGATGAATGTAGTTGGTTGTCGATTTCACTTGACTCGAGTATGGTGCTGACAAATTCAACCTCCAAGTAAAGTTACCGAGTGTAAAAAAAGTGTAATATTGCTTCCGTTCAAGACAAATAAGAAATGAAAAATACAATCATGAACTAGGTTCGACAAAAATATTGAATCATAAATACCAATGACTTGCAATTTTTTTAATCTTGAGGTTTGATCGTGCGTAACGACTATTATCTCTTTTTGTGTATACTGTTTTATTTCTAACAGTGCGAGTATATCGTGGTTAAAAAAACCACAAATTTGAAGTGTTGTAATTATAACTGCGTTTGAGTGGTCGGCCCCATTAGAATACGGTTTCGGTTAGGGCTCGTTTGGACATGATAAACAACGATGCAACAATATACAATTAATTGGAATAATAATAATAATTATAATATACAATGGGTCTATATAAACGTTGGGATTTAAATTCCAACGGTTCGCGGAAAAAATATCGAAATCAATACGCGTAAATATGCGATGGTAATAGTATTGATCGTACCGATGACGCATAGCTGAATTCGTAGTCATATATTCTAATATATTATGATTATTTATAACTCTTTTGGAATCGCGGTATATCGAGGTTTTCTATGTAACTTTTAGAGTGACGTAATATTATTACCATAATATACTGATGTCCGACCAACCACAGTAGGTGTTTTTTTTTTAGAAAGTAAACGGCTGCAAGTGCGGAACGAAACGAGAGAAAACATTAAAACACCTATCCCTTTATATGTATGAGTTCTGTTTATAGTACCTGCTTCGTCTGTAAAATGTCAAAGAGTCTCAATAATAATCAGCAATACAAATCGAGTAGTATATGTACACAGTTAACAACATAAATCAATACTTGTGTTTCCCGAGTGGTATATTTGTATTTATCTTATATATTATTATATTTATCTACGGTTGTCCCGTGGTGCAATACTCTGTGGAATTCTTTGACTTTACCGTCGTTTAATGTTCTTATCTGTTATAAGACGACCGCAGTATAGTAATATAATAATAATATGCGTTTGTGATTTCGTTCGTCTCACATTGCTCGGCAGCAGTAGTTGTCCTCTGCTGCGACATTATAAATTTCACACTCGATTGTATAACGATGGATTTTATCGTGCACGATTATATCTAAAGGAAAGGTCGAAAGTCCCGAGTTCGAATATTTCGAGAAATTGAAAAATCGTTATTTTTTTAAACATTCTAAATTAATATAATATTTTCTTTTCTTTAAATACCTATATAGCTATAATAATATTATTATACATGCCTACGTTCTTATTATATTGCACTCACGCCGATGATTGATGATGACGCGTATTCCGAGCCCCCTGCCCCTCCCAACCCTCCAACCACCCGACAACATCTCGTCGTTAACGTGGCGTACCTACGCAACAACGTTGCACAGGTATTGTATATTAATAATAATAGTAATATATACGTGGCACGGCGGCTCGTCAGTTAAATGAAAACGTTCTCGCAAAGTCATAACGTCCGGCGGGCACGTGCGAAACATAATATAATCCGCCAGTTATTATACGTCTTGCGTACGATATAATATATTTGCCTGACCGGTGGCCTGGCCCTAGACTTATTCGTTTTTGGTCCGGCGGCGATCAAAACGGATAGAGCGCACGAAACCACCCATGGCCGAAAAAAAATTCCAGTGCGCCGTGGAGAGTCGTTTTTCCGCGTGATTTCGAGGCGGACCGTATGAGGGTTAATTTTCTGTTTTTTTTTTTAGATAATATTCTTCTAACTCTCCGTTATCTCGCTTTGTTCACCTCACATACAACTGAAGCTGCTGCTGTTGCGTCTAACGACAACAAGTCTTTTCTCTGCGGAAAAACTGTTTCGGCGTCAGAAGCTAGTCGGATCGTTGGGTCCGTTTCACATCGTATCCCTCAGTTTACCGTTTTAGGGTTAATTTTCTATTTTTATTATAATATTCTTCTAACGCGCGTTGTCGACCGCACTACGACTGCAACTGCTGCTCTGTCAACTGACAGCAAGTCTTTTCTGCGTGAAAAAACCGTTTCGGCGAAAGACGGCCCCAACCACGTGTCGTCTTCCTCGTCCTCGAGCTGCGATCGGAGGCCCCGAAAACATCGATTCCGATCGAATATTACAATCGCTCCCAACAATAATAGTCGTCTTACTATCCGTCGTAATTTCGCGTGCGCATAACGTTAAAAAGCCTATTTGTACGCAGACGTCGCGATGGACTATAATATCATACAATATTGATATACGGTTTTTCTTCTTAAACATTATTATTATAATATATTGTCCACAGTGTTTCCTAGCCAACCTTACACACCCCTTCCACCAACCACCGTCGTATCATCCACATCCCGCCGATCGATCTTTTTCCGACCTTAAAACACGTAGTAACATCGCACAGTGGCCGTATTGTAAATTCGATTTGGCGATGCAGATCGTGACCTATATATACGGTATGCGGTATATATATATATATATACATACCGCATACCGACATTATATGAATTGTTATTATACACATAATCGAGTCTCGAGGGGAAATATTCATAATTGAAGGGATCGCTGTTGTAGTTGTAGCGCAAGTATATAGAAACGGTTTTCCAAAAACAATGGTCATAGTAATATACAATACTACTGTATTCGATTATATTATATTATATTATATCTGGTCGACAATAATTTATTTTTCAAATTTTCTTTCTTTCTTTTCTTTTTATTGTATAGGAAGATTCCCGACGACAAAAATAAATAGGTATGTCATCTTACTCACGGGACGTGCCCCACTTTATTTTTTTAAATAGTTTTCATCATATATATTTTATAGGAGAAAAAATCAGGATTTTTAATCAGACGTGTTCTTCAGTTCATCGAGCTCACTTAATATGATATAAGATCATGTTTATGACGGAAAAAAGTCATTTTTTTTAACTTTCTTAATAATTGAAAAGATCGATACTATTTTCTATCTAAAGTTATTTATCAAAAATAAACCAATTTAGAAGTAGTATTGTTCAGAGATGGTAAAGGAAATCATATTATTGTGTTTCCCAAAAAACAACTTAGTTTGCAAAAAGAAACAATATATAGATACTTCTTTCGAGTTCGTTAAGGAAGTAAAAATATTTATAAAAGGAAAATGTAATTTAATAGATGTATTTTATGTTTATTCAGTAGTTGATTAAAAGTACTTTCTTGTTTTAACTTAAAATGTTAATCAGTTTTCATCGCCAAATTTGCTTTCATGTTATTATTTATTATATTTTAATTTTTAATTTATACTAATTACTAATTATTAGGTTATAATATAATATAGATGTTTTAAATACTGTTATTATAATGAGGTCTGAATATAAATTATTCATTTTCATTTTCAGCCAATTCCAGATATTATATTATGCCTAATCAATTTACATAATATTATATAATACTATAATAAGCGAATCCCAATTTTTCTAAATTAAAACGAGCGGATTTGGATGGTCATCGCGGTCATACAAAAATACATTTGGCTATCGTGAAAGTATATCATATCGTAGGTATGTATAATACCGTGTACATTACTAGTAAATAATAAGATGTCTAATAGTAAATAAAATGTTGGAAATGCGAAACTTTACGGGTTTTGAAATAATAATAATAATAATATGCATGTTTATGGTCCCATCGTCGTACATTATTTCACAAACACCACCACACGTGTCGTAGGCAAAATAATTTATTTTTCTCGATCTTCAAACTCTTTGCCGAACGCGATTTACTCCGACAATAACAATAATAATAATAATAATAATATAAACTATTATCCGACCACATTTTCGGGGTAGTTTTGACTTTCCGCACTGCAGCAAGAGCAATATAATATCGTATTATACATATGCGTTTATTATTATTGTTTGAGAGTCGAAGAACCTATGCGATGTCTGCAGCTGCTCGAAACGCGGTTAATATAACTAATGGCGGACAGATTGTCTCGTATTCTTGCGGTTGATAAACGCCTGCGCGAATTTATTATTAATAATTATAATACGTTCGGTGTTGATTTTGTGCTAACATGATCACTATAGAAATGAAATTTGGTGCATAAAATAAACGCACACAGTTTAAATTAATTAAAACTTTGTGCGTTGTGAATATATAATATGTATATATATATATATATGTATATTTATAAATGTATTTACGATTAGTTAAAAGTTTTTACGTACCACGAAATTGATTAATTCGCGAACAAAGTTGGTGTCATGTCAACACTATAATCCCAGGCGCAATCAACAAACATTCTCTTCGTCGCACTCGAAAAGTCTTGATTTTTTTAATTTTCATCTCTTTAGTGCGCCGAACGAAAATAAAATATTTATTCATTAATATTTTCCGATTGCGTTATCGTATATTTTACATTCATCGGTCGTGAAAATAATAATGAACATTTATTTTTATTTTTTTTCATAAAATACGGCGTTCGCAGGACAAATGAAATGTTCAGTTATCTTCTAGAAAAATAATGAAGCAAAAAACAATAATGAATAATAATTATTATTATACAATCGATTATCGTCGTATCGCCGGGTTTTTTTTTACCGGAACCGTTTCCGAAACATTATAAAACTGTAACGCACGCGAACTTATCGACGGTAATTCCACGTTGGCGGCAACAGAGACATTTCAATGACTGTTTTAGTTGTACCTACGACACCATTGTTGTTGATGTATTATATCGGTCGTCGAGGGCAGATCGAAGATTTTTAACAATATTTATATGATGATGAAGATATTATATTGTAATAATATATAGAGTTCTGAATTTTAAATATTTCAAAATTAAAAATTTCACTCTCCTGGAAATAATACGATTAAATTATAAAAAATATTTGTTTTCTCTTAAACGCATTCGGTCATAGATGATTAGAAATGATTATTGATTACAAACCGAAAATATCGATTATGACTGGTCAACTAATGTTACGTTGTTAATTAGGTATAAATTGTATTATATTTCCTATTAATTATTATTACTTATAAATTGGGTCTCTATATAATATTGGCTTTTACTTATATGATTATTTATGAGGATCCGATACAATAAACCGAATTTTAAAAATGTTCTCTTGCTGCGAGTTTATGACTTACGTACGGTTTTATTTTTATTATTCACATAAATGAAATATTTCATGACATTTTGAAACCCTAATAATATATTCCATGTTTCTGCGTTATAATCGTTTTTCGGTCTCTACGCTTTCCCGGGATAGCGCATATAATATCAAGACCGCATCGGTTACTTTTGGTTAGGTTAACAGCGTTTACGGTTAGTATTGTTTATGCGTTTAGGTATCACTTTCTCGACTGTATTACACGCGTCCGATCCAACGTCGGCCAATAACCGAAACGTTATAGGTACCTATAACTACACACGTACACTGAGTGTATATAGGTACACACATTGTGCTGCTGGAATCGAGGGGGGTGGCACCATTACGTTGGCGTTTTTCTTTTCCTCCTCCTCCTCCTATTTCGTCTTCTTCTTCTTAGGAGTATTCTTTTTTTTCTTTTTTTTTTCATTTCATTTGTCCACCGCAGTACTGCAGCTGCCGACCCGGTTATACGATTCTCAACAGAGCACTTTGCGAAAACCGATTTTTCAATTCGAAAGTGTCGTGAGGGTTATTCCGCCGGTCTCCGCGCCGTAACGCCTGGGAATGAAATAAAAATAACGTCGGGGAGGAGTTCGTCGTTTTATGGGCAGTTTTCCTCTATTCTTTTTCCCTAGATTTTTTTTTCTATTTTTCTATTTTTCTACTTTTCTACTTTTTTTTTTTTTTTTTTTTATTATTTAAGTAAACTGGCTCTTTTCCGCCCGATATATATACGCGTTTCGTGTTTTCACAGCGTGCACACCACCACCGCCGCCGCCGTCCCGTTCCGCGCCGTATACTTTTATACGCTGATCGAATTTCGGGCTGCTCCTCACACGGAATAAACGGTCGTCGTCCGCTGAAAAACTACTCTTAGCGCAATATATCATAAAATACGAGATACAATAAATAGAAGCGTGCTCGCGCGTGGTGAAACATATTATTTTCTTTTTTTCCCCTTTTCCCCTCCATCTAAAAATGGGGAACGTGATGCATGTATTTGGACCCGAATAAGCTCCCCGCGCTCAAAACATTACCGTATTTTTCGTCAATATACGATTTTGGTATACGTATCGGGACCTTGATCCGTTCGTTCATTCGTCCGTTTCATCCTCCGCTCACATAAATACAACTGTCGTCTCGAAGACGTGAAGCACGTATATGTGTGTCTCGGAAAATCAAATTCGATTTATCCTTTATTTTCCTCATCGAAACCATCGTCCGACTTCTTCTTCGCTTTATTCGCCGACTACCGTTAAATATTATATTTTATAAACGCCAATCTGCAGTTTTTATTTTTTGTAATTTAATATTTTTATTTCGAAAGAGATGCATAGTAGTTTTCCACGGCGTTTCTATAAAAACCATTTTTTAATTCAGTATATTATTCGTACAGCTAAATATTTTTATTCACTTAGGTACTGATATCTTAGTCGTCATCAATTTATTTCAATTATTATCGAATGGTAAACACCCGATGATGATTTGGCTTAGTTGTATTGGGGTATATCTATATTTTATGTCTGTCAATATGTTTTGATTCGAACATGACGTGAAATATGGTTAATTCGGTAAATACTGTCTGTATTTCAAATATATCATACTAAATTGAATGCAATGTTATAAACAGCGTTATTAAAAAGTACCTATTGTATTGAAAAATATTTTAAAACCACTTTTAGAGGTAGGTACCCATTATTGTTGGTTTTTAGTTTTTACAGCTTTTCATGAAAAAGATGCATCTTTGAAGAAAAAAAAAATTAAAAATAGCGTAAATCCGTATGCCCAGATGGGTTTCAATAAAGTTTTGTACATGAGGAGTTTGATATTAATAGGGAGGCTTTGTTACCAATTAAATGCATAAGCATACGTAGTCGATTGTTTAGGGATAGTCTTTTTTCACATAGATGTTGAGCTCAGGTTAAGCGTTGATCGAGTGTGAGACCAAGGTATTTTACTGAGGGCGATGAAAAAATAGAGATTCCATAAAGTAGTAAATTTGGGCAAGGTGCTTGCCTTAGTGTAGAAGTAATGTGTACTGATTTATTTTGATTTACTTTAAATTTCCATTTGGTATACCATATTTCCATCAGGTCTAGATGGGTTTACAAATATAAGAAGCCTAAGGATGGGTCATTGTTAATCGAGATAATCACTTTATCATCCGCATAGTCCACGACTGAAGTGTTTGGTGATGTGGGTTGGTCAGAGACAAATATATTGTAAAGTAATGGAGTACACGAATATGGAAAAAATCGAATTTTCTTTTGTTTACTGCGTTTCTCTTTGATATGACACAATAATAATATGATTTAATAATATAACGTAGCTGGAAGACACACATAATATACATACTAAACTGTATTTATTGTACTCATTTATTTTATTGTTTCGTGTATTTTCGGTCACAGCTGTATTCAATATGTTATAATGATGTATAAAGTCGCCATGATCATTAAGGGTCATTAATATTAATTATCACTACACCCAAGGCCTAACTAAACACATTTAATTTCAGCTATATAATATTTTCATAGACGTTTTCGTGGTTTATTTAAAATCGAAGTGCTCACTGTTTTTTTAATGACAATCGGCGGTGTTACCGATTAATAAAATTAAAATCCACGCATTTCCACCGGCACACTGTTGATGCATATAAATTATGCCTGCAAACGCGTTATATCATATAAATTCTCGGTTGCTGCAGTTATCCAGCCACGTTTCAATGGTACGAGACCGAAGATTATAATTTGTAATGAATAAAATCACAGCAGGATAGGCGTGCGCATTCAATCCGCCAAGAATTCTATACCAGTAAACACTAAACATAGGTACCAGCGGCTATTAAAATAATTGCTGCAAGAAACGTAGTAGGTTGGCACTCCGGTGACAATCGCAATAATATAATATATACTTGTATAGGTAGGTAATAATAACAATTATATAATTTTGAGCTACGAGTTCCACTGTATAACGTGTACGAACATAATATTATCATTATTATTATTCCATTTGGAAAATGTATTGTTGTATAGTCAGAACGATATCGGTCGTTCAAGAGTCATTAAACCAAGTCCCGTCGTTCATATGGGTACGAAACACGAACCGTAGCTATCTCTCGACATTATCTCGGCATTTTAAAATGTAAGCAAAAGATAATATTATTATTTTTACGACTCGCGAATAATCAAAAATTATCTACACATCAGCTGCTATACCCACCTACTATAGTACCTACCTACTTATATTATTAATTTTCGTGCTCGGCTTACACTAAAATACAGAGTTACTTCTTCAAGACCGTCATAATTTTGTATTGTGTTTTTTTTTTGTTTTATTACATTTCATGTTTTGTCTTACTCGTGCACTGCAATATTTTATTTTAATATGTATTTATGACTGCGAGTTTTCAACTTAATATTATTATTGCACTATAGAATGTATAATAACAATTATTTTTTTTTTGCTTAGTGCCGCGTTTGTTGCCGACATTATGTTTAGGAACTTTTGTTTTTTCATTTTAATTCCAGAGGAACAGAAAACAGTACGTCATTATCCTTAGCAGCGCCTTAAGACGTACGACTGTCTTTATAAAATATTATAACAATAATAGCCAATATAATAAAGAGAATTTTAATTAAATAATACATTATTTTCCGTGAAAACGTGAAATTCCGCTCTTTAAAATTATTAAAATGTCAGCTATTTTATGGGACCATACTGTAGCCATGGTTGTCTGTTACATTTGTGGAAGTGTTTCAATGTTTGTAAGATGTTGTTGACGCATGTTTGGATACGAATAGGATGTAACTTTTTAACAGCTTTTTGAGTGGTTTTCGATAAAACTCAGACTTCGCGTTAATGTCGAGATTGTGTTGTCAGTAGAAAAGTGAGAGAAGGGTTCCTAATGACAGCGATATGTTCTGGAAGCCATTAATCAGCCCCGAGTGTCGATAAGACGTCGCCAGAAAATAGAGAAGTGAGGAATATTCAAAAGCGAGATGTCGATAGAGAGGAAAAAAAATCTCGGCAACATATCATTGATGAAATAATTATGAAATAAATCGTATACACTGTGCATAAAATTATATTCGTAAATGTCGTACATATGCTACCTACATAAGTATTTATTTTATGGGAAACTACTTACTGCCACAAACCGATAGTAATAATACGTCGTTATTCGTTCGTACGTCGCAAATATAGTTTTGAAAAATATACTTTAAATAAACTTTCTAATCGACTCTTCTTTGTTGATTACCTTAGGTAGGTATAGGTATATAATATGTTTGTAAATCGTTTTATATTATGTATTTTTCGTAAAATAATTATTAATTTATTACCATAATAATCATCGTTTGCACATAAATCACTCGTGGTTTGTTCGCGTTTACGCCTTTATAATAATGCGCGTGAGACTTTATTATCGCCGTAGAATTTCTGAATATATTATAATACAAAGCTTATTCATTTTTTCCATTGCAAATTACGTACCTACGTAATATTCGTTTGAAATACGAGTTAACAGGAAAACCGTAATCACGTCGCGACGCTATTTCCCGACCACAGCTATACCTGTATACACGACTTCTTTTAGACTATAGACTTATAGACTTCTCTCAGCGAGACGTCGGTAAATATCATCTGCCGCGTAGAATACGAATTAGCGCATTAGCATTAGTCATAATATTGTTACTACTCTGTAAGTTTAAGTTTCTAAAATACAAAACGCAATCCGAGAATAATCATTTTCTCGTTACACCATAACAATATATAATCATCATCATCGATATCTCCACTTTCGTATGAATCGCTCCACGTGCACATAATATTAAAGGGTCGTTACCTTTCAAAGTGTCAAAAACCTAGACAATAATAATAATAACAATTATTATGTTAGGTGCTACAAAAAAAATAAATAAATAAATAGATAAACTCCTAAGTTAATGAAATTTAAGAAAACATGGGTGCTTTGTTTGAACCCCTAAAATCCCATCATTCAACAAATCTGCCCCGCGAAATACGCAAAGGATGGCTACCCTGCATAATAATTCGTTTATTGTAATACCGTATTATTATTATTGTTGTCGTCGTCGTGACATCAATAGGCGAGATCACATAGCATGTGCGACACATATCGTTATTGTAACTCGTCGTATATAAAACCACAGCGGACAAAGTTTGTTTGGAGCTCTTCGGAATAATTACTCGCCCGCGACCCGACACGAGACGATCGTCCTCCTGTAAAATCTCACACGTCGCGCAGGCAGGTAAATCTCGACGGTTTCGTAGGCTGGCGCCTGCGCGAACGACTATAATAATTATTATACACATCCGCCGCGGGCACGTCTTAATACGGTTTATAGTATCATGTTAATCCGACGGCACATAATAATATATATATATATATACAATGGGTACATTACATGTTAATATACATTTATAATGTATATATTGTTATGCGCGTGTATAGGTATTATACAACAGTATATATTATAGTGTTTTCCAAACAAAACGCAAAACGCCGGGTCGCACCGGTTAAGGGCACACGCCACCGCAATCCAGACCTAATGTGGTGCTGTGTACGGCAACAGATGTTCCATTGTCGCGCCGCGGCCGTAACGCGATCCTAAAACGGACACGAGGCCCGGCCCGGACCGAAACTGTGTGTATATATGTACATAGTTGTACTGTATATATATGTATATATGTACCTATATAGTTGTATTATATACATAAACATATACATATACACGGAGAGTGTGTTTGGGTAAAGTTTTAATCTCGCCTCTTCTCCTCCGCGACCACTTTCCCGTCCGCAATCGGAGAACAGCACAGACCGACCAGCGGGTCTATACCATAGCGTTTCCCTTGATTAATAAATCGTCCGCGAGATGTAGGTATGTGTTTATATATATATACCTACCTATAGGTTAGGTATATATACTTGTAACTTTCCGTTGGTATAATAATATTATATACCGACATGGAATCCTTTTCGTCGGTGGTTCCTCCACCCCCTTTGTAGCGCCAACCCTTATCGTAGCCCACGCGATCCCTACCCCCCTCTCCCGTATATACAGCTGCGGCAGCTTGTCCGTTCGACTGAAGCCCGCCGAACACGATGAACTACACAATAGGATTCATAAAACATATATACTTTTTCGGGGCACATTATCAGGGGGGGGGGGTTGAAAATTATAAATCCTTCTCGAGCGCTTTCCGGGGCCATTATACGCGTCGAGCTAAAGCGTTCGGCAAACACCACCACCCCGAAGTCGGACGGATGAAAAAATCGAAAGCTCACCCCACCCCCCGAATCCTATAATTATATTAATTTATCGTACATGTGATTATTAAATTATGCCATCTCCGATCGACCACGAACTGTGTTTTACGTAGGAGGTTTTCAATGTGTACGAACAATATCATGATGTACACGCGTATTTATTATAAAATTATTGTGTAATATTATGAAATTATAAAATATATATTATGCGTGTAAAATGCGACACGGGGTGCGCGCGTCAGCCCAGTCGTAATCCTGCACACTTGAAATCACGGTGGTGAGCGGTAGGGGGGGATAAGAGATTCTCGAGTTTGATCTAAGCCCTAGTTTAAGTAGACTTAAACATTACATTATAAAATACGTCTTAATAAACCGAGCGTTTTACGCACGATAAACTTGATTTCGGTGCGATTTTGAATTTCGTATAGTATTAATAATATTATAGTAGGTATATATTATAAAATATTATGTTTAGCGTGGATTAAGTATGAAAAATATATCTTTATATATATAATTCTACTGTACTTGTGTTTGTAAGCGAACTCCTCCTAAACGGCTGGACCGATTTTGATGAAATTTTTTGTGTGTGCTTTAGTGGGCCCTAGAATATTTTAGGTTCACAATCGGACCTGGTAGGCCCATTCCGTGGAGGTGCTCAAACGGGAATGTTGAGATTTATGGTGGATATTTTTGTTTATAAATGATTGACATGGGTTTTAAAGCTTTTATAATAATACATATTGGTTTCCGTGAAATCAGAAATAATTAGAAATAATTTATAAACAACGTTAATATAATTGTATTTAGAAAAATTGATGTTATTTCAAAATAAAGAATAATGAAATTATTATATTATTTGACTTTCATTTCATACTTTATTTACACACGAGTTTTACTCAGTGAGGCCTAGTAATCTTTACCGATATTAAAAAATAATAAAAAAATTCTAATCAATTGAAATATCATGCAGGACAACGTCTGTCGGGTCAGCTAGTAAATATATATGTATATTATATTACCTATGTATAGTGTATACGTCATATATATTATAATATTATAAGGTTTGACGAAAATTGATTTTAATTGTATTTCCGTGATTTTTCTGTGTGTGCGACTATTTGGGCTTTTTTTTTTACAAATGTACACCTCAACTTTTATAAAGTATGTGAGTGTATTATTACTCGAACGTTTCGGATCCTTTTAAACATAATACATAACAAGTTTGAAAACGTAAACGGCGAAAGTTTCTTAATGTCGCATGACCTCGTTGAACGCCTATAAATAATGGACAAGTCATTGAACGTTTCGAAAACTATTCCAATGACTTCAATATTGAATTTTGGAAGTAGGCGAAAGTGCACAACGGGTATATAGTGTACACGAGTTATGTTTGACACGATATTGAAAAAAAGTTTCTAGGTATACGTTTGACGCAATCGAAAAGCAATAGAGTGGCTATATATATTAATAGCAGTTGGCTTTCGAAGTTTCGTTAATATCAATTTGTACTCATAATTTATTGAAATAATGCTGCCGCGGAGCTTTGCGAAAACAAAATATTATAAAACCACCTGTAAATATATAAAACATAAATATTATATATATGCGTGTAATACGTATACCTATATATTATATGTGGGCGTACGCGACAGTGTTCTAAAATGTGACCGCAATACGCGTAATTGGAATTGTTCAAATATTTTTAACGAGACTTTACTCGTGTTCCGCCGACGCGTATAAATTCCGGAAATGTTAATATTTTGTTGGCCATAAGCATAAGACATAAAACACTGAATCCAGCTATATTATTATACCGTATAGTTGATTGGCATAAAATATTGTATAATATAATAATACCTATGTAGGCCTACCAACCACCGAGATGTTTTAACCTTATTTTTTATGCTCGACCTAAATAAAGAGTAATTTTCCATTTATAATAATATTATATAATGGTTTCGTCCCGGGTGGTGTTCGCATATATTCAAATCTTACGTATTATTATTATTATTATACGAGTCTATGCGAGATATACCCGAGTCGCATTCGAGTGGAATTCATTTAAAGCTAGTTCATATATTCAGCATGTTCGACTTACTTAGTCGTATTATATAGTGTGCACTGCACACACACTGCACCAGCCACCGCGTGTAAGTAGAAAAACCCATCATCGTAAAAAACGTCTCCGTATCTCAGAACTCGCAGGTCTCCGCCGCCCGTTACTTATTCATCCCATTATTCATATTATGTTTTTCAACGCAAGAATATAGTGTGCCCCGTACCTGCAGCGGGTAGGCGTATATATATATATATAATATGATATGGCTTTGCTCGAGAGGATATACGTGTAGGTATACGGTTTATGAATTTGTAAATATATAAAACGCGTATATAGGTACCGCGGTATGAGTACATGTGCACCTGTATTATATAGACGTAAGGTTTTAGACAAGTTATTTTTTTTATAGGAAAAAAACACAACTATACCTATAACGTATAATATATGTGCCTATGTGTGTGCAGTGTATGTATTAAGTTTAAGGGCAGCTTATTTTCGTCGGCGAACCCGCGGCGGAGGTAAAATTGAAAAATAATAAATACGCACGCCACCGTCTGAGACGTAGTCGATAGATGGATAGAGACGGATATAGCTCGTAGTATATAATAAAGATACGCAGGGGCATCAAACCGTGAATTTTACGGCGAATTTCGAAACGATAATAATATTATATTTTAACATTCACGCCGGACACTGTGGCTGCGTCTGTCACGCGAGCCTAAGTCTTCCTCCGGGGCGAGCGTTGAGCTATAATACATTTTACCGACAAAAAAAAAAATACAAAAAGTCACGTTGTCCTCGATGTTACGTAAATATTATTATGAAAACGAGAATATCACAATGACGCAAATCACAATGACAATGATTTTTTAACCACCTGTTTCAGGGAGCAGAATCGTCCGCAAGTATCCTGTACTGGTTTTCATACACGGCGAATCGTACGAGTGGAATTCCGGAAACCCTTACGACGGCCGAGTGTTGGCCAGCAACGCGGAATTAGTCGTGGTCACCTTGAACTACAGGCTCGGCATATTGGGTGAGTTGTACGAAAAATTAACGATCAGAAACCGTCAAGATCGGTGATATTGAATTGAGTCCATGCTACTTTTATGTGTTTGAATTGAGTTATCTTAATATCTTTGAATTAAGTCCCATATAGATAAAATGTCATATAACTATCTATTAGCTAGTGGCGACCTTTAACCGTGCACATTATATTATTACACATAATATTATTATTTTTAAATTTTTTTTCTTAATTGACTCTTTATACTTATTATTACAATTTAAAAAAAAAAAAAAACAGTGCATATAATCACACACATTTATTAGGAGATTACTCAGCCAACCTCCACGTGGTGTGTACCGAGTAACGCTAATAGGTTGATAGGACTCATCTCGAACAACCTAACAATATTGGTCAGACTCAACTCTACTCAAAAGTACTCAATTCAATGTTATCCGTCAAGATAATATCACATACAGGAAAGTCGTATTATAAGAGTACGTGGTCTAGGAGACTTGGGCGTATCATTGTTGTTACGTATAATGTTATATTTAATTGGGTTCTGAATTTGAAATAGTTCAATGAAATAATGAGAAATATTTTTTAACTGATGATTAGAAATGATCACACACAGAAAATAATGGAAATGGATTAACAACAATGATTTACGAATTACTATGTTAATTGCGTTTTGATACTATCGGTAAATACCTATTATAATATTAAATATTATAATTTTGATTGTTCACATAAATGAAAGGTTTCAAGAAAATAAATTTCATGAAATTTTAAAACCCTAATAATATAATATGACAATTGAAAATATACGAGACACATAATATTGTCAGCTGTATGTGATTTAATATCATATGTTTAAATAAAAATAACGCACGTTAATATACGCTTCATGCAAACGACTTTATAATTAAGCACTACAAATAACAAACAAAAAACAGAATATTATTATATTATATTTTATAGTGTACTCATAAAATATAGACGTTATAATAATATTACACGCATTAGAAACGACGTTTATTATGATATTTAAATATATATTATTGTTATTTTAAACCCGCGAGTAACGTAATTTTATATGATGACATAAATTTAACTCTATAGATATGTAAACTTTGTAAAGATATTATAATAGATAAGATATTTACAACTTTCCTCTTTCCATACCTAAGATAAACATTAAACTGTAACAGTCCTCTTTAAACAAAATAAGATGTACCTACCTATATCAGTGTATTTTATTATTATAATTTATCATACTAAAATATTTACCTATTCTGAAAATAATTTCTCTGAAAGCGTAAGGCTAGATTGATAAAATGTATCGTACAAATTAAAAAACTTTCTAAGATTATTGAAGCGATTAAAAATTATTAAATAATAAGAATTGGTTAAAAAATGCTAAAAACCCATAATATATAAATAATAAAACCGTTTAAATGGATTTCATATACAATTAAAATAATATATAAATTGGTTTAATTGCACAATATTCACTTCGTACATTTCCTAGAATACTTCGACAAACTTTTATCAAACGACTGTAACTAACTGCAGTAGCCAATAGCAGCCACTCGGTATGTATACTTTTTAAAATATAATTATTTTATTTATTCACACAGTTGTAGTGTAATTACTAATTAACATAAACTATAAATAACTCTGAAATTGGTATTTGATTAAGATCGTACCTAGAATAGTTAATATTATCATAAAAATAATTTATTAAATATTCATCCACACTGATAATTGAAATAAAAGCTGAACAAAAAAAAACACATTTTCCACAGTAATTCAAACATAATTAGTTTTTTAATTTAATTATGTTTATGTAAAACACTACATAAAAACTAAAAAAGTATAGAAGATGAATTGCCTAAAGCTGTTACTCTCATTTCCCTCATCCGTAACGCTACGTTCCAAAAAATATTCAATTCTTTTTCTGAAAATGGTTTTCTCCGCAGAACTCGCTTTAAAATTGTTCTTTTTAAGCTTATACGTTTTTATTTTCTGTGTGGGCGAAAGGTAACGCCAAAGATAATATATATATAAAAAAAAAACAGTATACCAACGTATTATTATTATTTATTATAATGTATAATATTATGATTATTTATTCCAAGATTTATGACTTAAATGATTTTTTTACACACATGTTTTTAATTTGTACAATATAATATTACATTCTAATATTACCCACATTTAAAATAAATAAATAATAAAAATAAAATGTCTACTTAAAATATGTTGTATTGTATTGAGGCTCAAAAACGTGTTTCAGTGGAACTAAAATTTAAAAGCATGTCATAACGCGGGTCACTGTTATTTATTAAGCAAAACAAAATGGACGTTTTTCACTAAACATTTGTTTCAAGTAGCTACTGTAACTACTTACACAATGGCTTATTTAATAATTAATTAGCATAATATAATAAATTGGTTTATGGTACCTACTATGCTCTGAATTGTTTAGTCACTGTTTAATAATAATAACTATGTACATAGAACTGTTTTTTTTTCATTGACCCTATATTCTATAATAATCTGCGTGTTCAGGTAGTCCGACAATTTAATCATTTAAAATATATATCTGAGACGATAATTCGAACGTTTTTTGAAAATAATATAGTGTGATATAATATAATATTGTTGTGTCACGTGCTCGGCATTATAATAATAAATACTATATTCAATTAATACAATATTAGATTAATTCGTTTCATAAAGGAAAAATCAAATGTTATGATTTATCTACGTTGGTAGTACATAGCAATTATAACACACCGTCTAAACATCTTTTAAAAAAAATAACTTCATTGGTATGAAATATTATGTAAATATAACTCTTGCTGTTCTTGAAAATAAATTTAAAAATTGTTGTTCGGTATACGCTTAATATTTCAATTTCATTTACTAGTGCAAGACGTATTTTAATGGGTATGTTGAGTTCTGAGTATTTACAAAAATATATTCAATACATTATTATATTTATAATGTTATTTTGAGTATACATTAAACATATTTTAACCACGCGATAAAAATAAACCATTACAACTACATTAATAATACATAAAATGAAATTGATTTATAAATTATAATATTGAACTTTTTAGCGACTGAATGAATAACTATTTGAAGCATAACGCTTATTATTATGTTTGAACATAATAATATTATGTTTACCCATTGACATAGACATTTGTTGTTTGTGTTATGAAGAAAACCAAATTTCCTCTTATTGACCCAACTACTGCAAGTTCAGCATACTTGGTAAAAACAAATTTTGCTCAATCGATACTAGTCAAATATTTGTTTATCTTAGACGTGTAGTTTTTTTTGGAAAATGTTAGTCTCGTCGTACATTGATGTACCAAAACTTATGTAGGTAAATAATAAAATATCACATTATACATTTAACAATATTGTACAGTATTTTGTAGGTATCAGTTTTATGACGAGGGTTTTTATTAATCCAGATGAAATTGAGAACATGCCATACTAAAAAAAATTAGGAAAACATTCTCATGTTAAACATTTTTAATCTGCCAATATATATTCTAAGTATCAAACACACATTTTCAATTTGTCGGAATAAAAATTGTATTATCATAATATTATACTTATTCGTGCTGGCATGGATGTACCGACACATATTTAACAGATAAAAATAATGAATAAAAGTATACAAAATATTTGAATTTTTGTTTTATTGCATTCAACTTATTAGTAGGTGGCAATATGTAAATTATTATTAATCACAACTGCTTAATCGTTTTAAATTTCACTTAATTATTCTATGGAACGTTGCTAACCAAAATGGCCTTGTTTGCCTTTAGATTCCAAGTAGTTTTAAATATCAGTTACAATGAAAGTGCTTTGTTTAATTATTTTACCGAGTAAAATGAATCCACAAGTAGAAAATATATTACAATATACTTTCTTCTAGTTATAATTAATTCAGTTTAAATTTGCATAGTATGGATAAACATGTATAGTGTGAAAACTAACTTTAGAAACAATATCTATAGGCGTATTTAAAATAAACAAATATTCTTTGTGTATAAAACTTTTATAAAATTAAGCAAACCAAAGAGTTACATATAGTTTAAAACGAACAATTTATAATGTTATATATTATTACCTATACATTAATTGAATTAGATCTCAGTGTACTTAAATAATATTTTCTTGAAGTTTTCAAGGTTTCCAAAAACCCCGTTAAAGACTAGTTCAGTATAATTTTAAATGAATTACAATTTGTTTTTTCCTTGGATTAACGTTAATTTTTTTTCTTTTTCTCGTTTAATACAAATTAATATACTATTTTTTTTTTTTTTTTATTAATCTTTAAAGCCCAGCGACTATGACCATTAGCTCATAGTGGGGTTTTTATGATTGTAGGTAGTAGGGTTTGTACTAGTAGGGTTTTTACACGTGTGTGTTGTGTTTGGCAGAATTTTGATTGGGCACCCGTAGGTATCTGACATACCCGGGTGGGGGATTGCGGCACTTGTTCTCCGGACACCGTGACTTGTCCGAAGAAAAATGCCGCCCGTGGCTAAGGAATCGAACTCGGGTCGGCTGCGTCGCAGCCGACGCCTTAGTCCGCTCGGCCACTAGTATACTATTATTATCGTCGGATAGTTCACATCAGACATTTTATGTCAATACGTTAAATTCAAAACACACTAAAATCACGGTTCTTAACAAATTATAAAAAAAATTAACTAAAATAAAATGTATATACATAAAAGTATATATAGCTATATTACAATAAATTAATGTGTTTAGTTCAAATGTACATAGTAATTTAATAGTGTAACATACAGATAGGTACATTTTTGCCATTATAATATAAAGTAAAAAATGACATTATGACGTATGTAATACGTATAATATTATAATATATATATATATATATTATATATATTATGTAGTAATTATTTATACATTTATTTATATTCATGTCTTGTATAGGTACCTATTTTATATAACATCATAATATTAAAATCAAATATTTTTATACTTACAATAGTGTGATAGGTATATCAACTAAATAAATTTATTAAGTTATTTAATATCGTAGGTATTAAATATTTTAATTGATTTTTTTTTTTTTATTATTTACTTCCTTCCATTTAATATAATTTTAATAATGAACATATTGTTTTACTCTCATCCATTTTTTTCTGAAACATGCACATAATTAATATTTTACACCTTAAGAAACTAGACATCTACTCAAATCATAGGTAGTTATGGTATATGTTTTTGTACAGCTCACATTTCCTATAAAAACCACATATTTTGTATGTATAATTGTATAGAATAAGTTCAAATTATAAAACGTTGATATGTATTTACTATAAGAGATAGATTTTATTGTTTCGACTAGCCATCAATAGAAATGTGATAAATAATATTATTCAAACAAATATAATAATCATTAATCATTAGAACTGTGCATAATATATTATTGTCCCAACGACTTTAATATTGTCACCTCGTATGACGTATTATATGATGTTTATAGTGAATCAAACAAAAATCGTAATCTCAATGAATATAACCTGAAGTATCCTATTGTCACGATGACAGTTTTGAATTTGTGAACAAAAAAAAAGACCCTTCAAGTGTTTAGGATTTTTCTCTTATCTCTTGACATTTTACCAAACACAAATCCACTTGTCTTCAACCAATTCTGGTTCAAATTTAGCATCCATCAACGATGACACAAAATAAAAAAAGAAAAAGAAAAATAGAATATGTTACGTTGTATTCATTATTCATATATTCATATACATTTTATTGACATGAAATTTATTTGTAAATATTAAATATTTTTAATTTAAAAATTTGGCACATAAAATTACAGTCATGTTTTCACCACCGTTTCTTTTTTTTTTTTGGTGAGGGGAAAAGGAATTTTAATCGATTTGCTTTAAATTACATATTATTGTATTCTTATTTGCGTTTACCATTTTATTATACATTTTGAAATATTGTTTTAATTGAAAAAAAAACTCAATTTTAGTCCATACAAATTACAAATTATGCAGCTACATATTATATTACAAAATTAAAGTATGGACACTTCAGAGTAGTGCATACTAATATTATAAAGATATATGGTTGTTTGGTTTGTTAAAACTTTTGTGACACTCTAATTTACAGTCTTGTGTTCAAATAATGTAGTATATAAATGTGACATTCATAGAATAATAATGGCTTAATTTTCTCGCGAAAGGAAATTTCGAGGCATCATCATTGTTTGTATTCTTTAGTTTTATAATTGGTAGGTTTCGTGTAGTAGACCTTTAGACCAAACTATATACTCGTTTGAAACCGCCTAAAGCATTACATCAGATGGTAAATTGAGGGAGACATGTAAGGTACGTGATTTCGGTTGGCAGAATGGACCATTGTAGTTTTTATCAAACATTTTATTATTAAGATTAAGACGTTGGTTAACAGTTCTAACGTTTAATGTTTTGAACTAAAAATTGTTATATATTTAGACTAGACAGTGACACCTACTACCTATAGTTGGTCTAAGAGTTATAATCGTAAAAACTTAGATCTCTATACAGATCCTACGATTTGTATTGAGGAGTTAATCTTGGCTAATAACCCAATAATTCCAATAACAAGTAAATTATTTGTACTTACCGATGAGTGGTGTCCTTCGTTCCGTTTGAATTAAATTATTAATGTTTTTAAACTATTAAATAACTTATTATAATATTATTATTTAACTAATTTTCGTCATAAAAAAATAAGTTCAAAAAAAGTTTATTCAACAATATAATTTCGGATGACTTATTTAAATACTACAAACAAGTTTTAAAACTAAACCTTAAATAAATAATAATAATAACTATATTTTCTATTTTACTTAGTTGTCCAATTATCATAATAAACAAATCCTCGGAGATTGAAAATAACCATTGCTATAAAACATCACATAAATATACAAAACTTAATGCATTACCTTAAAAGGATTCGAGCAATTTTGAAATAAATAACATTATATGTTTATAATAATATACAATATGCACTATTTTTTGACATCCGTTGTAATACATATTCCTTCGTTTTTTACTCACCGTGTGCCTTGCCATTATTGTTCGATAACATTATGGAGTTGGTGTTAAAGTTTTTAGATTGTCTAAAATTACCATAAATTTGTTAAAAGTACTTACTAAAATGTATACGATCCTTTTTACATCGAGGTGAGAGAAGTTAAAGGTCAAATGCATATTATATTATGCAACTTTGCATATAAAAAAAAATTAAAAGGTAGCCAAACCGGGTCACTTGTTTTCTAATGCAATTCTATAATATAATGTAATATAATATAATCGTAATAATCTAATCTAATCTTGAAGAAAAATTAGGCTACCCATTTGCAATTTAATTCACATTTACAATCATGGTCGTATATAATAATATTATGTTCGTCACCAGATTTTAATTTCTTACTACTTAGAACTAGCAATATTACTTAGTCAGTGACGGATTTAGAGATGGTGGGGTTGGGGGGTTTGCTAGGGAGATGAAGTAACCACAATTCCACGTATTGGGCTTTTTTTTTTATTATAACTTACTTATACATCAGGTATCACATAGAAAATAGAAACGTATTAGTTGTAGAGTACTACCAAAAAAATAGGTTAAATTTGTTCATAATAAGTACCTAAAAAGCTTTATTATCAACATTGCTCCACCATAAAAAATCCAAGATCCGACCTTCCTCTTAGTTGTTTTATCTTCTTAGATTGTAATTTTACTAAGATCTTATTATGTACATTATTTTGTTTCTTATAGAAATGTTTGTTCTTTAAGAAAAGTGTCATAAGTCATAATTGTTACATTTTAATACATATGATAGTAGGTACCTATATGCTTAGATAAAAATATATAATACATCAAAATTGTATAATAACAAACCGTTGGTAATTAAATGAAAAAAACTATATTACATATTTATGTTCACTTACAAAGTAAACTAGTTCCGTACAATATTATAACATAAAGGTCTTAGTTAATTAAAACGCACGATATAAAAAAATTTACAAAATAATTTGTATCGTGTCATTAAAAATATTTCCAGAATACACTGAACGCATTACCTGAAGTGAGCTTTTGTTTTTATTAGTACAAGGTAATCTGTTAACATCTCTATAATTGACATATTTTGTGTGAAAATGGCTCATAAATATTTATCTGTATCAAAACGATATTTTCCCATATAAATTATTCATTTAATTATTATATTTAATAAAACCGTTAATCTCGCTATCTCTCTCTCTCTCTCTCTCTCTCTCTCTCTCTCTCTCTCTCTTTCGTAAATTATACTGAAGTGTTTTAAAATCACAAAACACGATTTGTGATATATTATTTACCTAGTATTATTATTATTATTTGCAAGTCAGACTGTACAAACAAATACTTGAAAATTAGTCGTTTTAACAGCTTTCAAGTCTGTCAATCCACTTTCTACTTTGTGCCGTTCTCGCAATATTTGTTCATTCTATTAACTATTGCTCACCGTCTTCACAACTTTTGTTCCATCGAGTGATTTCTATACTGTTCTGTGTTCGGCTTCTATGCATTTCATTTAAATTATTTTTCCCTCGTTTATATATTTATTTTTGTTTCTCTTCCGTTTATATACGGCCCATATTATATTGCGTTGTATTTATTCCTTTTGAAGATGACAAACTTCCGTTTACGCTGTACGCTTGTAGTGTACTACGCTTCCCGAGCAACAATACGCCTGTTTAATAGTGGTTATATCAATGTTTTATATGACAAAAGTTTGTAACGACTGCGGTTACCGTATAAAACCTTTGACTTTAAAACAATAGAATTCGCTGTAATTATTATTCAACTGTAAATTTATCTTGTTGCATTCGCCGTTAAAATATACATAAAATACAATATAATATTAATTACAAAAATAATAACAATAAAGTATATTGTGGATCGTTGGTTTCAATCGTCGTTTACTTCTATCGTTTATTGTCGTTTATCTCTGCAATCATTTATCTGGACTTAATGTTTTTCGTAAATGGCGCAATACAATACGTAATGCTGTGTCAAACCTGCGGAGAACCTCTTAAAGTCAAGTACCTCTTTGTGTACTGTCGGAACCATATGGAATATCGATACAAGAAAATTCCTAGGAATGCCTGAAAACTACTTTGAAACCCTCAGCCCAATTGAAGTCAACATCAACAAAACCATCTCACTTCTCAAAGACTCAAACACATCGATATGTACAACTTAATCTAGGATAAACATTGTACTCAACAATATGCATCGTTAATACTAAATATTGTGTAAGCTAATAGCCTAAGTTGTCAAAACTGTAAGAATAAAAAATAAAAAATATATATGAGGTCGGTAATAGAAGTATAACTATTATTACAAATTCGTGTATGGATTTATATAGCATTTCATATAACCACATTAAAACTGGTTGAACATTTCAGTGGTATTGATCAATCATCAATCAGCCTTAATTGTAAATAAATTTTCATTTCATTAAATTTTGAGACATGGTCATAGGTTTAGTTTTTTACGGAAAACTATAATATAAAAATATCACAAATCTCTTAACATGGCATAGTTTGTGTGAGTTTTGGAAGAGCTGCTGAAAAAACATAGCACGATTGGTGAAAATACTCACGTACCTAAACTTGACTAAGAACACGTCGAAAATGTGCCAAAACGAACGGGACTTGTCCATGAAGGATTTTAAATCTCCAGACAATATAAGAACCTACCCTATATTGACCCTATATGTCTAACAGAGTTCTTAACTCTCAAATTCACTGACATAAAGCGTAAAATTGTGTCGAAGTCTTAGCATTATGTGACTTACAACTTTACCTACCATGGACCGGTAAGAATTCTAAAACAATATTATAAAGACCGTTATGTAATTAGGTCCTATTTTAGTATAGGACCTAAAGTATAGACCCTTGTTTTGTATCAATGAAACAATTTTAAAATTCTAATAATACAATTAAATATGCAGTAAGCAAATAATAAGCAAATTTGTAACTTTTTTTAAAAAACAAACAAATTATTTTGAATGTTTGATGTATATCTTTGTTTTGAAAATTATAATCAATACATACTATGATGTATTTTATTATTATTTTTACTATTCTAATTAGGTATATATACATTTATTAACGTTATATTGGATGCATTTTTTACTTATAAAATATTGTTTATATAATGTTTTATTTAAATATAGTTTCCATTTAAATTAAAATTCAAAGGGAACAAAAGGAACAAAGTAGGTTTCCACGAAGTTCAAAATGAATATTCTGATAAATTGTATTTTGCGAAATAAGCTAAATGTAATGGAGAACTATTATTAAGATACTTTAAAATAATTATAGAAGTGTAACGTTTCAAATGAAATTTTATTCAAAAGACAAAATAATTGAATATATTGAAATGTATGACCATTATTTGATGCCTTCTTTCAGTATTTAAAATAAGCAATGTCTCCAAGACATGGAATGACATAATATTATGATAAACGTTAGCTTTTACGTCCTCGGAAATAGAGAGAATAGTACCTTACCGATGTTACAATGAAATGGATTCAAAAATTAACTAAATATTTTTTGACATGGTTCGGGTATTTAATAGTATATAGCATACTTAATAATATTAACAATACAATTATTTTAATTTATCGAATAATCTATTATTATTCATTAGTTAAAGATATAATATTTTTATCTTGTTTTATTGAAGAGATCGTTTGAAAATTTATAAGCAGGTATACATCAGCTCTGAATCTCGTTTATTAGATAATATTGACTTTTACATGTTATAACTACTGTAACAGATTCTTTTTTTTTTGTTTGAACGTGATGTTAAAATCTTATAATCCATATTTTAAGCATTATTATATTAGTACAGTAGAAGCTTCAAATAAGGAACACTTTTTGACTTGGATAAAGTGTGTCAACTAATTGTTTCTAATAAGCGTTTGGTTTTATGTATTATAAAAAAAAAATTCAAAACAACTTATAATTTTTAAAAAAGTATATACTAAAAATAAAAATTAGTATTATATATTTTCATTATGGACTCGTATATTTAATACGAAAAACCTGGAAATTTGATTGGGCCTACAAAATGTGCTTTCTTGCGTGTTTGAATTACATACCCACTGATTTATAAAAACATATCTCTATACTCTTGGTTTTTGGAAATTTAATAACTTCCCACATCCATTGATTTTTCAAAGTGTGGTGAAAAGATTGTACTGCACAATACACATGAACGCAAAGTGCACAAACTCTCGTCAGGTATGTCGGATGCTCCTTGAATATTGATGTTAATAAGATGTTTAAAAAATGTGACTTCTATATTTGCATGTTGGATTAAATAGCTAAACATATTATTTTATATTTAATTTGTGTCACCATGCCAGTGAACATCAAGTTATATACCTATTGTGAACCAAGCGATTTATCATAATATATTTAATTTAAAGTAGATTTGCAAAATAGCTGAGTGAGTATACTGTTTAGTAGGCATCAGAAGCTGTTTAAGCGAAAATAGATTAATTCAAAAATGTATTTTAATTAGAGAATTTGTAAATATTTCATTAAAGTAATGCATGCTTTTATTTTTATGAAAATTGTTTTTACTTTTTACATTTGTATACAAACTGCTGGAAAATTGAATAAATACTTTTTTATATGTTCAATCTCAGTTCAGTATCTAATCGAGAGTGGTTCGCATGATAGATTGAAAGATATTAAATTACCAAAAAGTCTTTGCCTAAACAACCATGTTATCTTGCAATTCACACCTTCATGGTAAACAGTTTTTTTTAATTTTACTCATTTTATGAAATTACAATTTAAATAATATTAGAAAAATAATTGCATTATTTTTTTTTTTTTTAACTGAATTGAATTTAACTATCATTACAACATTCTGGTATACTTTGAATATAACCCTAATATAACTAAATTCAATGATATTCAAACAATAAAAATAATATAAACAATAATATCTACCAATGTTTATTTATAAAAAAAAAATATAAAATATGCAGTCAGAAAAAAAGTCAACTGTAATGGTAGGATACAATTTGATTGGATTTATGAAAGCCAGGTACCTAGCATAAATCCTTGCACTCTGATATTAATTTTGAAGGATTTAACTGAAAGTTAAAAAATTTAAACATTTATTTTTGTGCTTTAATTACTTTTCTCGTCAGTACTTCTCATTAAAACTTTTTTGTAAATGGATTAATGAAGCATAACGTTTTCAGGAATTCGACAGGAAAATCCCATTGAAGGTCGTTCTTGTCATTTGCTTTTATAAAATATCAATAACAATACTAATTAAATTTGTAAACATTTTAAACTTAAAACAAGCCAAGTTTTCCTTTTTCTTAATACATGCCAAAAAACCAAATCCTCCTACTCAAAAACAAGTAAAATATATTGTTTAGCTTATACAAATAATGAGTGTCCATTAGTTTTGTTTAGCTATTCATACTTACACAATAATTACAACTACCTGATATACACTTTCTTTCATGCTAATGATTATATTATGACGTGTATATTATTATTCATAGTTATCTCTTCAATTTTTCAACATCAGATACAAAACCATTATAATTTATAAATTTAACTGACATATAAAAAATTATCGATTTTGACAATATATTGTTATAATAAATGTTTGCTTGTATCCACGTTATTTAATATTCAATATTCGTTAAACAAATATTCAATTTTTAGGTCGGAATTTCATAATCCAATAACTCTTAAATTGTTAAATAATTGATTTATTATTGAATAATGCTGTTGAAAACGTTTTACTATCAATTGTAATTTGTATTCAATGAAATAGTCTTGTATTCTATATATAGTATTGATTTCAAAAAATTATAAGTAAATTGCAATTATGTAAATAAATTTCAAGTACTTGCTTTTTGGGAAAACATTTTAGATAATAACATTTCCTAATATCTATTTTGGTACTTTGATAATATTTTGTGTCGTGTGTACTTGACGTCTTATACATCTTATTATGAGAAAAAAATATATAATAAATTCGGTTATTATGATGTTTATAATAATACAATTTGGTAACACGGCATCTTGGATATGCAAAATAGATACATGGCCTCGTCTGTTTTCCAAGACTTACCTTTAGCATGTTTTTGAAAAAATCGTTATAATATTTTATATTGTTATTGAAATAATGAATATTTATTTATAAAACAAAGTATATCATTATAAATCTTGAGAGTAGGCTTTGAGGGGGCCATAGGGAGGGCTTTGTGACCACTTCCTCGTTCCCGGTATCTTATTTGTATGATTTTCACCATATGATAATATAATGTGAATAAGTTTAAGACATAATTCGAAATATAAGAATGATCATTGAGTAAATACTAATTTTTTGGTAAACAACATCGTGATAATTATTATTAATATTTTTTTTTTTTCTAAATGAATTAAATATTTTGGGTATACTTTTTTACTAAAAGAGATAAAAAATTATACTAAAAATTCCAAAAAATATTTCGTTTTGGATAAATAAATTATTTTTGACATTTTACTTTTAATAATAAATTTTCAGCTTTTCACTCTAGCATATTACCTACATTATATTAAAGTGTACAATATTATGAAATACAGTTTCATCAATATTAATTAATATTCATTAATATTCAATATAATTTAGTATATTGCTAATGGAAAATTCAGTAATTATAACAGTTACTAAATAAATTATAAATAATATAATATAATATTTATGAATCATAATTTATAACTTAGATATTGTCTTATAAATCGCTTCATAACAACGATATTATTAGGTATCTATATAAGACATAAGTAGATACTGCAAATATAATACTGTTATGGTTGTATTACTAGAAAAGTCAAATTGTATTGTCTTAAGTCAGGAAACAACAATTTGACGGAATTAAAACAACGTAATCGATCAGGTTACAGTATATGGTTCACGAGTAATGTTAAGTTCAAAATAATTATTCACATAACATTAATTTTTCGTTACGCATGCGTCATCATCGTTACATACAATTTATTACTTATATTTCCGTATGACTGTTCTAACACGATGACTCGTGTTCGTTTGCGAAAAATAGAAACAAAATAATTTAATCACCTCAACATGTGATGCGTATAAAAATGAATAAAAAAAAAAATATTTTTTTGAAATTAAGGTTTCGACAACTGTGGCCATTAGCCTGCTACTGCGGAGGAGGGTACTGTGAGTTTGAAAACGTGTGTGTATTTGGGCAAAGATTTGTCAATAAAAAACCTTTGTGGTCACCCATCCGGGAACTAGTGACTTCGGCCGGTGAGTTCATTCAGAGCACATTCGTGGCTAAATTCAAACTTCACGTCACATCAAGCCACAGAAAATATTATAAATAATAATAATAATATATCTATTATATAGGTACCTATATTATATACTACTATGATAATATAGGTATATAGGTACTTTTTTACCTTTCTATCAGTAAAAAACGTCATATTTAGGTGTACTTCATGGCTCATACAATATGCGCATAAAATACTTATTGGTAGGTAAATAAATAAATACGAGTAGGTACATTGATTGTGTTTGAATTGGTTTGGTATACTATACCTACACTATTTGAAAAATCGACGATCATAAAAAAACCATTATAAACATTATATTATTAGGAAACGGATTTAATTGTAAATGTATAATAAAATAAATGAGACGTTTTTAATCGAATAATAAATGTGCACGATTCACACCATTATAATAATTGAAATGAGATCAATATTGTATTTCACATATTTTATTAATTATTATACTCTATTCAGAATAAGAACAAAGCGGACCAAATCCGTCGTCGTTCGGGAATCCATCTCCCCTGCCTCCACAAATAATCACCATTAGCAGTATTAGGTACCGAATAATATTAACGAATCAGTCACCAGTTGGTCTGGCAGTGTCGACGCAGTTGCGATGAGCGAATGGTGTCCGTTCTTATTCTGAACAGAGTACAGTATAATTACATGTTTCCCAAATTAATACAATATTCAGTGGATTTGGTATTCATTGCCAAGTCGGTTGAGCCACTTTGAATTTTTAAGGGGAAAATACAAACATATATTAATGGTACTTTGATGCTCACGCAGTGCGTTACGTTAATAATATTATAATAATCATCGGTTTTTTTGTAATTTCTTACAGGATTTTTGAACGCCAACGGTTCTCCCAACTCGAGAGCCCGCGTGGCCAACTACGGCCTGATGGACCAAATAGCCGTGCTCCACTGGGTGCAGCAGAACATTGCACTGTTCGGTGGAGATCCGGAGAACGTTTCTCTGATGGGTCACGGGCCCGGAGCCGCTTGCATAAACTTCTTGATGATATCGCCAACCGTGGTCCCAGGTATGTTCAAATAATATACACAATTCGTATGACGAGGAATTATTGTGGTGGATAACACCCTCCGTATGGATATCCTCCCCATGAACCACCTCACCTTGGTGTACAGATGCCGTGGGATAAGCATGCGGTTAAAACGTTAATCCTACACATTTAACGATACGAATTATAATTATTAAAGTCAATATCTAGGTATTCAAAAAAAAAATTTTATAGCAAATATTATAATTAAATAATTAAAATTGATTGTATATAGGCCATAGGGATAGGGTATTATTTTTTGCTTTGAGGGTATACATTTTTTTTATGATTTTTAATACACTGTATAATATTGGTTTATTTGGCCATGTCAATATTATATTTAAAGATATTTTTATTGAAAAAATAAAATACCTACCTATATTATATTGCAGTATACCATACTCGTAGTTTTAAATTATAAATATCATACAAATGTTAAACAATTAAAACAAATTACGGTTTTTTTTCTTCCTTTTGTTTAATTTTTTTACAAAACATTTTGTACAATTTCAAAAGCATTTTAAATTTTATTTTAGACAAAAGATACAATACTCGGGGACATACGCGATTTTATATTTCCACAGTACCAAACTACGTATTTTTCAGTGTAGCAAAAAAAAAAATATATCATAGAAATCGATTTTTTATCTGCCGGAATTTTCAGTAGACGTTTTTTTTTTTTTATTATTATTAACTATAAGTATAACACTATAATAGCTCAACAATTATACTAATATAGTTTATAATAGTATTATATTTTATAATATACATGACAGTATTTTGATAACATAATATTTAACGGTTTATAATATGTGTTTATAAGAGATACTTAATAGGGAGATAAGGTAGGTATAACATAGTATTAATACGTTACGTTTATTAAATAAACATAGTATGAAATCAATGGAATTGACGGATAACAAATATTATGAAGGTCATTTTATGGAAAGTTAGAGACGGGGATTGGAATTTTATTTATGATTGTTGTTAACGCGATTAGTAATAGATTCGAGATAGACTTAAGTTCTTCGAGAAATTTTGTAATGAAATCTGTTGATTGATCTGATGAAGGAACATTAGCCGTTACCTTGGCGTATGTAAGATTCCGTTTCGACTTGGAGTTGACATTGCGTTGTGCCGCAGGTTTAATTTGATAGGACGATTTCTGCTTGTCGGTTTCCCATGTTTAGATATGATTTTTTTGTAACGCGGGTAACCCTTATACGATGAAGTATGTGGACCAGAGCAGAGAGCGAATTTGGTGGATACTGACAGTGATTTCGTGCAATCGCTGGATATATGGTTCTGGCCGCATTTGACGCAGCGTGGATGGTAACGACAGTAATTTGTCGTATGGAAATATGCTTGGCAATTAGTACATTGAGACGGAGCGGACTTTTTCCTTGGGATTGCCACTTTAACTTTGGTGTGGAGAATCGAATTTAATTTTAGAATGTCGCTGTTGTTATCGGCGATAATTATATCAGCTCGAAATAGTGGCAAGTTCACTTTGGTGAAACGATTTATGATATTAGTGACTCGAATTACATCGTGACCTTCGTTTATCAAACTGGTTTGTATGTCATTTGTACTGGTGGATAGGTGAAGGTGTCTAATATATACACTGTATGCCTTTGACGATTTTGCTTGATAAGTGTGGAACATTATCTCATCGTTGGCTAATAAATAGTTCATGACTAAATTGTAATTTGGCGCATTGTTGGTATGGATAACTAGATATTTTGAGGTTGATTTAAAATAAATGCATGGTGGCTGTATGAGTTCTAATAAATGTTTTGTGAGCGTAGAATAATCGTAACCACTACTTATATAAAAGAGTGGTGAGATAAAATGTGTTTTGTCTGGAGTTCGTGCTTAACTGGTAGTCGATGAGTTTGAGAGTTCGTCCCTATTACTAGAATGAGGTGGAAGGGATACAAATGCATCTGTATCTTGGGACAGAATAGCAAACTTGTTCGGCGAAACAAATTGCTTGGTTTTCTTCCCCTCTGTTTGAGGAGACAGACTTGAACTTGAAAGATGCCGTTTGGAAGAAGTCTTCGATGGTAAAGAGCCAGATTTCATATTTTACGAGAGTAAAACTACAGAAAGTGATTAGAGAAGCACGTGACGTCGTGACCGAAGTCGCGCGATAAGCGAGTGGAACTTAAATACGTGTGATAATCATACGTGCTATCATCGTAATGGTTGGCGACGAACTGTTCAGTAGACTTTATTTTAGTATTTTACATTATGAGTGATCGTCGATATAAAATTTGATACGAACTTAAAAAAAGCAATAGCTACTTTGCTACAGTGACAAATTCATATTATTATGTGTTAACTAGAATTTAAAGTTGTTCTCTTGTCGGACAGACACCTTGAGGCTCGTGCACGTATGTCAAAACCGAACAAGAGCATGTAAATATAATATAGAACATTGCTGTCTATAGGTACCAGCTATACAACTTAATGGTATACGTATATTATAATATTATTTGACGCACAATAACAAACCCAAAAATGTGCATAAGCAGCACAATAACGGTCTGTGAAGAATTAATAATGCCCGTAAGCCCCACATTAACATAATCACGTCTCCGCAATGACTCAGATTGCGTGTTATCATTTAAAAATTCGATCACCGGAGTCATTCTCTCTCTATTTATTCAGTTGATTATACGGTGCAGAGTTTTATCCGAGCTGCCTGCCTGTTTATTTTTCCCACGTAACAAGACGTTGTTGACTGTATTCTTTATACACATATAACATATTCATTACATCTTAAACCAGAATACCCGTACACTTGAGTAATTTTGTTTACGTGCGTCGAATAATTTCCGCGTATTCGGACGGGTCCAAAATCGTCAGAATCAGACTTTGCGAAATTATGCACCCTGAGATCGCTATATGTTCGCCGTCATGCGTATGTGTACTAAAGGATTTGTTAAGTTTACCTTTAAACAGACTATGTTATTATAAATAATAATACAAAATAATATATTTATATTCTATAAATGTACGATTCACCTACATGTATAAATATACATACTGCAACATGATGACGATCTGAAAATTATTGTAAATTGAAATCACTCTATATTAAATTAGAGTAAAATATGCATGCATAAATAGATCGAAAAAGTAACCAGAAAAAAAAATATTATGTTTTAATTAATATTCAAAAAGTGAAGTAATAATTTATATGAGACCAAATATGCATGTGTTACTACTTTGAAAAACCAATAGAATTATTATGATAGCTGGTACTATAAGATTCTACGCTAATAAAATTCGAAATATGAATTATGGTGCACACAATCTGTTAGTTAAGTAGATCAAAAGGGAATATTTATAAATTACAGAATAACACCGTTATTTTAAAGTAACACTAGACAACTAAGAATACAATTTCATGAAATTACAATATTGTAATTAAAATACATAATATTATGACCTACGGGCATAGAATTTACACGAATTATTTGTTTTAGTAAGATTAAATTTTTGATAAATTTTGAAAGAACTGTTTATTGGACCAATATTTTAATTGATATCGAAAAGTTCGGGAATTTAACATTTCAATTCAACTTTAAAATGTAAAAATGTACAAAATTATAACTTTTTAAATAGTTTTTCACAAATTACAGCATAATCGTTCAAATTAATACATTTTATGTATATTAAACATTTGCTCATCGTTAACGTCATTGTAAAGCAAAGATAACATAAATAGTTTCAAGACATAAGAACTGTAGTAGTACCTCTTGGGAGGCCTCTAAATTCAATTTAATCTGCCTTTTTATTTTTATTTTTATTTATATTAACCTATCTTAACCCATCAATTGTTCTTATTGATATTTTTTGGAACAGATTGAATAATAAATAAAAAAAAAAGGACCTAGAAATTATTATAGTTCAACATAATATAAATTAATATCAATTATTTATGTCGTTTGTCTAGTAATATAGGTACACGCTCAGTATTAGTTTTATTAACATCAAAAAAATATTTTATAACTGTACCCTGCATAAAATTATGTTTAATATGAGAATGATGCAAATAGTATGATATTGTATAAAAAAGTTAACTTCTTACCGTTAGCTTAAATATTTAAACACACTCGTTAATTTGAATACCTGAGGATGCCGATGAGATCTCATACGAGTTCGAGAATAAAAGCACGTGAAATAAATGAAATTATAATCGAATAAAAAATTACGAATGATTCAATTTCCTTCAAAATATTCTAAAAACAATGGGTTTCAGTCTTAAAAACATGTCTGTGGCTAATCACCAGGATGAATTATTGTTATATAAAAAAAAGAATATTATCATAGACTTCAGATAAGTACACAACATCAACTAACAAGTCTAATTAGCTGACCATTAATCTTCTTATAATATACCCTGCAATTGTCTTAGAAACTTTTAATTAAACAAAACCGTATTTTATTATTCAAACATTCCGCATTAAGTTTGATCAACAAACCACAATTTATTTATTTACGACAAACATTTTGTGAATTGAAAAACCATATTTAAGTTCTACAATAAAAAAATCTCTAGAAGCTATATTTGTTTTTCAATAAAGATATTATTATAAATAATTATGATAAAAATGATTTCTTTTATTTCTTCTGTGGTACTGTACTAATTCTTATTAAGTAACGAAATTAAACATCTTCCCATAAATACGGTTTATGACAGCTTATTACACAATATTTATATATAAACAATACATTGTGTCATAATTATATATTATACAATAATTATTTATGTTATTCTAACTTATCCACTTTAATTACATACACGTATCAATCCAGAACTTGGATATTAAAACTAATTATAGAACATTCTCATTAACTTATTTTTATATACAAAGTTAGCTTTGAGTATTAGTTTTAATGATGTTGCGCTTTATTAAAAGTTATCTTTCCTTTAAACTAAAAGTTTCGTGCATTTAATGCATAAACTAAAAAGTGAAGAATTATTTTAAATGTTACAAAAAAATTATTTCAAAACAGTTATTCATTTTACCATAGTAATGCACAACGAATACTTTTACAGAAACTACAATTTAATCATTTAATCATTATCATAATATGTTACAATAAAGCCATACAGGTATACATATTATAGTTTTAGGAAAACTTAAAATCATCAATTTTTATGTATTTTAAGAAAAATTAAAATAAATGGTTTTCTAAATTTATTTTCATAATTTGTTCTATTGTATTTCAAGTTCTTAACGAATTAGTGTGAATAATAATTTTAATGAATAATTTAGTGTTTTAAAATATATTTTTCATTTATGGCTTACTGAGTCCATCAGGTCTAGAATGCGAAGTGTTGACGTTTGGAAATCCTACTAGAATATTACGTACGTTAATATTACAGGTTGTGCTAAAGCAAAACAGACGTATAGTGTACAATAAATAATACTTATGAGTTTCCATTGTATTCCTCTTCTACAGTA
Source organism: Macrosiphum euphorbiae (assembly GCA_949089665.1). Classification (NCBI taxonomy): domain Eukaryota; kingdom Metazoa; phylum Arthropoda; class Insecta; order Hemiptera; family Aphididae; genus Macrosiphum; species Macrosiphum euphorbiae. The sequence goes on along the minus strand of CARXXK010000001.1, from coordinate 87,244,476 downwards.
AATAAACATTATGTGTATAAGTACTTAACAATTATTCCTTCAGACAACATTTTTAATTTTTGTAAAAAGCAAAAAAATATAACACATTTCCGTCCTATACTTAATTTTTATTTTTTATTCCAAGAAATCTGTAACTATTTTCAATAGTTAACTATTCATAATAATTGTAACTCTAATAAGTTATTTTATTTTATTTTCCGAGGGAAAATAATATGATAATTATGATCTTAAAAAAAAACAATTTCAATTAATTTTTTGAATAATATTTTTTTTTTTTTTTTAATTAGGTACTTAATGATTTTCTGTTCGATAAAATACTTCATAGCATTAATAGGTTTATATCAATTAAAATAAACGTGTGTTTTTACGTTATAATCTGTAATGAGAACTAATGACTCTGCTATTTAGTTTAAAAATAATTTTTCTTAGTAATAAATATCGTTGTACTTTGCATTAATAGTAATAACTAATTAGATATAGTATCAAGCTATAGCGGCGAAACTTAAAAAAAAAAAAAAAAATAAGATTATTTTTAATTTTATAGATCAAATTAAACGTTTGAATTGAGTTACACATACGATGCATATTATGTTTCGAGTATCCTCCGATGGCCGAACGGGGGCTCTGATATAATACACGATATTATGTCATCATGGACTTGGCTATTTGATCGAAACACCGAAAAATTCACGAGTTCCCTCAACTCATGTGCGCATGTGTGTGTGTGTCGGCGTGTTTGACGGAAGCTAAGAGAATGCGAACAATCGAAATGCACATGAGATGCGAATAAATTTCCATTCGCGGTGTTTCAATTTTCGAACTTTATGAATAATAACTTACGCCAGGGACATTATTATTATTATTATTCGTCTACAATATATAGCCCGCACACGAATAAAAAATGTATTAACGGATGCGTTTCTCGTATCGATTTTCCCGTTTCGCATTTGTATCCATTACGAACGGTGGCAGCTATTTTAACAGACCAGGCGATCACGAGGGCCGCAGATTCCGACGACAGTCTCGTGTACGGTAGACACGAATCTGTTTAATTTTCTCGACACATGTGTGTAGTGCGCATGCGTTAGTAGTGTCGTATGTGTATATGTGGGTGGGTGTATTTCCGTCTACGAGCGGACGTGGCACTCTTTCTTGTCAATGATATCCTCATATTTTAACCGAGCATTAAGTCCGCGCGCTTATCTTTAAACAGCCGATCTGTCTGGATGACTGTTTCCTTTCTTCACTCCCCCCCCCCTTTTGGGGCCTAGCTGTAATTTGTCACGCTTTTCGTTTGTCTCAACGTCTATAACTCCACTACTCTACCACCAACGGCACGTCACCGGCCCTGACTCGGGTTGATCGCACACAATCGTTTTGCAACCCACCTCGAAGTTGTTATTTTTTCAAAATTCTGATCAAATGCTGGTGTGTGTGTGTGTGTGTGTGTGTGTGTGTGAGAGGGAGATAGAATGAGAGAGAAAGCATGTGTCTTCGCATGTTTCTACGACACGCATATATGCATGTATTAAGGGTTCCGAGTATAATAGACTTTATGTCCCCGAAGCAAAATACAATGTGACGTGATATTTATACTATACAGTTTTATTATTGACATATTTTTGTGAAAGTCATTGTTTTTGTGTTGTTTTTATTACTATTATTATTATTCCTCGTTCCATTTTATAGTATTCATATATGAACGTGTCTGCATAAAACTCATTGTACAATGACAATATTCATTAGTGTTTTGATTGATTGAATCTATTATACGTTATTTAAAAAGTATGGAAACCGAATTTTTTATTTAATTATTTGAAACTTTTTTTTCTCGAATTAAGTGCCTCACATGTTCAAATAATATACACTGACCTGTATTAATTATTATTGTTCTATAATATGTATAATGTATAATACAGGCACTTTATTATTTTTAATAAATTGGAATTCGTTTTTTATATTGCTCACTAGATTTTTTTACTGACCATTTAAAATATAACTCCTCGGAGCCGGTAAATTGCGTCCCCCAAAAAAGGTCATAGTTATATTGCGGCCCATGTACTTTTAAAACATGCGTAAATTGCGTCCGGGGTATATTTGAAACGTACGTAAATTGCGACCCTGGTATATTTGAAATGTACGTAAATTGCGGCCTGGGAAACATTATACATGACAAAATGTATGATTTACAAGCAAAAAAAATTTCTACGTTAGACTATGTGCAAGAATTTTCTTACAAATTTTTACCAGTTTCTTAATTACAAATTTTTTATAATAAATTAATTTAATAATTACTTTTTTAACCATACACATTTTTCCAGACACATTATTATTAATTGCTAATAATATATTTTTTAATTAAAAACAAAAAACAGCAAAACCAATATTGATACAATTATATTGACAGTCCTAAGTCTGAAAAATGAGAAGGAAAATATTGATTTTGCAAAAAAAGGCTTAGACGTAATTATTACTTATAAATAAAAAATATTTAGGTAGGTACCTAATACAAATTATACCCTGGCCGCAATTTACGTATGTATAAAATATACTCAGGCCGCAATTTACGTATTTATAAAATATAGCCAGGCAGCAGTTTACGTATGTACAAAATATGCTCGGGCCGCAATTTACATAAAAAATTAAAAATGGGCCGCAATTTACAGCGACCCAAAACACCTACACCTTAGTATCAGTAACTTATTAAATATAAATTAAATATAATATCTCCATTAAACACAACATAATATTGTTGGCATAGGTTTATTTTGAATATATTAATAGATTCATTAGTCATTGATGACGATGCAAGGTAATTATTCCTATATCTATGTATTTGTAGCTATTCAGGTGATTTGGGTTTGACTGTTTTCCTCGTATTCAAGACGAATTACGTAACTTGTTGTTTATTGAAAATTAAGATCGTCTGTTTTAAATAGACAGAATATAACAAAATTCCAATAGACAACCATAACTGTTGATAACTTATTTAATAAGCCCCATATTTTGTAATAACTACATTTTATTAGATTATCATAATATTGTGAATAACATATATATTAAAATATTACAATCTGAGTGGTTTATATCGTAATAAAATACGTTATTGATAATTTATCCACACAGTTTACAAATATCTAACACAAAGATTAAAAAAAATATATATTTAGTTCGAAAACAAATATGATTCTGTTTATAAAATAATAATATGAACTAGGTACCTACTCGAATAAATTATCATTAATATTATTTAATAATCAAAAGGTTAAAGTATAAAGCATAAGAAAAAAGTCTTCGCTTGAAATCTAAATTTTTAATTTTTCTCTTTTATGTGTATTTTAAAAAAATGTATAATATATATTATTTGAACATGGACATGTAACAAGTATTGGTACAACATTTTTGTTTTGTTAGATTCTTGAATGTTTGTACATCGATAGGTACACATTTTTTACTTTAAAGTATTAAACATTAAACAGCTAATGTATACTTGGCATAATATTATATATTATTATAATATTTAAATAACTTGTATGAGGATTGTATTAAATCGGGTTGAAAATAAAATAAAATAATGACGTGAATACATTAGTCAAATAACTTTTTTCAATGAACGCTAATTTAATAATAATTAATTGTATGCTAATCGTCTGTACACCCCATAGGACATTGGTACAAAAGGAAATACACGCAATTCCGCTTGTAGACTTTGAATAATACAGTCTGTTATAATAAATTTGAATTGCTTATACTTAATGCACACCGTAGTTTTTATAAACGCGGTCACGCTCTACTGGATTGGAAAGGTAAAACACATTATTTAGAACAAGTATCGGTTTGACTATTATTTTAATAATTCCGAACGCATTCTGCTGACAAACATAATTTGGGTACCTATCACATTTTTTAATCAGTGCTAATCGAGATACTGGATGCGCCGTTCCTATCGGCTATCGTTTTGTTCAACGTTCACAGGTCGAGTGTGTATAAATTATATAAATACATTGACCATTCTCGCAATATCTCATTCTTCTTTATTGTGCTTTCCATTTGTTTACTTTTGCTCGTACGTCCGAGGTCCGTGTTTGGACGATTATTTTAATAATTATTCTTAACTTGTTCGGACAAACGTAATTTGGGTAGGTACCTACTTAATTTTTGTGCTAATCAAGATACCGGATGTGCCATATATCGTCACCTCGTTGTACATAAATTATATTTGACCGTTTACGTTTAGAATATCTCAGTCTTTTTGATTGTGTTTTCAAATAGTTTACTTTTACCAAAGATTTATACGTCTGGTTATCCGTGGTCGAGATTGTGCTCGGACAAGATATAAGATCGTATGTCAAACGCCGCCGGACACGTCCGTTCTACATAAATCTAATGTTTTTCTTCTTCCTCGTATCTATCTACATTAATCTATAAACACATGATGTTCTCTAAAGTGTAGTTTTTCAAATATATTATATACTTAATCTATTCTTAGTCATTATCTATTTGTTTTACTTCCGAATAGTGTAAACGTCCATGATATAAGCTCACTTATTTGAGATTTACTTCGATCGCCGTTTTAGCTGATCGAAAGTAATTAATAATGGATTTAATTGTAATTAAATTACATTGATTTATTATTTTAATCGCATCGTGCCACGGCAGTGTCGTTATTTTTAACGACCTTTACAGGAAAAACGTGAAAGAGTAATATTATAATTATAAGTCTCTATAGCTGACGCGCTAGACTTGGATATTGTTGATATCATTTCCAGTTATACAGTGTACATTAAAAAATGATTATGATAAATTAAGAATTTCGGAAATGTTTCGATTAGAATAGTGTAAAAGACGCATTGAGTACCTACGTATTGAGTACTTATTAAATTTCCGTTGTCATTGGAAATAAATGTATTACTATCTGATATCTCAATTATGATACCATTGTGTACGAAATACATTTAGGATTTTAACTTGCGAACAGTATAGGGTTTGATACAAATAAGATTCCAGTAGTCATAAACAAAATGTACAACCATTTGTAAATCTTTAATTTTAATATCCGTTATGATGGATCTAGAAAAATGTCATAAAAAGCTTTTAAACAATTTATTCATTATACTATTAAAAGAAATTATAAGAAAGCCTAACAATTGAATAAATGAATGAGACACTTAACAAATATTACTGACATATTTTTTAAGAAGATACTTTTAAATTAATTTTTCTTTAAAATTCAAATTTGTTGTTTTTAAGGAAACACTGAAAAAATGTCTAGTTTTCAGCATTTAATTATTTTAATGGACCAAGGCTGCAATTCTTTTAAACCTAATGACATTTTCTTTCCTGGTAATAGTGTTCTAGATCAATAAAACAAAGGGTACTCATTATACTTTCATGAATAACACCCTTTTCCAAGACCGACACTTGAATATTAATTCATTATATTTACAATGTTGTTTCTAAGCAATGGTCCCCAAATATTTCAAATTTAATTTTATGCGTCATTAAAATACTTTTTATTTAATTCAACTATGTGAATTTAGATTACCTATACAATTCACTAATATGTTAATGGTTATTTGAATGCGTAGTATACTTAGAATCTTCTTTATTATTTCTATGTTTAATTTACATTTGATTGGAATACAATTATTAAAAAATAAAACAATAGTGTTGTTACCGATAAAAATGAATAATATACACTGGTTAGTTGTTTTCCAAAATCTAATTGCAAATAAATTATAAATTTTTTTTGTATAATAGATATTGTATTAAGTAGGCAAAATTAAGCTCTATTAATATTAATAGTATTAGAAATAGTTATATAATAGTTTGAACCATTATAGGCCTCTTTAAAAACAACTTTTGCTAATAATAAATAAACTAAATTAAATAAAGCATTACAAAATAATTTTTATTTTATAAAGTTTATATGTAAAAGATAAACTGCAAAGTTACACCAAAGCTTTTGAATCCTCTCCAAAACCCTAGATTACCCCAATTTTATACGGTACCTCAAAATAGGTAGGTTTATATTGTAAAATTAAACAAAACGAAGTTACATACTATAATATGAATAAAGGATGGGACGGAATAATATACCTGATCATAATTTATAAGGTATTTGATTTTAACCTGTATCACTTAATACAGTAGTCATTAGTCAAATTAATATTTTTTTCACAAGAATAATAATTATTAAAATAATAATTCATCTCAAGTCTGTAAATAAAATTATAAATTAAATCTAGAATATTGTATCGTCTTTGATATCATAGATATAATATGTGTATAAGTAAATGCATAGTGGGATGATAATAAAATTGAAGGTGATAAATGACAAGAAGAAAAATGATTGACAACCGTGGATTAGACTGCGATGAGTGATGACTAACAGCACATTTTGATACAGAATTTTGTTGTAGAAAACATTATTAAAAATTAAATTGGACTTGCAATTACAGATGCACAATTAATCGATGTCAAACCCGTGCAGGAATCAGTATTCATTTTGTATGTTTTTAGATTTATTTTGATAACGTTTTACCCATTTTCATAACTACATACATATGTGGTATCGAATTAGAACACAAAACTTGTAATTGAGTTCGGTTTTATACGTGTATACATATGTTATACGATTATCCAGTTTAAGATCGTTCATTCAAATATAGACAAAGTTAACAGTCAAATCCGGATTGAAAATAATACCTAATCACTTAACGATTGCGTGCTCGTTTTCCAGGACTTTTCCGTCGGGCGATACTGCTATCGGGCTCGGCCCTGAGCAGCTGGGCCCTGGTCGAGGACCCCGTGTCGTACGCACTGGACCTGGCCAAGCAGGTGAACTGCACAACCGACGGGACCGGACACAACCCGGAACCGATCGTGGACTGTCTGCGGGAAGTGCCCCTGGACCTGTTGATGTCCGCCGGCGTCGCGTTGCCCACGTATCTGAGTGCATTCGGGCCCAGCGTCGACGGGGTGGTGGTCAAGAGCAACTACCAGGAGGACGTCATCACCAACCTGCTGCCAGAGTTTGACGGGTACAGCGGGTCCAGCGTGGCTTTTGGAGCCCGAAAGTTTCAGAAGTTCGAGTTCGGCAGTGGCATCAACAAGTACGACCTGCTGTTCGGCGTCGTCACGAGCGAGGCCCTCTGGCGATTCAGCTCCAACGACATACAGGTAATACGCCCAGTTCACGCGCCCATCACAAGTCCTATAGATTCCCATTCCATTCGTCGCGTTTGGTACAATCCAATGTACCACAACACAGCGTAACGTTGGCCCTGGTTCGAGTTTCTATTTCGTCCCTAAAAGATATAAAATTGCGTTCACTGGTAAAATACTAAAATGTACATAACTTTGTGATAAAAAAAAAGTATCATATACAATTATTCCTATGTGTATTATATTTTGTCGTCATAGTTGTGATCACATCCGTATGTGGTTGGACATAATATTATAGTATAGGCAGCAAATTAAACTCGTCTTAAAGACAAAGATGACATTTTGATGTGTTGGTTGTTCAACAGGAATCGTTTTATATACTGTATTTTACAATTTTCGGAGACTTTAATCCATTAAAATATGGCACTCTAAAGTTTAAACATAACTAGATGATATACGATGAAATATTATCACGTACGAAGTTCAAAATTTAAAATAATATGGACATTTTAAAACTCCGTGACATCAATACCTACTCACTGTAAAAACAGAATACTAGTGTTCTTTGACTCTCGATAGTTTTACCGAGCATAAATTTAAGTTTATTAAAAGAAACTGTATTATAAAATAAAGTTATTGCTTAAAGTAGTATAGTATAATTTTTATATAATATATTAGTTTAATTTTTCTTTATATTAAATTTTTTTTTTCTTCATTTTGTAACTTAAAACTTTTTTATAAGATCAATGTAAATATCTTGAAGTATTTTTTAATGCAATGTTTTTACTGTGATACTTCTAGTTAGGTATGAAGTATTTAAAGTTAATTATATCAAAAAATAAATATACCAAGGGTGTTTATAAATTAATATTGATTGCACAATATATAGGTATTTATTTTTATGAAAAATATACGATATTATGCATTACATAAATAATTTATTTAAAAAAAGATGTTCAGAAAATTTAAAATAATAATAGTAGACTTATAGCCATCTAAAAAAAATATCGGTGAATTAAGAAGTTGTACATCTCCGCTCTGTATAAAGTAATAATAAACTATACGATTTCTTGTGAATATAACATATTTTAATAATTCGATTCTACAAATTGATTGAAAATTGAGAGTACGTACAATTCGTATCCAGTCCATTGCATCCTTAAAGACGCAAAATATAATATGTCTCAGAAAAAAGTCAATAGAAAATGACTAAAAGTAAAGGGTTATATACTTATATTCATTATGTGTATATTATGGTGCTATAACTTTTTTCGATACGGACTCATATTTCAAAGTTTTTTTTCATTTTTATCCAGTTTGGTCGAGCATTTCAGAATTAAACATTCGATTCCGATCATCGAATAAAACGACGTTGCAGGTGTCCTTAACTGCGTTCATCCCGTATTGAATACGATTTCAAAAACCATTTAATTTTACCCGGCCTGGCTTAATTCGATTTCTAATGATAGGCGTGCCCACGATTATGTTTGCATATTAATGTCGTACAAATCTGAAAACGAAATACATAATACATTATCGTTGGCACCGCCACGCTGTGATGGCCGAAACGAAAAGCGGCAGAGGTTTGAGTAGAACAACAAAAAACTTTGGTCTCTTTAATTTCTCTTTTAGGTGTTTTCGAAATGACTCTGGAGGGAAATTTCGTTTTAACGCGTATAATACCCAACCACGTTTTTCTGTCACGTCCGATTCCCGTTCCCGCGGGATCGCCGAGTCGTACGAGAAACTTAAAAGTCCTTTTTTTTCCCTCCCTCGCCCGGTTTCTCTCCGTGTCACTGTTTGTCTTTTATACAGTTCCTCTCCCTCTCTCTCATTCACCCTTCCCTCCCCCACATCTCTCTCCTCTTCACTCTCCGACTGTGACTATCTGTCTATTATATCATTCGGATCCTCTCTCTCAAATCCCTTTCTGTAATATACATCTGATGCTCCGTCTCTCGTTCCAGGCCGGCTTTGAAGGTGACCGCCGAGACAAGATCCTGCGCACGTACGTCCGGAATGCATACAGCTATCACCTGTCCGAGATATTCTTCACCATCGTCAACGAGTACACGGACTGGGAACGGACAGTCCTGCACCCGATCAACACCAGGGACGCGACGATTGCGGCTCTGAGCGACGCCCAGTACGTGGCGCCTCTGGTGCACACTGGCGACATGCTCAGCCAGCCGAAGACACCTGCCGCCGATGACCTGAACAAGGAACGGAGGACCAAATCGTTTTTCTACGTTTTCGACTATCAGACCAGGGACGGCGACTATCCTCAGGTTAGTGTACGGATACAATATATTATACCTACCGCATATAACCGCTATGTGTAACGACATCACGATATTTTCATATCATTATAACCAAGTTTTAACATGAAGTAGTTTCGACTTGGTTATTAGCAACCAAATATCATGATATAATACGACGCCATGCGAAAAATAGATTACCTATTAAAATAATAATAATCCCATGCAACTCTCAGGCCTGAGATGGCCATAACTGTACACTATGTCTAAAATATAATTATATGGCGTCATAAAATAACCGACTGTCGTCCACTGCGTCTAACCTCGTAGACATGAAATTCTAGATTTACTTAATCAACATATTATTACGAATGTATAAGACAATTTAATATTATATTATAACTACTGTTGTATAGATATAATTTAACTGAGATAAAAAGAGAAAGTAATGTTATTATTATTATTATTATTATTATTCATTATCTGCCGTTTGACGACGAGACAAGGTAAACGAACGGTACTTTAAAATGCATAACAGCGAATCTGAAAACGTACCAAAAGTTTTTCAAACAAAATTAAATCACAACTCAATATTCAACATTGTTTTGGAATATATTAAGAAATAAAATAATATTATATTATACTAAAAACTGGGATTTGTGATACTAAAATCAAATACAATGAAAATATATTGCAACTATTATTGCACAATATTATGATATATACAACTAAGATATTCAATCAAATAATTTATTAAACATCTTTAAATTAATAAATAATAATCAATAAATTAATAAACATAGTCATCAAAATTCAGAACTAATAAATACAACAAATTTAGTAAATTTTTTTTTTACATATTACAATCATAAAAAATAAAGTTGTATGAATTCATTATACTCTCTAAGTTATAATTAATTACTACAACAAAATAAGACAACAATTAAACAGACTTAAATAAGAAATTAATGAATAAATAACGAATCAATTTAAAATGCGTAGGTACATTGAAAGTTTATGCTCCCTTGGGTTTAATCAATCTTATTGAACAAGTCTTGAAAATAAACGATTAGATTTTAAATAAATGATGATTGAGTAGGTATATCTTTTAAAATAGGTGCATAAAAGATCTCGTTGTAGTGAATATTTAATATGAAAAAGATGATTTGTCATAGAAATGTGCAACTTATAATAATATTGCACCTCAAGTAGGTATACCTAAAATGTTTTATAATATATTAATTTTGTTCCCTTCTAGACAGTTGAAAAATTACTTTTTCTTTATTTTGTTCAAAAAAATGAATGAATATTATTTTGAAGTAAATATTGTTTTAAATTCGAAAATAGATCATTCCATTTCTTCTAGGTTAAGCATACCCCATTGAAATTCGTTATTTTATTCGAACAAAGTTTTGAATGATTTAGGGAATTCGTTGGAATTGACTGTGCTCTGTTTTGTTACTATCCAATTCGCCAATTTCCAACAATTTAATCAAATCGATGTATACTTTCAATTCCAATTTCAACTTTGGTAAGTTCACTAAATCTACATGCGTTAGATGTCTATACATATATAGTAACTATAACAATAACTTTATTTATAAAAAATGAATGTTCTATCCCATTGTTTTTTAAGAATGGATTTTATTTGAAATCGAAGGTATAATTTGTAACTATATATAAATATATAATACAAGATTATTGTGGTAAAATAATAGTAATATATATATGAGCTAATATTATATTAATATCTGATTGACTATTGTTAAAACTCGATCATTAATCTAAAATCCATAAAAACTATGTAAAAATATAGTTTTTAATTGTATAATTAATATGAGTTCAAACAACTAAAAATATATCATTTAAAATAATAATGTAATATTTAGTTTTCTGTTTTTACACATCTTATTATTTAAAAAAAGAAAACATTTAATTGATTATAATATAATGTGCAAAAATGTATTTTAAACGATCATATTTAGGTACTATTTTCCGTTTTCATATAATATAATGTCTCAATGTAATAAAAATATGTAGGTAGGTACTGAGAAACAAAATATTATGATTATAAATTAAAATCCATTGAGAATAATATAATTTTTTTGAAGTTGAGAAGTCGTTATATACTGTACATATAATACCTAACCTAACCAATACGGGTAAAATAATCAAGGTAAACGACATCTATATTTGGAAAATTAGACATGATAATATTAAGTACCTAAATTTAAGCTTAAGTGACTGATGTTGAGAACTGAAAACTCATCAAAAGTTTGAAGTATAGGTATTTGTGCTTATCATAAATAGGTACAAACACTACCTATACCTATAACTAAAAGTTTTAAGACTTAACTTTAAGTTAAAAATACATCTTAAACGACCATTAATATAAAATAACAAATATATTATTACTAAAATGATATCACAATACAAATAAAATATTTTAAGTATATTATTGATCATTATGACGTAAATAATTTTACAGTTTCTTTTAAACTATTTTACTACTCAGTGAAATCATTTTTATGTATCAAAATAATATACATTTATGTTAATTATAAAACTTTATCTCCAATAAATCTAAAATATCTGTGTATATCGTGATGTCCCTAAATTATTATTTACCAACAATATTATAGTCATACGTGCTCAAGCAAAACAATATGCATAAAAAATTAGGAGGTTAGATCAAAAATAAAAATTTAGATTACAATACCTAAGTTAATACCCACTCTGTAGCATTTTTATCACAATTATTTTTTCGAATTATTCTTTCAAGATAACAAATAAATAACTCATTATTTGATAATAATTGCAATGATTGTATTTATAGTAACACCGTGTATTCTCTGCACACCGACATGTATATATTTGTAATTTTTATTTCTCATTACACTTCTACATTCGTTTAGAAGAAGTAGAAGAAATTGTAAAAAAAATTATCGTCGGAGATCAATTTCTGCGGGTTCACCTCTGTACATTATCTTACGACGTATATTATTATTTTTTTATATCGACCTTTACGAAATGTCTAACAACAAAACTGCCACAGTAGCGTATTTATGTTGTTGGTATGGTCTCCGGAATACAAATATAGTATATTGTAATTCCAAACATTTTGTATAAACATCGTGTAACGTATATAGTATTATTATTATGTATATACGGACGAGTCTCATTGTGATTTGTTACGGCATAAGACAACGTTTTTGTTTCGCATGACCATATATCGTATAAATAATACGAATATGAATAGGTTGACAAATCGCATACACACGTGGCACATATTTTTTTGTAATATATAGGCATGTGTATTATACGAAGACACCGGCGCATGTATTATTGTTATTGATGCCATCGCGGGTATATGAAGGGACGCATAACGCGTGCTACACCCACTTATATACCAATGAGGCACGGATAGTATAAGCCAATATAATATTTCGAAAAAATGTCAGAAAGTAGACAGGTGGGTACATGTTTAGGTGGGTAGGTCGGTAAGTGAGTAGATGGATAGGTACCTATATTGTAGGGCTGGCAGAATATCGCATACTTACCCTTATTATTAAAGTACAATGGACATAGAGTGAAACGTGTATCGGGTCTCACAAGGCGAAGGTTTTTTTTAACGTTATGACTTTATAAAAAATATACCTGTTATAATATGTTTTGTTGGAAGTCTCTGTATTTTGAAACTTATAATTATAATATATTATAATTATAATATACAATTTTACAAAATAACAATATTATTGTGTAAATAATGCAGCTGAGTGTAATATGTTTCTGTAAAATCATTCGTATATTATTCTGAAACACATTAAATTGTTTTGAACGTGTGAAAATATTGAACTTATATTGAGGTACCTAATATACAGTCTATTATTTACAATTGAAGGGTAGGGTTATACACCCTTCAAAATTTCACTACACTATAGTATCTATAGTATAATATTATTATTTACTTTAAATGTTATACACCATAACCCTTGACTCTTTGCTTCAATGATCGGTATTTGCTTAACAACTTTTTCTCAAAAAAACATCTTTATTTTCAATTACGTATGTATTACCAAAATATATGGGGCTGTTGCTTAAAAACAAAAACTGGAAAAGTCGATCAGCTGTATCAGTAGAGTGCCGAGTGAACCTCGCCAATGAGCAGGCAACAGTGGAATCGATAATAAACTTATTGATAGGTAGAAATATGGTAAAAAAAAACCGATTCTGAGCGTTCTGTGATGACGTCTTCTTATATTACTAAGGATATTTGTATGTATATTTTATATTGCTAATAGTACTTAATTTAACTATAAGTAACATGGTATGAGAAATCCAATTTCACTAATAACATTGTTAAATTGTATTAGTTAGTTAATTATTACCTATTATAATATTATCTATACATTTATATAAAATTATATTATTGTTAATGTTGCAGTTAACTTTTAAATAAATTCTTATAGTAGAATAATATTAATAGATTCATGGCACGAATAGCTTAAAAATTAATATAAATATTTTTTAAATGTCATTGTTTATGGTTGTGTCAAAAAGTTTAAGTCCCTACGAATATTATTTTTTTAATTACAGCAATATAACTAGGTAACTAGTTTATTTTACGTTTGAATATCCAATTTCGACAAAATTTGAGCATGAAATGTCTATCCAAATTAATTGGGCATAATAATATTAATATGTATAAATAGGGATCAAAATTTCCAACAAAAAAAGTTTTTCCGAAAAAAACCCTGGTTGTTTCCAGTTTTTTTCGGAAAATTTGGAAAAATTGTTTTAAATTAAAATTATTTTAGAAGTCATTTAGAAAATATTGTTTTGACGAAAACCCTGGTTTTTTTCCCGAAAAATTGAAAAATTGAATGAAAAAATGGTTTTTTTTTTAAAGAACTGAAAAGGGTTCTATACTTAATATATTATAATTTGTAATATTAACTACTAAATTACTAGTTAACTATTAAGTATTTACTATTTAGTTATTTCTTATTAGTTATTAATATTATTTAATTTATTATATTTATAATATTTTATTACCAACTCACTAACTTTAAAAATATAAAAACTATCAAATAGTTACTAGTCATCACTCACCACTCACCAGTCACTGTAATATAATTTATAAGCCTATAATAAGCCAGTTACTATAATACCTTATTAGTTATTACAAATATAAATAGACAATAAGTATACAATTTTTAACATTTAAAAATACAAGTGATCTATTTTCGGGGGAATACACTCTAGAAATCTATTATTTTAATATTCTCCAATTTGTCCACGTTTCCCGAGGCTCTGGAAAAAAACGGTTTTTTCCCTAATTTTTCAGGCATTTTGATCCCTATGTATAAAGGTTTTATAGGTAAATGATTTTAGATTGATCAATGATCATTGATGCATTTTACTGTTCCAAAAGGTGACGATAGATCCGAAAAGAAACCACACACACTTCAATGTAAAACAAATACATTCGTCGCTCTTCTCAGAATCTAAAATTAAAAATCGATTTTATAAAAATAGTAATTTATTCTAAAAACCTAAATTGTTATAGTGTAGGTAGATATTCCAATAATTTAGACACATTATTGTGAAGAGGAAAAATGTGTCTGAATTACATTTGAAATAAATTCACCCATGTATTATGCATTGTATAGGTACTTACTTGTAATACGTATCAATGTTTTATTATTTACTTATACTTACTTATACTCATTTTAATATTGCAGCGGACAAATGTATATTTTGTTTTCACTTTTTTTTATGGTTTTACATGCTTGGCCTGATCCGGTCGTCTCTGGTGGTTCCTATTTCACTTATACCTATTATTGTTACGGACCAATAAATCCCGTAGTTTCCCTGTAAACTCGTTAACATAGAATTTCTGGTTTGCTGCTTTTTATCGATTCCGAAGTCATACATAATAATATACATAATATATTATCATCACATAATATGACCTCCGATAATATTTATTTATTTTTTAGTTACTATCTCCTTTCTTACTCTGTACAAGAGCGATCCAAGTCAGAGGTCAAATTTTTTTTCCATTTTATTGGTAAATACTAAAGTTAACCAGCTGGGACAACGAGCGAACTGCTTACCATTTCATCATATGAGACATTAAATACATGTTTCATTTTATTGGTAAATTAAGGTGTTCATTTTTGTGCTTATACGAGTTACTATATTTTAGTGTTTGCGAATAACTGCAAAATACAAAACGTATATTATATACTAGTTGAAATCACTTACACATCGTTTAACTAAAAATTAAAGTAATCGGGTTATTTACTGGATTTACAAAAATCCAAAAGTACCAGAGTTACGAAAATCAAATAACTTTGCCGTATACGGAACCAACACGGCCATTACGTATGAGAACGTGGTTACGAGTTTTCTAGTAGGTATACAAATGGAGCCGCCGACATGCGAAATGGTGAGTGGGGTGGATAGGAGTCGTCGTGTAACCGTGTAAGGAACGGTTAAGTTGGGTATAGGAGAGGCCGTGACGTGAACAACAAAAAAAGAAAAAAAAACGAGAGAAAAGAATAATCATTTCGCTTTTCCGCGTGATACGCGAGTTAGATCTGTCGGTTAGATAATATATTATATATACGCCTTTTTGGATTTTCTGCCCAAGTGACTGCAGTGCTTGGGAGTCGGCTGAAAAAAAATACGTCTAGCTATAACGAGATTTCTGACTTACGGACCGATCTCGTGTGTGTATAATGTGTATATATGCACACTGAAAACTATGTGTGTGGTGTGTACGCAACTGTACGCGGTGTACCCGAAGGGATTAACATCGTCTCTTGGGTAAGTGCGGTGTAGCAGTTATCTTTAAAAAATCGCGAGAGGACGTTTTGTTGTGCGCGATAGTGAGGCTGAAATTAGGAATGAGGAATCCCCATCAGGTCGTTCAAATCAGACCAATTTGAATAATATCGCAGGATTTACCTACAACTTTAATCATGGTATGATAATATAATTTATAATAATATAATATGCGAAAAGAAACTAATTACCTACCTACTATATTACAGCATGACAATGGTTTTCGCCGAATTCTTTACAGCCCTCGCGTTGCCGATAACCCTCCGAGAGTGCGCGTGTGTGTGTATTTAAATAAAACATTTCTGCGGGTTAACCAGTGTCGTTGTCAAATGAGATGAAAATAACAAAGGAAGAAACACTTTTAAAAGTCATATTTTTTTTTATGTGCCACGAATTGTATATCTAATTGATACGGTGAAATTAAACGTGTAATGTGGAATGGATAAAACACCGAGGAAGTAATGTCATTTGTACACGTGCGAGTAGGTCAAAAGAAAGAAGAAAACGTGATAAGGGAATAATATATATCACACGCACTCGCGTGCACCCTTATACATAGATTTATTCGTATGTTTTTAACCCCCTGACATCGCAATGGATTAGAATAGATTTTCTCTGGTTATTTATTCCTCGAGACTTATATTGCACCATTATATAGGCCCTTTGTAACGCTCAGTACGTACCTACCTACCTAGAGGTTAACCTAATCCAACTTCACTGACGAGAAAAAGCTTAAGGTATTGTCAAAAATGTAATTTTTTTCATAAAAACGCGCATGAAATAATAATTACATTTTTTTTTTTAATCTAAATTTAATGTGACACGTAAATAATTTAATGGTAATAGTTACAATAAACAAATATAAAATTAATCCGGAAATGTATTTTAAATTACTTAATATATTAAAAATAAATTACAACAATTTCGCCTTTTAGATTTCTTTAGATCTAGTTAAGTAAATAAATAACCTTTATAACACAAATGGATTTATACAAACTATAAACATTCCAAAAAATTCTGCACTGTGGCGTTAAAATACTTCAGGCGTTAGAGAAATTTGATTATAAAATTACAATAATAGTACAATAATCCAAAGAAGACAGTAAAACATGACTATACAATTTATTAATAAGAAAAGCTAAACAATTATTTTATCAAGGTAAATTATTAAGAGCTCAGTCTGATGGTAAACAGGTATGGAATATTATTAATGAGGTTATAGGAAAATCAATTAATAATAAAACATGTGATATTAATAAAATAACAATGAAAAATGGTTGTAATACTGAATCAAAAATAGAAATTTGTAATACATTAAATGAATATTTTATTAATGTAGGAAATAATTTAGAAATAGAACACATAAATTATAAATGATACTATATTTTTTAATCCAATACATAGTGATGAAATAATGTTACTCTTAAATAAAATAAAAGACTATAATTCTTTTTATGAAAAGAATTTGTCTAATTACATACTAAAAAATACATATAAAACCATTTCATTACCATTGTCGATTATTTTCAACAAATCTCTATCAACAGGTAAATATCCATCAAATTTCAAAAAATGTATTGTAATTCCCTTATTTAAGGCAGGTAACAAACTAGAGTGTGGCAATTATAGACCGATATCCATATCTCTAACATTATCAAACATTTTTGAAAAATGTTTAAAAAACAGATTACTTGATTTTTTAAATAAAAAAGTTTCTTTTCCAAATGTCAATTTGGCTTCAGGCCTGATTTATCTACTATAAATGCTCTTTTTAAGGTAGACAACTTTGTAAGGAATAATATTGATCATAATAATAAAGTAATGGGTATTTTTTTAGATGTACATAAAGCTTTTGATAGTGTGAATCATAAGCTACTGATGTTCAAATTAGAAAACGCAGGCATTCGTGGCTTACCATATAATTTAATTAAATCCTTCTTAGGAGACAGAACTCAAAGAGTTAAACTAAATGATACACATAGTGATATTCTAGAAGTATCTTATGGTGTACCACTTATTATTTAGGTCCCTTATTATTTATAATTTTTATAAATGATCTTCTTAAAATCATTACTAATTTAAATACTGAAATTCTAAGCTATGCTGATGATACTGCTATTTTGTTATCTGAACGAACAACAGATAGTCTGTATTATGAAGCAAATAGAATCCTAAATAATATTTATACCTGGTTTTGCAAAAATAAATTAAAACTTAATTTGTTGAAATCCAAATACATTTTGTTTAATCCACAAAAGTACAATACTTTGAATACTAACGATTTAATAGTCCATTCACTAAAATGTGTCTCAGATTTTAGCAATACTTGTAAGTCGAAATGTGTTATTCTTGAAAATGTTAAGGAGCTAAAATACCTTGGCCTTATTCTAGATTATAGATTTAAATGGGATAGTCATATCAATTACTTAAACAATATTTTACGTAAGTTCTTTTTCATATTTAAAGAAGTCAAATATATTTTTAATAACTCATATAAAAGAATTATTTATTTATCCTTGGTGCAATCAGTTTTTAGTTATGGTATATCAATATGGGGAGGAACTTACAACAATCATCTATCTAGATTATTAACAACTATAAACTGCATTATTAAATATCTTCTAAATCTATCATTTCAAACAAGAACTACATTAATTTATAAAGAACTAAAAGTCAAGGATTTTAGGTATATTTTTAATTTTAATACACTAATTGTACTTAATAAAAATAAAAATTTAATTATCCCCATTGACATGATCATTATACAACATATAAACATAATATTAATATATGCCTACCTAACTATAGTAAAGTTTTTGGTTAAATGAGTATTACCAATTTTTTTTTTACTTAAATTATTTGTTTCATAATCATTCAAACTATGACGTACAGATATTATAGAAAACGAAAATAATAAAATACACTAAAACATTATTAAGTTGATTGGTTCTCCCAATTGTAACAGTACCTACATCAAGTTTGAATTTGTGGGTGTACCTGAATAACGTCTATATTATTATCAAGGCGCATACAATAAAATTACCAAAAATTATTAATTTTTTTACAGTCGTTGGAATAATTATTGTCTTTTCGTTTGTCCGTAGCAATTACGGTAATTAAAAATTATCTGAAAATGAAATCTATCATCAAATTCGTGACGACCACATTTAATAATAATAATAAAAATAAATTAACTGAACTTAGTAATGAATTCAATTCAATTACTCATCAACATTGCAAATGAACAAAA
Source organism: Macrosiphum euphorbiae (assembly GCA_949089665.1). Taxonomy (NCBI): domain Eukaryota; kingdom Metazoa; phylum Arthropoda; class Insecta; order Hemiptera; family Aphididae; genus Macrosiphum; species Macrosiphum euphorbiae. The sequence goes on along the minus strand of CARXXK010000001.1, from coordinate 87,224,949 downwards.
AAATATATCTAAAAAAAACGATTGGTATGGCAGAGAATTCTGCTGTTAACTGAATTCATTTACGATAAGTACACAAAATAATTTATTCCATATTTTGTTCATGTATATTAACCTGATTTCTATTAAAAATGAAATGTGTATAATATACATATAATACCCACAAATTGAAATCAATATAATATTATGTTCAATTTTAATTAATCAAAAACTTCGTGTTTTAGTCTAAGACAAGTCGCAAAATAATAAATAAGTTGGTAAATTATTTATATAATAGTTTATTAAATGCTTTCTACGAAAAATGTTACATTTTATTTTTAAAATATTTTTTAATAGAAAATGCATAATTCAAATTAAATTAATTCGATCGAATTATGTATTTTATTTCTATTTTGAAGGCCAGTTGGGGAATTTTACAAATAAAATATAAATTTTAAGGTCCAATGACTTTGTAATTCTATGGTTTTTCTAATTAAAATTCAATATTTACACATTACACTGTAGAACCTTTGCCATTATGAGTAAATAAAAGATCTATGCGTATTACATACAAATTAAATCGTTTTACGGTAAACATATCCACTGACTTGATTCATTATTAATTGAATGCACGTGAATTTTAAAACAGTAAAGAGACATGTACGTGAACACTTTAATGCTTTTGTGACTGAAAAGTAATTATAAACTACGGAAAAAAGGCTTAGCAATAAAAATTATCGACGGCATTACATTTAAGTATAAATAAATTACAAACGTCACGTTTGTGTCTGTACTCTATAGGATTATCATTTGCCACACTGGCGGCCCTTAAGTATAGAAATCATGATGGGTAAAAAGAAACAGATAAAAAAAATAAGATCAATGACGAAATAATTGCTTGAACAATATATTTTATTGTTCTGCTCGTTGACAATAACAAACGTGGTAAAACTATACGTTTATTGTGGCATGATTCAATTTTAAACCTATCTATTAAATGATAATAATATCACTTAAAACAATATAATTACTAATTAGACGATATTATTTTAAATTATATGATTAATTTGAGCTTATTGTCTGAAAGAAATAGGTATGTAGTTATTTTTAAATTACTCGCTCACTAACGAGATAAAGTGTCTATACCATGAATACGAATCGTTATTTTTTAGCACCCAATCGATAATAATAATATACTAATATGGTGTACATTAATATCGAAATTAACATTTAAGTATATACATCCGAGTTAATGCAGTTTCGTTGTTCGCAATCTCCCCGAACAGTTTTAAAACAAACGAAAAATATTACAATTCTTATTTCTAGTGTTAAAAAAAAAATTAAAAAAATAAAGTTCGCACGTTTAGAATAAAAATAAATAAAATGATGTTTTTAGTTTTATGATTAACGGTCCAGGATAAAGTTTCTGAAATAAGATAAAAAAAAAAGCATTTATATAGCATATACAAAATATATAATATAATATACAGAGCAACGTATAAAATATTTAAGAGTTGAAAATGTACTATTTTTTTTTTCGTTGAATAAAAAATGTAGTACGTTAGCCAGTCGTATGGGTACTTTAACATTTTCGTTATATGTATATACTACCTATATTATCGCTACGCGCTTATATGCGTATGTCAACGCCCAAATCATATACATAGGTGTAATGATATATATACTTAGGTACTTACATACATACATACATACATACATACGTATACATACTTATACACATACTTATATACATGCATACATACATGAGTACACACATATTATATTCATTATAATAAACATATTATATATTATATATATGTTGCGATCTGGCAGACCAGTGAATTAAAGACAGACACACTCTCGTTTATGAGCCGAGTACACACAGTAACACTGCAGCTTGCCAAGTGCACGGCGACGACCGGTGCTGATATACGTTTGTAACGCGAGAAAAAAAATAGCGACAGCAGACCAAAAAAAAAAAAATAATAATAATAATAGTACAAACAAGTTTTCGAGGGCTTAACAAATTTACACGGCCGTTTCACACGCCGCCGCGAAAAGTGCTAAAATCAGCACCGGCGGGTCCGAATTAAACACCGTAATAATTCACCGGCGGGTAGGTATATACACCTCTCTGCCGCCCCCACCCCCGCCTACCCATATAGGCTATATAGTTTATGGCGATATAAACTATATTATATATTATCTGTGTGTGCGTGTGTGCACGTGGCCCCACGATGTCTGCACAGGTTAATAGGCATTAAAAACGTCGAGTGTCAAAATGTATGGTGCTAGTAAAACCGTTGTTGCTGTTTATGCTAATCAGATGATTTAATAATAATATTAAAATATTATTACCGACTCGTAGTTATACGTACATAATAATAATATATAATATTATATAATTTATAATGTTGTACTCGGGCGGGACGTGCCCTCGACGGGATTTCCAACTGGTCGCGTCCGTGCCAACCGATTTCGAGTGGCCGCGACCGTGTCTCGTGCGGGTGTGTTTGCAGGGCGTGCGTGTGGGCAAGTGGGTGGTTGCCGGGTCCGGGTGCGGGGGAGGGGGGGAGGGGTTATTTAAAATTGGCTGCAACGAGACCGTGCGCGCCGCCACCGACGACTTGTGCACTCGACTGCCTGCAGACCTGTCGAGTGTGTACGTGTAGTTGTACGTCGGCAAATGTATACCTACCCATTATTATGTGTATATTGTTATGTCGGTGCTCGAAACGCGAACACAAACGATATTATAACAATTATTCTCTGACCGACTTTTGAAACCGCGGCACGTTTGACGAGCACAATAAAATGTAATATTATATTAATTATTATTACTATGTAATGTTATAACGTTAATATTATATAGGTACCTACGGGGGGCTTCAGAGACTTGGTTGAGGGGGGGAGGGGGTGTTGATAAGTCACAATTCTCAGTATAGTATAATATGTTTATTGTTTGTACCTAATTATGTTTTTAACTAAACAATTTTTTTGAAATACGGGCTGAGGAAGCGCTCTAGCCCCCCTCCCCTCCTCTTCCACAGCAGCTCCTGACTATCTAGTAATATATTAATATACGTCGTCGTGCTGGTTTTTTCCGTTTATACGGACCGCGTTTTACTGTGCACCGATAAAGTCATAATTGTTTGAGTCATGCAGGAGATACTTCATATGACGTAATATTATGATAGATAATATTACGATAATATTATTTTCATAGATAAATATTTGTCAGTCTTAAAAAAATCGTCGATCAAAGTTCCAAAGTAGTAAAACACACATAATTTTTTTTTTTCACAGTAGTTAATCACATATTTTTTATTTTTTATCGACAATAAAAATAAAACATTAACCTATGTCAATAATGAATAATTGCAATTAAACAACGTCGTAGACTATTATATAAAATATATTTTATTATATTCCATGGAAAAACAATATTATAATCAATGACATGTGTAAGATTAGATGCTTTTAAATCCGATTACATGAAGTTATATACATCCTAGTTTACAACCTCGAAGTAGATAATATGCGAATAAAAAATAAGATAGGCGTGACCTATGTCGGCCGAAGTTGGCTATAATTAAGTTTGCAGTACCTAATCTACTTAGTCACTTTTGGGTACATTCGGTATAAAAACATGCAAATACATCAACGTCGAGCTTTAATATAGTTTATCCAATAACTATACTGTTGCATGTACTCGGTAGAGTTTGTTATTGTTATTGTTGAAACTAGAAAGGGACAAGCAATTTTAGATTCCGGTTTAGTCAATATATAGTCGATCATAGATCTTCGGACGGCTTAGCGACGGATCAGTCATATTTATTTACCGATGTCGTATATTTTGAGTTTTGAGTTTTTATATTATACTGTATATTAGAGATACAAATAAAGTGCAATGAACATAATAATATTATGTGTAATGATACGTCATGGTTATCGGTTTTACAAAACATTGAATTTGCCTATACTTTGTAGGACCAATTAATAAAATCCTATAATTTTAAGTTAATTACATACTTTAACAATACAATAATGAATTAAGGGGCCCGGGCCAGTTTTATGAATTTTTCGCAATTCTATAAGATTTGAAAACAAAATTTTATATTTTAGTTGCCGTCTTAATTATTATAATTCTTTTCCACTAATCTACTACCCGATGACTATTTAAGGGGTATATTATATAGAAAAAAATGACTTCACGGGTATAATTCTCAGGCCTTCTAGAATTGTTGGGTTTTGATAACCATTTTATCTGAAAGAAGATGACTTCCTACAGGTCGCATCGAACTCCAATATTTATTTTATTTCATACAATGGTATAATATAATTTATAAAAAAAAGCTTAAAATTGTATTATTTTTGAAGTCAAATTATTTAGTTTGAGATTAAAATATTGAATAAAGGGGTTTGATGCGGCCTGTTACCTGTAAATAGATGTCTATTAATTAAAAAAAATATATCAAATTTGGTTGGTTTTACAGAACAGAATCATTATTCCCGTTGAGCGTATTTTTGTCAAAAAATTACATTGGCACCAGGCGCAACACCATATTATGTTGATCAGTGGCATACGCAGGGTTAGGGTTCTAGGGTTCTGACCCCCTCCCCTGAAATTTCTTTTTTCTGCAAACAATTCTTATTTACCTCCATTTTGATACACACAGATGACAGAACAATTGTTAATCATTTTTGATAGATATAAAATAAACTGTTGAATATGACAAAGACAAAGAAAAGTCTAGAAAAGAATAGGTATAAATACTTCAAAAATAAATTATGGATTTTTTATAATATTATTTATTATAATTTGCTTAAAATCTGGTGCAATATTGAATTAATATTCAATATACTTTCTTTGTGTAAGGTAATATATAAGGTATTCAAAAACTCATTAAGGTAGATCTTTTGAAAAAAATTATAAAAATAACTTATAGTATGGTGTACGATAAAATACTCAATACTCTGTAGTATCTCAAAAGTGCTATAATACAGTGATTTAATTTTTCGATTCTCAGTAGAAAAATGAAAATATTGATTTTATAATGACGTCTGTTTTTCCTGGAAGGTTAAATTTTTGATTGTTTTTTATTTTACACACAAAAATAACGCCTTCTATAAATAAATTAAAAATCTCAACACTTTTCTATATTATATTATGGTTGTTGATATTTATTTTTTAGTTAAATTAACAGAACACTAAGTGAACCACAATTATAGTAGCTTTACCTTAAGAACCATCCAAAGTTGTATTCTAAACGTGTAATATTTTAAATTTTTTCTTTTCTTTACCAAATGCAATAATTAATAGTAACATTAGTAACTTTACAAATACAAAGCGTATCATACATAACATAGGTTCCTAGTATATTGTTTCAAAGGCAGATTAAAAAAATTAAAAATCCATAGTTACAATTTTTTTTTATAAGCATTTAAAGTTCAAATATTGACAAATGACGTAAAAATGACAAAAATTTGAAATTATTTCGAATTAGAAATTCATAAAAAATGTTCTTTTTAAATCTCAGATTAAAAAATGTAATACAAGATTCCTCATAAGTTTGTCTACTTTTATCTAAAAAAAAATGTCTACAAGAAACTAAAATTAAATTTTTGTGATCTTTGAAATTCATATTTTTACAACATTTGATATTCACTTGATTTCTCATGTAACGATTTTCTTATTTTGTTGTAATTAAAAAACGAATGACTTGAAACGAATACTTGAAAATTTCACTGAATGTTTATATTCGCATTTTCTATCCACCATACAATTTTGAAAATAATTTGAGTCTTTTAAAATTGTTTACGGACATGGTCAGTTTTCAATTTTCTTAGTTTTTTCTTCTATAAATATTAATAAAATTTTATTTGTTGGGTAAAAAAGCATGACAATTTAATGCAAGGCTTCTGATATATTGTAACGATAGCAGTTAAAAAATATTAAAAATCGTTAGTCTCAATTTTTTTTATAAGCATTTAAAGTTCGAATTTTGACAAAATTTATCAAATTTAAAATTGAATAATTATTTTGTAGTTAAAAATTTATAAAATGTTCAACTTTTATATCTAAGGATTGAAAATTTCGCTAATACAAACATTTAGTGAAATTTTTATGTATCTTCAGTTAACTATTTATGATACAGTATATTGATGTTGTATAAAAATTATTTTAAATATGATACAAAACTGTTTAATTTATTGTATAATCACGGCATGTGATATAAAACTATGTGCATCTATATGTTATGTTTTCTGGAGCAAGAAGGAGAGCTTGTCTCTTTGAGGAATTGAAAAAGAATCTCTGGGTTGGGTGCCAGTATTTCACATAGATTGCAAGGGAGCAATTAATATAATATAGTATATTATAACTTTAAGTATCATATATTTTGCCAAGAGACGATGCTTTATAAAATTAAAACACCAATAGTCTAAAATTCCCCCGAGTTTCATATATAACTAAATTCTAAATAAAAACAAATCTTACTTTACTAACATTTGGTGTTCAGTCTTTTACATCTGCGTATTTTTTCAACTCGGTACTTATTTTAATATATTTGAATCATTCTAAGTTTAATTTATCGTTGGTTTTTGTGGTTTAAATCCTTATTTTGGTTTCTTTTACGTATTTTTGTATAAGTAAGAGTAACTAGAATAAGTGTGGCAATGGGGAAAGTCTAAGTGCAATGTTGTGTATTTTAGGTGTAATACCATACTAAAATGACTTAAAAATGCAGAGAATTTTGTTTTCAAGTTATATTCTAATATTTTTCTTTAAAATTAATATCAATATAATTTTAAATTATGAATACGTTTCAGTAATCTCTTGGATATTTATCATCGTAGTAAATAAATCCATTATTTTTTTTTTTTTTTTAACAACATTTTAGTTTTAAATAATAATACTTTTATATGTACCTACACAATGTATTGCTGGTTAGTGTAATTCATTAACTTTTTAACTTATTAAACTTTCAAAATGATGACTCAATTTATCACTATATGTAACCTACATCTATTAAAATAGAACTGTGTGTAATCTAAATCTAAATATATAATATTTGTTATTTTACCTAAACATTTAGTAAGTTATAAAATATAACTAAAATTATGTAATACTATAATTTTCGCAATAATACAATATAATGTCGGAAATCTAAGTCGTGTATACAAGTACAAATACAACGAAATACTATGAAAAAATATTCTCAAAAAAAAAACTGTTTTTAATACATAAGTAATAAGGATTTAATATAATTTATTTGTTTTGCAGATACATTCAAATAAATTATACATTTTTATTGAATTCAAATGACGAGTGTTATGATAATTGAGTAACCCAAGTTTAAAAATCTATTCTTGTTCTTTCTTATTCACATATAATATGGTAAAAACTATTTGTTTTATGTTATATTAATACTTAGTTGTTTTTTTTACAGAGAATAGGTACTGCCCACGGAGAAGAGCTTCCATATATGTTCGGCGCTCCAATGGTAACTGATGGCATGAATCATTTTTCCAGAAATTTCACAAAAGCAGAAGCTTTATTGTCTGACGCTATGATACTCTACTTGGGAAACTTTGCAAGAACTGGGTAAGTGGCTTTTGCTTTGTAATCTTCTATCAAAGTTATTTTTAATTTCGTGAACAATCGTTTGTTGGGATGTTGAAAATATTATGTTTTGAAATTTGAATTTCTCATTTCTTTTTCTAAAAAAAAAAAAACCAAGCTGACACATTTAAATTGAAATATATATTTCTTGGAAAAAAACCATAAAAATATTACTGTGTTACTATATATTATGATAATGACATCAGCAACACTATATAAAATATAGCAATATTTTTACTTCTAAGTAATAAGTTTAACGAAAATCATGCGAGAACTGTTTACACATTTTGTTTATATTATTAGATTTCAATTTTTTTTTTCAAGAATGTCTTTGGTTTTGTTAATATTATTATGCTCATCGTATAACTGTGTTAAATTTTTATTTTTATACTTTTTCCTATCATACCTTTCATATTATTATGGAGTGGTAACATCCTTTTCCACCTTATTAGCTGATCGTTAATAATTTATTATAGAGTATACATAAATCATAGGTAATTTATTACAAAAATATAATAGTAATTAAACGTAATATACATATTACACAACTTTATATTTTTTACGACGTATGCATTCATTCAAATATAAGTTTCAATCAGTTTTAAAATTATTTTATTTTAATTTCCTATGAGAAAACTTTTTATTTAAATCATATATGTTTTAACTTTTAATTGTATTCAACGAAACGTTTTGATCAGTTATTATCATAATTAAGGAATTAAATTTAAAACGCGTATTAAATTATTAATGTTTTAATTCCATTTCACTTATTCCAATCAAGCTGTATTTTATTAAATTGTACACGTGTACCTATATGGTTTATTCAAATGCTAGTAGGTACACACCATACAATGTTAGCTATTCAATCATATTAAACCACCAGTATACCGCATGGTTGAAATTAAAAAATACAATATGACTTTGGTAACAAATTGAGTTTGTAAATAATAATTAATCAGCACGACGGTAATTTATATTAAAATAATTCACAAATCAGATATCTGCAATTATTGAAACGCATAAATTACAAATATAAAAATGTATAAAGGACTCATGATTTAGTTTACAATTTAACTCCCAGCTAGCTTTTTTTTAACCAAACCCAATAGTTTATCCTATTATATTATTTTTTTTTTTTTGATTTGACACAAATTTAAATTATTATATTATTGATAATACGAGTGAGAAAGAAGGAAATTATGTGTTTTTAATTATTACAATGGTATGACATGTTTTAAGATATTAGAGACGTTGTTAATAGACTTAAAAAAAAAATACAGTATACCGTGTAACCCGATCGGAGGAGTTAAAAGCTGTAATATATGTAACGAGCTCAGCTAACAAGGCAGCTGAAACTTGATCAGGAGTTATGGCACATTCTCAAAATGTCCCATAATTTTCATTTAGAGGTTTAAGCGAAGCGGATAATTTTACAGCATAGAATATTATCACTTGCTATGAGATATATATACACGATGATTCTATAAGTTTTAATAAGGAACGTTACAAGTATTGAAGTATATATAATATAATATAATCGTAATGGCTCCGTTATAGAAGTTCCGACCAAGAATTTGTCAAAAAGTTACTCGTCACGTATTAAAATATTCATATATACAGTACCTGTATAATACATTAATACGAACATATTTTATTTGCATATTTCCATTTTTCAAAACCAAATAAAATTGCATTATAACGTTACCGATGCGAATATAAAATAATATTATACTAGTATACTACTGTTCGTATTATGCGAAAATCGACACCAAATTTGGCATTTTCCCTCGAATAAAGTTATTTCAAAACAATAAAATTAAATTCTGATGATAAAGATAGTACAGTGATTAAGGATTTATATCCCTTTAAATTGCATATTCGGGTGTTCATAATAATCTCAGTTTCTAGTCCACTATTACGCCTCTAATAAACATGACTTCTGATCAGACTTGATGTTGGAATTTGATTCGAAGCAACTTGGAATAAAAATACAAATTATTCGTAGAAATGATTTTCATTATAAAAATATTAACATTTTAATAGGCATTTCGTCGGATACAGATATGTTTTGAATTTGTTTGCAATCTTAAGTTACATTACAAACATAATTGAAAATATAAGCTGATTAAAATATTCAACGAAGTGTTCATCTAATGATTAGGTTGGGAATAAAATTACCTGAACATTTTCCAGGCTTAATACATAATTTATAACGATCATAGTAATTTTAATGACCAGGATATTACTCGAGACAATATAATATTATATATATATTTAAACTAATAAAACACGTGTTTTGTCTGTATTCTATAATCCATTATTCCACGATCAAATATGAACACTCGTGGCGCGTTCTAGACAAACGATTTTGTGGTGTCTCTTATGGATTGGTACCATAACTATACCAACTATATTATATCAAAGCATAATGATATTATTATGACTTATAAATTAATTTTTAACAATAATTTTTGGTCTCGCACGTCTTCTCGCACCGCGCTGGTTCATTGTAAATTAATTTGACTCTCCCGCAGCTCCCACATCAGTAGCGATTTATCGTTCATTGTTGTAGAACATGTTATTATTATCTTCCATTGTTTAGCGATCCACAAGGGATCGTGGCGGTAGAAGGTGAAAACGGTCGCCCCTCAAGCTACAGGTCTCAGGTGATTGTAATATTAAAGCAATACACTATACATATGTGTATAATAATAATAATATTGTGTATAATATGTGATATGCATATATGTGTATGTACTACATATAAGTATAAATACACGTCGGATACCCTCGCCGCCTCACACCCCTTCCGGTAAAAAATCAATGCTTCACTTGGCTGTATTCTTTTTTACATGATTTCCAAAAGGATATTGAATGAATGAAAAAAAAAATGTCTCTCGATTCACTGTCTTGCCATCACCACTACGCATACTTTATTTTTATTTGTTTTATTTTTTTAATTCAATTACTAACACATTTTAGATTATTTTTATGGACCCGTGAAAGTTATGAGTGTTCGGAAATTAAGAGATTTGCTCCCTTGGCGCGGCGGCAAGGGCAACACCGCCGACGCTGAGCTCACCAATCATATTTTTGTTCAAAAACATCTGCCTCGTTTTGGATTAAAAAAAAGAAAGGAAAATAAATAAAATTGGGACAAAAAATATAACACCATCTTGGAACGTTTCCATTAAGAATTATCAGAAATGATTTAACTTTTTGAATTATACTCTGAGAATTCATAAATATGTATAAGTTGTAACCGGCCAAAGTATATAATAATATTAACAAATAAATAAAGATGTGTATAAATTCGATGAAATATTGTACCTATAAATATTCGATCATAATATATCATTGTACACTGTACAGACGGTCAAAGATATAATATAACGTTTTGTGCACATGCAAATAATCGTTTGTGGTGCTCTTACATTGTCATACAGTTTCCGCTGTGATATGTCACACGAGTTTTAATATAGTTAAAGCCACGGAAATATGTTTTATGTTATTTTCACGGAAATAAAAACAATAATACAAATAATAATACAAATTATTTAGGTACTACCGTGGCTCCAAATTATGATGTGCATTTATTTTATCGTCCTAAAACCTATTTGAAGAGGATTCATTCTAAGTAAAACTTAAATAAAATATTGAAGGTTAATACCAGTTTTGATTTAAAATATTAATTATTTTTGATTTATCGTTCTCGTTGAAATATACTTATAATTAATCGTAACTCATAAGTCTACACAGTACGCAGTTATTTAAATTGAATTAAACGACAAGAATATATTCACCGGCTAATTCTAAATTATTTAACTCACTTTTAACGTTTTCGATTTTATAAATTTAAGTATGGGGGACGAGGTGGCCGAGCGGTCGAACACGTCGTCTGCGGCGCTGTTGGTCGCGGGTTCGATTCTCTCGACCACTGGGCGGCATTTTTCTCCGGGCAAGTAACGGTGTCCGGAGAACAAGTGCCGCCATCCCCCACTCCGGGGCATGGCAGAAACCTACGGGTGCCCCAATAGAAATTCTGCCAAACACAACACACACGTGTAATAACCCTACAATTTCAAACCCTACTACCTACAATCATAAACCCTACAATCAAGCTAATGGCCATAGTCGCCGGGCTTTAAAAAAGATCAATTAAAAAAAAAAAAAATTTAAGTATGGGATATTCTTTAATAATGTTGTTAATATTTTCATTTTTTTATTTTTATAATTATAATTTGTGTAAGCGTTAAGTTTTTTATTTCATTATCCCCAACTTAGAAAAAAAATGTTCATATATTTTTCACTTAATGCACAAATTGTATATTATTTAATTATACTTTTTTAACATTCTCTGACACTCCAACTCTTTAATTGTCCTATATTTTAAATAAAAACTTATAAATATAAAATTAAATAATAAAAAAAAATATACAATTTAATAAACGTCATAGCAATTATAGTTCATAACATCATATTATATTCATATCACATTTTATCTGACAAGTTAGTTAAAAAAATACGATTAATATATTCTATAATATTATGGTTTTGATAATACCGTCCATAATATAATAGTTGATCATTTTTATTTTTAATTTGAACTGAGTTATGAGCATTTTTAAATTTTAATATTTAATGCACTTTTGACTCATTTTAAAACGTATTAAAACTTAATAAAATGCCTCCTACATAAGTACAGAACACGAATAATGTTGTTACCATGTTGTTTGATCACAGGTAATTATAATATAACAACTAAAAAAATTATAATATGTGAACTGCTGTACGTAAATGTGCAATGTTACACGCTTGTAAGATGGAAACAAAAAATGTTTTTGTAATATCATATCGTATGTACTGAATAAATAAAATGAAAAAAAATTGAAAAATTGGAGTTAAAAAGAGTTGATAAAAATAGAATATGCGAAATAAGTTTAACATCAATTTTGTTTCATATTTAAATTATATTTTCCAGATATTAAAAAATAAAATTGATCTTTAATATTGTTGAGGATTTATATATAATTATTATATAAAATATTTCTCAATGTATTTTCATTATGATGCATGAATATGTTTAATTATTTTTTGTAGTGAAAAATGTTGTCTCAAATGATTATTTTTTGAGTTACCTATGTTTGAAAATAAGATTATACTTTTCAATATTTTATTTTCTCTTGTCCATTAAAAATAAATAAGTAATTATTACAATAATATGTATACATTTTATACTTTTTTTTATGATATGTTTCTATACCATTTTGCTGACATTTGACCTTTTTTCCGACAGTTAATATTATTAACAAGCGTATTCTATACATAATATTCTGCATAACCTCATAAAATAGTATATAAGATAAGCTAATTTTTAGTGATATGCAATTATAATAATATTGTACACTGCTCGTTAAATCATAATGTAATAATGTATTTGCAGAGCAAAGGATCTATAAGCTAAATTTAATTAGGCCTTTATGGATTTTATTAAAACCATTTAACTAGTCAGGCTTCACGCATTACAAATCCTCGGAAATTGGGATTATCGCTAATCCTTACAGACGTGATTTTATTTAACATATTTCCATTATGGTTAGGCTTAAATATTTGGACGGAGCTCATTTTGAATAATACTTGTCTCCTATAGTATTGTTCTCTGGTACTTCCTATGTAACGTTTTTTATTAGCAGTTTTTTGTGTCTCTTATAATATTATGTTACAAGTAATTTAAATATATTTAATATAAGTATATAAATATATAAGTTTTTTTGTTTTCAATGATCAATTTTCCGAAAACATCATTCCCGTTGTTATTTAAACTATATTTTGTTTTGTATACATATGAAAAGATTTAAATAAAAAAATTCTAATCAGACAATTTTAAATGCACAGCGGTTAAACCCAATTACCTAAAATGAATCTGGTATATATAATAATAAACGATATTATACATTATAACTATGGTAATCCAGATATTTGTTTGTGATAATAATGTTGGGGATTACCTATAATAATGGTTCTTACTCGGCGATCCCCGCAATTTTTGTCACACACAATAATTTGGTAGACCCTGTATGACAATAATATTAGCTATAACCCAACGACGGTTGATCAATATTTAAATTCAAAGCAATAATTAAAAATTCAGGACGGTGTGCCTACTTGCGGAAACTATTGAAAGAAATATTATGCTCCTCCGATATTATAATATTAATTGGATTTCTATAATTGGACATAAGACAGCTGGTGCAGCCAATCTGTATAAATAATATTTTGTAAGATATTGCTCGAAAATATTACAAACCGACAACGACTGCGAACAACATCGATCGAATATATTTTAGACCGTCGAACGGCGGACCTCGTATCCCCTCGATACACCGCACCCCGACAGGATTCACTTCGTCGTTTTTTTTTTTCGGTATATCCGGTATATAGCTGGTAGTCACGCCGACTCGGTATACATTTTGTAACCGTCGATAAGCGTTGCGTTTGTCTCGTTCGTGCGTAGATACACTGTTATATGGGTAGGCAATTTTGGCTGCACTCGGAACCGGCGCAATGCGACGGCGACCACAACCACGACCTTTTTTTAGGTTCGACATTATATTATATACCTAGGTAATAGTATAATATGTAAAACTTAAGGTTAGTATATATATATATAGGTGCCCAGCTCCGGTGAATAGTATATTAAATACCGCTTAAGCTCGAAAACCCCGGTGAAAGTCTGCGGTGATGGCGAGGTAGGGGGTACGTGAAGTCATTTCCGAACGTCGGCGATTGTTGAGACTAGTGGCGATGGAGGCAGGATGTGCCGCCAGTAATCGCTGTGGATCGTCTGCCGGCGGCGGGGTGGGAGTCGTGGATTGTCGTAATGAACGGAAATTTTTGCGGTTAATTAAAAACGATTTCGATCTGTGTACATTGCCCGCCCGACGAGGCGAACCCTAAGACTGCGTCGTCGTCGTCGTCGTCGTCGCCGCCGCTGGTTCGTTCAATACATTTTAATATGTATATAATATCATATTATACGCATGTATATATTGCCGGTGTGCGCTAGGAAAGTCAAACGGACCGGAAATAAAAGTGAAAAGGGGAAAAAAAAAGAATGAGGACAGAGGGAATAATACCATCGAGGTTGACCTTAATTACTCGCCGGCGGCGGGTTTGATGAGATAAAACACGACTAATAATTTAATAGGGTTTGTGCAGTTGACGGTTTCCGAGTATAATAATTATTTTAAACGGGGCGGCGACAAGACAAGTCATTTACATATATTTAATGTACATATTATTATTATTATTTTATTATATGTGTACACAGTGCAGAACAATTCGGTGGAATAAATATTGTGATTCACAAAATGCGCTTAGTCGATATATTATTACGTATTACAACTGTATTAGACATTGCGGTACACGACTAGGATAGTCCACATAACACGTTCGAGTGACTTCAACGCTATCGACATCGACATATCATTCGGTTTCGTTTGTACAATATATACCTATATACGTTTTTTATGACGTGACGTGAACTTTATCACGTACGTGTACTTACAAGATATATGAAAACGCACTGAAAATCGTAGGTACTTTCCTGTGAAACGTGGTTCGATTAACAGCAGAGCGATATCGATGATGCCATTTTGTCGAATGAAAAAAACGCAATCGAATGTCCTTACTATCGACAGGCACCTATTTTAGGTTACTGGTTAGGTTAGGTTATATGAGGTATGATATACCTATGATCTTAATAAAACCAATAATCGCTGCGTCGCTAGAATCGATGTTTATATTATGTGCCTCGCGGATCGTGCCGTTGTTCTTTTCGTCGTACCTACCTAAATCATTTTGTTTAATATTATTTTCTCTGTTTACATCTCACTACTGTCACCACCTTGTGGAAATGTGGAATCGTCGCCGTCGTTGATAACTTCTATAATATTATGGTGCAATGATATTAATATAATATTAATGCATGCTGCTATAGTTCACCTTTGTTTCCGCCTACGACGACTATTATAGTGACGGCGCTAAATTCTACACCATAAATTCTACACGACGGAATAATTTTTCATTGGATTAAAATCATTAAATCATGCAGGAATAAGACGAAGAAATTAATACCACGCCCTTTTATATACCTTTGACTTTATTTATGGGTAGTTAATATGCACACAAAAACGGTGCTCAGTTATAGGACGTATCATTACGTTATGGTAGGTTAGGTTAAACTTTTTTTTTTTTTTAATTTTAAATTCCAAGTAAGACACTTACTTATTATAATATTATCCTAATCGTCGTCAATTTTCTTTGGGAAGGGTGTTTGGTACGGTTATATCGAACACGTGTTTGGATGTGCAGCAAGGATTTGTCACTAAATACTAGTGTGGTCACCCACTCAGGAACACCACCCGGTGTTTGCAATCAAAATACATTTTTTGATTGAATTCAACCATCTCGCCACACCAAGTCTCTATAAAAATTTCTATTATTCATTTTGTTTGATAAAAATTAGATTTTATCAGATATTACAATAATAGTTCTTTCGGAATTATACTTTTAGAATTTATTTTTTATTTGTTATTAATTATTTTATATAGGTACAGTGGTACACGAAATCCATTTATGTTCAACCAACAGTTACATTAAGGGTCTGACTTAGGGCCTGGTCGCGATTTTTCAATATGGCCGCATTTTCATAAAATTTGAAAGGAATTTATAGTTTAGGTGCCAACCCCGCTCCCCTCAAGTATAAACGTTTCCACCAATCTAAAGCTACCAATACCTATTTGGGGGGTTGATGGGGTATTAAAATCGGTCGAAGACACAGTTTACAGGAAAAACTCTCACCATCGAGATTTGGTCCGATGTCCTTAATTTTTTTTGGGTGAGATAGAGGATATTTTGTTGCAGGGCGCATTGGACTCGATTTTTGATTACTCGCAAAAACAAACAATAAGACAAAAACTAAAAAAGTCGTAAAAATTGATAATTGAATTGTAACATAAGACTTAGAGAAAAAATAAGTTGGAACATCCAAGTCCAATGCGCCCTGTAGAAGTCTTCCTCTAGCTAACAAAAAAAATTACGGAAATCGGACCAATTACGAGGCGTGAGAGTAAGGCAACAATAACTTTATGTCAAGTACCACATTATTATAAGTACTAAATACGTATGGTTAATAAATTAATTAATCATTTTTTGTTTTACATTTTTTATACAACTTTAATCAGAATATAATATTTATCCTACAACGACAAAATAATAAAAATACTTTTAGAAAAAAAAATGTTTTATGAACTAAAAAATAGGTGATTACATTTTACAAATCGTCAGTTTTACACCAACTATACCGTTACATACAATGTATAGTATTATATTAGTATACAATATACATAGCTATATTATAAGTAAATAAATAAGTAAAATTAAAATGATAACTTGTATTTATTATAACAAGTTTGATGTCTTTTGTTGTAAATTTTAAATATTAATTTCCGGTGAGAGGAGAATGGTTGCAGCTTTCAATTTCGGCAGACAATAAAAAAAAAAACAATATTCAAGACCGAAAAATGTTTTAAGTTATTCAAAAATAAATCATTTTTTTTCTTGATACGTTTAAGTTTAATTGAATAAAAATGCATAGTTGTTAGCATTTTAAATATAATATCATTATCTCGAATGATTTCAATCAAATTCGATTAATATTGTCGTCGGACAGATTTAAGCTTCACCGATTGCCGATGCGCATTGACGATCGTACAAGAGTACGTGTTTAATACGGAAACAATGTAGAAAAAAAATACGGAGATCCTTTGCAAATGTTATACCGAATGATAAATGGACCTTTTACGTAGCAAAATGTTCATTCATTTGGACGTGTCCAACCTACTTCTTTTTAATACACTGGACACATCGCCTTGCTCTCGAGGCTGGTGGTATGGAAGGGTTGCGATCAGGATAATACTGAAATAGACCCCAGGCCTTGAAATTAGAAAACGCTTTTGGGATTTTGTTGTTTGTCTCCGGCGAAAGCTGTGGGGGAGGATAGATGGGAAAAAATGTCCTTATCGGTTGTCTGAAAGACAAATGTGCTTTGTAAACGAATAATATCCACGGTGAATAAATTTGTCTCCTGACATTCGTTTTTCCTGCAAGATTATTTTTAAAATTGTATATTTTTTTTCTCCCTCCAGGGATCCAAACGATCACGATGATAAGCCCGATTCCGGGTCCAAAGAGCGGAACAGGTTTCGAAGCGTCACGTGGGATGAATATGATCCGGTGCACCAAAAGTATTTAGAAATAAGTGAGTATCAAATTAGATTTAAAACGTCGAGATCGTCTGTTTTTTTTTTTTTTTTGAACGTATTATTTTGAAATTGTATACTTACTCGACACTCGTCTTGTGTTTTTACTCATTTATCATTTGGTTTGCTCAAAACTGCGTTTGAAGGAAACTGTAATTATTTATTTATTTTACCATTTCACTTTTTCATCAATTTTACACTATATAATAAACCGAAATACCATTCAAAATTGTGAAGCTCACGTTAAAATGAATCCAGCGCTATTGCTTTCTTGGGCACGTAACATTATTATATATTAATAAAGAACCAAAGTAGCATCGTCGTCAGAGATCAGAAATATCTTTTATACACAGTTTTCGGTGCGTAATTGGTTTCCTCTAATGTTTTCAGCTAACATTTCCTAAAATAATTTTTGCTTCAGTAAGTTAAATAAGATATTTAATATTTATTTCCACTGCCGCGAAACAACTACACTGCTGTTCAACTATATATACCTACCTACTGTTATTTAAGCGATTAACTGCAACGATATTTCTAAGCTTCTATAACCTATAAAACCAACAGAACGAATGAGATTACCACCATACAATATTCGTTGTCGAACAACTGCAAAACCACTAAGGCGCACAGAATTATTGTTTCGTTGAGTTATGCCTTATGTGTGATATTATTATGTGTTTTACTATTATTATTATTATTATTATTTGAACTGAACGGATTACGATTTTTCAAGGAATCGTATCAACCAAATATGCATAAGGGGTAGCCTGGTAGTGCAAGAATCATATTTTTTACAGTTATTTAATAATGTTTTTTAGATTTTCAACAGAGCTTATAATTATTTTGTTTTTGAAGTGAATACCGCATAGACGACGACGGACCGTTTAACACGTCTAACACGCTTTACGTCAAACTTAAATTAAATTAGTATTATATTTTTCATTTATACGATACTTTCATCCTTATATATTTATGTAAAATATTTTAACTTTTAGTTCCTTTCAATATCAGGTGCCCCCTGGTATATTATCAATGAATCACTTCATAAAGATATCTGCATTCCAACCTTAAATAATCTTGCTATGATGACCTACAAAAAAACACACAAAACATACAGTACTCACTCAAATCTTATAATCACTCAACAAATCAATCACATCCAAACGAATTCTAGGTAATCCATCCAGGCACCTGAAAAGGAACTGGTGTCCTACTCTCTCCTTAAATCGATTTCATTGGGTGCCGTCGGTGGGTAACTTTCCCCTTCCGTCAATCAAATCACATCAAATTTACTTATTGTATAACTTGTAAATACAGATTGTAAATATAAATTTTTTGTTCAATAAAAAAAAAAAACTTTTAATTCCAAAGTTAAATATTTATTTAAGTGCCTACTTACTCTAATCTACCTATCGTTTTTATTATCTCTATAAAATAATAACAGTCTGCTCGGACCATGTCCTACGACTAGACGTAATTGCTAATGTTCCCGCATAGTCGTATAAAACTATTTCGTATGAGAGCTAACTTGAAAATTGAATTATCGTACATGACTATAACTATGTTCCTAGAGCGTAAGTATTGATTTTCAAGTTCCTCGATACGCATTATAAGAGCACCTGCAGCCCCGAGACCTATCGTCTGATACCAAACTCCAACTTACTATCGTACATTCGTGCCCCCCTCACTGTACGACCGCCGAGCGGACGGATACTCAGTTATTAATTCATATAATTTAAGTCTGTTTGTCAGTTGAACAGTGGGTAGGTATATATGTAGGTATAATATTAGTTTGGTGATCGACGAAATTATTTCGACTGAAACTGTTATTAATTGTAATCGTCAACGGATCGTGCAGCACTATAATCTTTATAGCTGTTTGTGAATTTCGACGGTTTTGTAGTTTCGTTTTGTACAGCCGATACGTAGGTAGGTATAATAAACCTAAACTCTTCGGAGGTTTTTGAATATTACATCTGCTTAGTAAATTAGTCGATAGTTCTGTGTAACTTGGAGGTATTTATTATTTTGTTTTTGTCAATGTCAATTTTCTAAAATTTTAATTGACAGTTTCTTTGCTATTCTTATTTAAAATTGAATATTTAGGTTAACATGACATTCTTTACTGCTTACTTTTATACCGTTCCTGGAAAACATTTGTGACACTTTTCTATATAATTACAAAATATTATGAAACGCGTTTTATGTTTACTATTTAGCAAGTCTAGCTTTGTCACTGTCGTTTTCGTTTTATTTTATTCGTCTCTATAATATGGTTTCATATACTATTTTAAACAATTTATTTGAATAAATAAAAATAAATGGTAAAAGTTCAGTGAATTGGTACCTACCTATCTATTAAGATTTTGAAACGTGCCGAACAATGATTAAATTTTAACTCTGTAGTCTGAACCTTAAGTTTGTGAATGGTTAACAGAAATCTAAGAAACTCAATAAGTAACTACAAATAAAAAATAATGAAAATACAATTATATTACATATAAAAATATTGTGTAACAATAAAATGGAAGATATATATATTTTGCATTAAATTGTATTCCTGTGCTTTATTTTTGGGATAAATATATTATTATACCCTTGTGTACACATCCGAAGGATACAATATTGGGATAACTCAATACATTTCCTATTTCAATCTATTTTGTTTTAAATGAGATTTGTTAATATGTCGGTTATTCCTTATTGCTATAATGGAAGTTATTTTTTTTTTTAATGTAGCAACTCTATCTATATAAAATGTTTTTTTCATCTATGGATATTCATAAAGGAAAATTTTTCAAATGGTTCTTTATAGTTTAAATATTATTTAAATATGGATACATCGTACATGTAAAGTATATCCCAGTATAATATTTTTTTAGAAATACCGTTCAGCTATACATTTATTCAAAAATATACACTAAAGTGTGTTTTTAAAATTCCAATTTTCTATTGAAGTCTACCAAAATATTATTCAGATATTTTAGCTACACCTATTCAATAATCGTATAGGTACACTAACAACGAAAATGGATACAATTTATATTGGTTTAACTTCTATTTCCCGTCAGCGGACCATCTGTGGTTATTTATCTATAATATCTTTTAACATGACAATTTATTTGACATTTGGTTAAAAATTAAAAAGGAATTTCCGGAGTTGCATCAAGTTTTGTATTTCATTTAACTAAATATTACGTGCATCCGATCTTATTTAATTTCAATTAAAACTAGTATGGTGTATAATATTTTGAAATGATTTTGATATGACAAAACGCGAGGAAAATGTGATTTCCTCTGAAAGTTTAGATTAAATTAAATTTGTACTACGGGACCCAATAATCGATCGTATTAAACAATGTCAATGTTTGAATGGAAATACTTTTACAACATAACATGGATGCATTTAAGAAAAGCTATCGTAGGTATATCTATAAATATTATAATTATAATAATTAATTATTACTATCGTATATACACGATTATGATTGTGGTTTATTTGACATTTTATATTTTCTGTTTTATCGATGAGAGAACCTATAATTGTGATATAAAATAGACAATGATGACTCTCAAAAGTTGAAGTTGGGCCCAATTCAAACACTAACCCACTTTCTTCATAGTTTTGTTTCAGACGTTTGTCAATATTATATGCATATTGTAGCATACAGTACCATTTAAATAAATTACATTTTCCATCTTTCAGTCATTGAGTAAATAAAATAGCACTTCCGTAGCACTAAGTCTGCATATGCAGTTGCAGCAGTAATCTTACTACTACAAGTTCATGAACTCGCTAGACAGTTTATACTTTTACCGCCCATCCACTCTTTTGGATAAAACTATATAAGTATTATTGGAAAAAAAGTACACAAAAATATATAACTAAATTATTAATCGTTTTCCGTTGCAAGTATAGTGCCTAAGACAAGAAATGCTGTACTTTATAATAATCGTTAGAACTTATTTTTATAGTAAGTTGTATCCCATACAATTGCAGCTAATGTTGTAATTAATCTAATTTTATGCTATAAACTAATTATACTGTGCTATTATAGTTGAATCTTTTTTTTTATTCGTTTTTAACAACTTATACCTGGTTGCGTATTATATATACGGTGTAAAATATTTCAATCACTAAATAGTAAATATTTTAAAATTTTTAATAATATTATTTTCATATATCAATATTTTATAATATATGTACCGTAATTAATTATTTATATGATTTTTTTACGCCATTTAATGATGATGCGATTAAAATCCGTGTAATATTTTATTGCTCATACCTACGCATATTATGAGTATATATTTCATCCTTTTTTTTAGATTCTGAACGGATAGAGTAGGGTTATTTATTTTGATTTTTATATATTATATTTTCACGCTATTGAATTATTTTTCCCCTCACACACCGACGCGGTTATAAAAATAATACAATAAAAAAAAATCGCACCTCGACGATCTGCTTATACTAATGTGTTTATCGAAATGATTACAGGCATGAAGCCCCGGATGAAGAACCACTTCCGGGCGCACCAGCTGTCCGTGTGGCTGCGGCTCATACCGGAACTGCACCGGGCCGGCATGGAGGACGTGATGCTGCGGCACAACCTGTTCCGGAACCACGACGACGCGGAACTGTACGAGGGAGTGGTGAGGCCGGACCCGCTGTCTAGGAGAGCGCCGCAAAGGGCCACGGTCAACCGATTCACGGCCAACGGCACGGTGGCTGAGGTGGTGCAGTCGCTGACGACCACGGGTAGGCCGCAGTGGCCGGCGGCGGAAGCGACCACGTGCGTGCCACCGGCGCGCGGCTCGAGCGCGGCCAACGCGTCCACGTCAGCCGAGGACGCGCTGGCCACGCTGGGTGCGGCTGGCTACGCAGCCTATTCGACAGCGTTGCACGTGACTATCGCACTGGGAGTGTCGCTGCTGGTGCTCAACGGCCTACTGCTGGTGATAATATGTTATCAGAAGGACAGGTTTAAGTGTCTGCAACATCACCAGCAGCACCAGCACCAGCAGACGGTTGGTGGCCAAGAGGATTCGGTCAGGTATAAGGCGGCCACCGTGCCGGACGACCGACTGCAGCAGTCGGCCGCTGTAGTGGTCGACAAAGCGGGCGGGTACGACGGGCGCCATCACCACATGCAGCACCATCACCATCAGCCGGCTCAGCAGATGCATCTGGCCGCGGACGCGGTGGCCGTGGACATGGAACAGAGACATCACCACCACCATGGGACCGGCGGCCACCATCAGCACCACCACATGCATCACCATCACGTCCCGGCCCCCGCCGGGGGACAGCATCCACCGCTGCCTCAGACGACAGCGACGATGACGACGACGACGCAACAACAGCAGCTGTCGGCGGCAACAGCGGCGGTGCGCGTGGCCGCCGGACACGACATGACGTTCCCGAAGGCGGCCAAACCATCGTCCAGACTGCTGCATGACCACCAGGTTGGTGGTGGGGCGGGCGGTGGGGGTGGCTGTCCGCCCAATGGATCGCTGGTGCACGGCACGCTTCCCAAACCGCCTCCACCGCCCAGATCCTCAGTGGGTGTGCAGTCGCAGGAGTCGCAGCCTCTGCTCGTTCAGCAGGGCGTGGGCATCGGGCAGATGCCCAAAACTGGTACGCTCAAGATGCCCGTGGCCGCCATGAGTGAAATGAGGGTCTGACCGTCGCTTCAGTCGCTTCTACTACACCTGCAGTCGCTCCGCTCGTGCCGGTTGGCGCAGTTGGCGTGTATAATAGTATGAAATGGTACGACGACTGTTATACAACATGTCGTGTTCGTTGTTGTTATGGTCCTATTGTCGTTGTCGTCGTTGTGGTTGTGGTTGTGGTTGTGATCGACCCCGCAGTATTATAAAATAAAACAATATTATCGTTCGACTTGAAAATACTTACGGCTTGAAACGTGCGGCCGTCTTCCGACGCGGTTCATCGGACACCGGCAAATGACGCGCCGCCGGTCGTAACGCGCTCGTTGTGCTTATATTATATTCGTACCGTGGGCTCTGATACCATGTAAATAATAATAATATATATATCATATTATAACATATTAAATCGTTTATTCCGATACTTATTATTGTTGTGTTGTGGTTCATCACTGTCGTAGTAGCCGAAAACGGTATAATTATAATATTATTACGTTTTGTTCGTTTTAATTATAGAACAGTACCTATAATTATTTTATTTATGTTATTATTCTGTATAATAGATGTATTCGTAATAATATAATCGATCGCGTTTGACTGTATACGCCAATAATATTATGGTTCTGAAGTCAGAATTTTGATAGGGTATTATTTGATTTTCGCAAATGTGGTGTCCTCCGACCGGACGTGCCGAGAGTTTTATGCCCGCGAACGGTCAACGGCGACCAATGATACGGTCGGATCGTAGTCCAACGCCTACAGCGACGTTTTTATTGGTTCGTTTTTATTCTGAAACGTAAACGACGTGACCGACCTGTTTGTAATTATTTTTATGGCCGTGCGTAATATTATGTTATAGACTTTAGACGATTCAAATATAACAGTCAAAAGTCGTTTGATAAATGATATACCATATTGGTAATATTATTGTGTCGAGCAGGAAGTAAATCGCACATCTTTAAGTGACACGATTTCATCGTTTGTAAGGGGATTTATGAATAAGTCTCTAGGATAGGTTTATCATCTTAAGATTGCGAAAAAACGACATCAGCTGTTGATCTACTCGCTATCAAATCAAACCGTAGAAGCTGCTGCTCAACAAAATATGCCATATACATAAACTAAAATAAAATATATAACTGCGGGAAGAACTATACTATATATTGTAATATTGTTTTTAAATAATATAGGTGGGTAGTTGATAAAAATTTAGACTAAATGTTTCAAAATATAAATAATAATACATACTTAAGTATAATATTATGTTGTTTTAACTGGTCGACTAAAGTTTTTCATAATCTTCGATTGATATTATAATTTAAACAAATAAAATGTCTAAGCTAAATTGTTGTATTGTCATATTTTATACATTATTGGCGAGTTTAAAATCTGAAATTAAAACCTGACATAATATTTTATAAATAATAAATCGTTTACCCGCTATTGTTGCAGAATACAATAATTTAGTCACAATTGTCCATCGTTAAAATCGCATCTGTTTAATATTATCAATCCCATATTATTATTATTATTATGTAGACAATAGTTTCACGATCTGTACAAATTGTCGGTGCATTACTCCGTGCACGCCTGTTAAAAGTATATAATATAATGCCTAAATTATTGCAGAGAAAACCTAACTGGCCACACGTTATCATAATATTATATAGAATATTACCTATGCCCTATCGACTTCAGCACCATCCCTTTGAAAAGTTGATGCGGCAAATCTAGAAACGTTCTGCCCGCCACTGCTTACGCGTTGACAACGATGGTTTTTTTAAGGAAACGATCTAATTAGCCATATTATAATATCTCAAACTCGCGTCTATAACATCGTATCGTAGGTACATTATTATTATAGATAATCTTCAGCTGATAATCATAGATATTATAGAGATATCATAATAATTTTATGATATCGTATTTTACTGTTGTAGTTCGTACCTATACTCGGTAATCGCGGTACAGCCAATCAACTGCGTGTATTATACTGTAGGTAACATCGATTCACTCCACAGCGTTTGATTTTAGTATTTTACGGTAGACGTTTTTTTTTTGGAAAACAATGTTTTCCATCATCGTATAATTTTATTTCACTTCGAGGGTAGTGTGGACAGAGAAAAAAAAACGTAATTTATATTAATGAGTTATTCGGTTGAGTCCTGCGGACGGAAGGACTCGCACCGACGCGGACGCTACGACTATATTGTATTAGCCACCTGCCTTGTAAAAATAAATAATTACAAAATTAATTTGAATAATTGCATCGAATCGACCTACTGCAGCCCACCCGCCGCCCATTTCGGGACGTTTCGTTTCATTGTACTTACATAACATTATAAACTTGTGTATTAAAACTTTTCATTTCGTCGTCATTGCGCAGTTAAATAATATTTCTCTCGATGTCATCGACGAAATCGTCGACATCATAATATTAATATGTATTATTATTATATATTTTATTGTGATTATCGTATTAGTTTGTATTGTTACTATATTATATTTTATACAAAAATATTGATGTTTTTTCAAAGTAAATTATATTATACCTACTATGTTTTCACATTTTGCGAAAAATGGCCACAAAATATTATCGTTTATCAGTTTCTTGAGTTTATGAAATATTTCACAATACCTGTTACAACAACACAATATAATAAATATCCAACAAACATTATGACCTATTTGACCTACGTTTAATCTTCAGTGCGCATTTAAACGATTTTTTAGCAGGATTGTAATTCTTTCATTCATATTATAATTTGTATTTGTGTTTCGTACGGTGAATTCTCATCAATTATGGTTCGCGCATGCACACGTGGTAGAAAGGCAACTATACCTAATAGTGTTATCAACAATGAGTTGGACTAACTTATGTTTACAAATTGCTATTTCATTATGATCTATAATTGAAATACAATTTTAAACTGGCAGGTGTATATTATAATAATATGTAGGTATTTATTACGTCATAATTCTAACGTTTCGTCATTAAAAGATTTTAAGAAAACTGTGGAATTATTATCCCAAGTGCCTGTGCAATATTACTTATAGGTACATCTTAATTTAATGCACCGCGGACAACGTTATCCCGATTTGTCGATATCCCCGAAACATAGTTAGTCTCATTTTGATTAAATAACTAGATATTCAACCAGGACACATGTCAATTATATTATGAGCCCAAATCTAAAACAATCACATTTTCAATGATTATAACAATTTTGTGACAAACTATCACCAAAAAACCCTTACTTGCAGCGTTGATTTATTTCATGATAATTGATCATTTTTAGTCTGATACAATAACCTTTTCCGCAGATCTATCGCTTACCGATATGTTTTAGAATATCGTAAATAGGTATACCTAAGTGTTTAAGAATATTTTCCGTAAAAACAACATAAAATTAGAGAAACGGAAGGTAATTGATGGCATAATGTAGAAGAACAAGTAAAATTGAAAACAAAAAACAATATTCTTGTTATCCTATGGTTTTTCCTTTACAGAACCATCGGTATAAAAGTTTTTTTCTCTAGAACTACAAACATAATAATAAAACAAAAAACTTTTCTTATTACTTTGACCGTATTAAAAGTTTGTTATAATTTATTTAACAGAAAGGTTAAAGTGATTTTTTTACGCAAAAATCTTTGAAAAAGAAATATATATAATATATACGTAATATTATCTTCCTTTTTTTTTATTATAATATCATTATGAATCAAATAAAAAAATATATAAATTTCAAACAAATCTGATTGATTCTAAATAAAAGTATAAAACATGTTCGTCAGAACTTTTAAAATTTTTCAGAAATTATATCATACTGTTATTAGGTTTTCGATATAAAAATATAGGTACTGTGTATTGTAATTTGAGGAAAATTAATAATTTGGTCCATGCCATTAAATAATGACACATTACCTTTAAGTACTAAATATATTGAACTTTTGTGTATGTATGTGTATAGTGTAAATATCACATTTCCATAAAATACTCGTAATAATATTAATAATAATAATAATAATAACTATAACATAACAATGTCAGGAGATTTTGATGTTTAATAATTTACATTATGCATTATTTATCACAACTTTCGTAGCAGCTAGCGAATAACAGTATAAAAAACCGTATAAATTTCTATTTCTAATGCAATTATTTATAATCATTAAACAAAAACTTTTAAAGGACGTATTTTGAATTATTTTCTTCCTGTATCCACTGTATATGTGATTCTATATTTTATGTTTTAAAATGTACCCATTATTCCGTTATAGTAATAATATTATTATGTCTATCCAATACAAACTTCAGGTGAAAATAATTTAAAAAAAATTGTTAGTCGAGCCAATTAATCGACTCCAATACAACGTGAAAAAATATTTACTCAGACAACAATAATAGCCCGATAAAAGCGCAAACCTAGAGACCGACGCATTCTCGTTTCCAATGAATCAACGACATGATTTCAAAGTTAACAATTCATCTTGCACATATTATTGTGTCGGCGGCAAATCCGTAATTTCATTAATAACTGTCTGTATGTATTATGGCAGGTAGGTAGAAAACCATTTTGCGTCGATAACCGAACGATAATATAGTTAATATTGAAATAATTTAAATGAAAATCGTGAAATATGCTGCAGGAAAACTTTCGGACTACGTCTGAGCACAGTTTATTGAAGTCTTCCGTACACGAATGACACGGAGTCGCTAAATGATGCAAAATATTATTCACTGCAGTACTCATATATTAGCAAAATTAGCTTTCTTTTGTTTTAAGTCGACAATTATTATAAATTGCATTGTCAACCTAAAATACTTCGGAATTGTTTATCGAGTGAATTTTTGTTCGTATGTAACTACAATGACCATCGCAGTTGACACGATTTTGAGTAAATGCCAACATCTCCAATATACAGAGAATACCATTAATAAATTGATAAGCGTGATACTGTAATAATATTATTATTTGGTGGAGTCTTAAGAGTATTGTTTTCGTTTTTAAAACGAATTATCGAGTTTTTTCTTTCAATAAATTAAGGAAAGTAGAAGTGCTAGAATACTAGGTAGATACCTATTGCGTACGTAATAACTATAACCTAACTAATATTTTGATATTATATGTATATTTTGGTGTTTGTTATGTTCTGTATTGTGTAATGACGGAAATCCGAGTATTTTACTGTATGAAATATTCGTTGAACTACTAAATTTGTAAATACAATTTTCGTATCTTTTTATGTTTGTTTATATTTTAATACTAGCGAATATATATATATATATATAATATATTATTTATTATAACTGTAAACTATTTTGTAAGTAGAACCTATAATATTATATTTGTATAATGTCTATCACTGTTAAAAAAAAAAAAAAAATTGTAAACTTAAACTATATCAAGATGTTGTTATTGTAACCATTATACACTGTTAAGAAATTATTATTATTATTATTAATATTAATATTAATATTATTACTATAATTATTATGTTAATATTCAATAAATATCCGTTGTGCATTTATAAATAATGTTGAACTTTTCTACCTAGAGTATCAAGCAGTATACTTACAACCGTCAGTTGATTGTAAAAAATGGCATTGATTAATATTTATTATAATAAACTTTGTTAGTAAATCAACACCAGTAACGACCGAAATAACTTAATTATCAGTAACCTAATGTGCATATTATGCGATAAACACCTGAAACTAAAATTCTAAATTTTATACCCAAAATCAGCAGACATAGGAAAATATAATTATAGTCACATGGTAGTTTATTATGATGTGTAAAATGAACAATAATATTATACAAGAAGTTACTTTAACGGTGACAGTGATTAATCAAAATAATAAAAAAAACCATCATCACGAATTTTCATTTAAATTTAATTATATTAGCCGTAGCAAACATATTGAATTGACTATTAAATTGTAACGTTACTCCATATATTGTGATAATTTTAAATCAGAAACTTACAAATCTATAAATTGCCTTGATGAAATGTAACAGAGACTGGATATTAGGTCATAAGTGTGACAAGACAATATTATAATTGTACATAAAAATGAACAAATCTATTTATAAATACCAATGTATAATTTTAATAATTTTAAAAAGCTAAATAGTTTAAATTTACCATCTTGTCATGTCTTACATGTTGGAAGTAGAATATTATTCTATTAAAAAAAAATGTCATACGAAATCATTTTTAGAAAACACGAATCTAGATAGGTAATAAAACTAGATGAGTCTACATTTTTAGGTGTAAATTATTTTTCAAATAAATTGTAGTAAAATATAATCGGTCATCACACATATTGCTTAAAATAAATGTACCTAATTACAATTTTAAAAATTAATATTAAATATTTTTCAGTACAATTTAAAAGATTATAAATAGTGTAATATTACATAAAAAATATGTTAAAACTGATAAAATGACCAGTTAACACAGAATTTATAAAGTTAATTACAACGCATTCATTTTTTTAGAGAAAGCTTCATTATTAAAATGTCGAATTAACTACTTACAAAGATGAATTTTTTTTTTAATTGACAGTTGTATATTTTTTATGATCAGGTATTTATGTTACAAAGTACACATGAATTGTTTTCTTATGAAAGTAAGGAAGTATGACCAATGTTCGTATCCACTATATAAATGTAATCATAGACAATTCATTGGTTATATGTTCTAACTATCCATACTATTCCTTAATCACTAAAGAGGTGATTAACATCGTTTAATTTTCCAGCCAAAATATGAATCATAATAACTTTGAACAATAATTAGTAATAGTATTATTTTGATTAGGTACTCCGCTAGCCACATTGTTAAATTGTATTAATACGATCTCGTACGTGACTATAGTTCCAGCAACCTAAATAACCATGATGAAATGAAACATTAGCAAAAAAACTATTCCAAAGGATATAAATTATTTTCTGACCAACCGTTAGCATAAACGTCCTTGTGACGGAGAAAAAATTACATCCAGTAAATGATAATTCATCAGACATCACTTGCATTAAAAATCTTTCTACCTGTAATTAAAATAAACGAATTTGGTTATTAATTTAAATGATAAATAAGCATGTCATTTTTAAATTAAACTTAAAATCACCTCGACTCCATAACACTCTGCTGGTACAGAAAACAAGACAGCTTTTGGCTTTTTGCTTTGATCATTAATGGATGCGACGTACAAAGACACCACGCATGTTCTTCCAACTAAGTAGGTAAATAAAAATGCGAAACATAGAGCCTCCCAAGGGCTGAGCATAGGTCTAAAAATATTGTTGTTAATTATTACTTATTAGCCTTAATGAAACGTACGAAAATATATTTTTCAAATACTTCAAGCTGTTGAGAAGTTGGTAGCAAATAAAGTACAAATTATGACCAAATGATAATAATATCACTGGAGATAGAAATTCATCAAAGTCATGAGTTAACGACGCTAAAATATTGTATGTTTCCCTAGACTTTCTCCAATACACACTTGGAAGCACCTAAAATTTAAATGAAAATAAATTATATATACTTTCTTAACATACATTTACCTACGATTTACATAGCTAGGAGTAATATTTAACCAATAAAAATATATTACTCGTATAGGAAGTAATAGCGAGTAAGTGTAAATTAATGGACATAAGATTTTTGTGAATATGTGTTGTTACTTGTTTATAATATATTTTAGTTTAACAAATAATTCATAATCTTACAGTTTTTTTGCGAAAGTGAACTGATATACCTCCCTGCTATACTTAGTTAGGTTTTTATAATCAACCAATAATAAATTTAATTTATATAACATAAAATTAATTTATTATACTTTTTTATCGTAATATTTTTAGACTCTGAGATGATCGATGGATCTATTAACTTTTCAATGATAATTGTGTGTTTTATTTTTTTATTTTTTATTTGTTTTTAATTTTTTTGTCTGTAATTACCGTTTTGGGCAGTAACACTGCTTCAATTTTTTTCAACAGTATCTTGTTTGATGGCATAGTGAATCTAGTTGATGCATTTAGCAGGTCAAAATTTGAAATTCTCAATAGTTTTCAATGTGCAGGGGCAAAACCAAACAAAAATTAAGGAAAAATATAAATTATTTAAATTTTTAAGATTTTTAAAATCGATTTCGGTTTTTTTGTGTAATTCGGGTACAAATAACCGTGGACACATGAAAAATTGGAGATTATCAAATATTTTGACTTGTTTTGGGTGGTTTACGACCATTTTTAGTTTTTTTTTTCTATAAATGTCAATTAAATTGTATTTGTTAGTCAAAAAAAGTGAAAAATTAATACAAGGCTCCTGATATAGAAGATGCAAAACATTAAAAAACACAGGCCCACATTTTGTATGAACATTTAAATTTCAAATTTTGACAAAATTTATCAAATTTAAAATTAAAAGTAATTTTGGAGGAGTTAAAAATGTACCTATACAATGTTCAACTTTCATAGTTAAGATTGAGCATTTAAAATAAGATTCCATGTAAATAGGTAAATAAATTACTTTATTAACAATAATATCATAAAATATGCTTAGTGATATATCATTGGCTGTCTGACCGACGTTTTGTTATTATTTAGGTATAAGTTATTACTAACTTTTCCCCTGACACTGGCTAATTTTTGGTTTAGCTGCTTGAATTTGTCCGTCAAAGCACAGGCTAGTATGATTATTAGTAAATCTATAAAATTCCAAGCAAAAGAATACAAACAATCAAAAAACTTCAAAATTACAGCTACTGCGAACGAGTAGTTTATATACGTAAAGAATGTTTTCCATGTAAAAATGTAATGTTTAAAAATATCTAGTCCATCCGATGAACAATGTATAGCTTTCAATACTCCCGTTAAAATAGAAGCCAAGTGTTCAACTGTAAAAAAAAAAATAATATGGATGTAATACTACACTAATTATACAATAATATTGATTAATGCACAATATCGATTTTTGCATTACAGTAAGTATTCGCATAAGAATTTTATCATTGCTCTGAGCTATATCATAAAACATTTTTTTCTTCTTATATTTTACATACTAGTTGAAAGTATCAAGATGATACATGAAAACATTTTAATCCTAAATGCCATATTAGATGGGTATCCATATTGTTTCATCTCTCGTTCCATTAGTTCCCATTTTTCCATAACTTTTGGCCATTCCCTTGCCAAATGTATAAAAAGTGTATACATGATTAGTGTACCTCCATGAAATAATAAATCACCTGTAAACCGAATAACCTTATATTTAAAAGGAAATACCTGCCACCTGTTCATTTAAAAAAATTATTTTTTTAGTGGATTATAATCTTTTTTTTATAATTATATTATGGCATTACATAATATGTAACTATTTATTCTACTATAAGTGTAAATAGATATCCATGAAAATTCAATTAAAACATAACATTTTTTTTTTTACATTTATTGGTTTTTATACAATCTTAAATCTTTAATGGCATTTACGATAAGCATGTGTGCGAAAGAAAATATTTATACAGGGTGATATTTTTATCATTGAACACTCATTATTTCAAAAAGTATTAATGTTTAAGAAAATATTTTTTTACATAGTTTCAAGTTGTTAAAAAACAATATTTTTATTAAAAAATTATATTTTTAAATATTTTTTATCCTTTTAATTTTTTAATTTTTTTACTTTTTTGAATGACAACATGTAATTTTAATTTGATATTCAAAAACAGAATATTTTTCTGAGTATTTCGATACATAAAAATTGAATTTAGGGCAATTAGTTTATGAGTTATAAGTATTTAAAGTTTAGATGAGCAGAGTAGTGGACAAACATTTCGCGGGGTAACCCCGTACCACTCTACTCCGCTCATCTAAACTTTAAATACTTATAACTCATAAACTAATTGCCCTAAATTCAATTTTTATGTATCGAAATACTCAGAAAAATATTCTGTTTTTGAATATCAAATTAAAATTACATGTTGTCATTCAAAAAAGTAAAAAACTTAAAAAATTAAAAGGATAAAAAATATTTAAAAATATAATTTTTTAATAAAAATATTGTTTTTTAACAACTTGAAACTATGCAAAAAAATATTTTCTTAAACATTAATACTTTTTGAAATAATGAGTGTTCAATGATAAAAGAATCACCCTGTATATACAAGACGTTGAGACGTGAAAAGAGAAGTCACTCAGCAGTAATAATCTAACATAAAATACAAATTATATAAAAAATAAATTGAAAGCTTTATTACCAATGACCTCATATGACAGTCCATTACTATACAAGTTGCATACTACTAACGAAACCATTAAGACAGAAGAGCCAACCAAGATAATGCTGTATGCCAATATCCAGCTGAACCAATTAAAACTAAAACATATTATAGAATATCAAACACATGATAAAAGATAAATACTGATTGTCAATATTAGAAAATATAATATCACCTGAAATAATTTTTGTACTGTAGATCTCAGGTTTTATAGAATTAAATATATTTTTATTTATAGATTTAGAAATAATATTATGTATATCTAGTACTTACATGATATGTACCTATATGTTCACAGTAAGGTGTAAGTATAAATTAATATTTCAGCTGAAGATGAAGATGGAAGGGATTACCAAAATACACATTTGAGAAACTTTCAAAATATTAACCGTTATTATATTATAACAATACGATATAGTTATACGATAATAGTTATAGTGCAATACAACTTACCATAGGTCTTTGTATTAATTAAAAATAAAATGAAGATGATCAATATATTATTTTTAAGCCCACATTTATTATTTAAAAATTTCAACTTATTCTAACTTTGTCAATTTAATAGTTAAAAACAAACTTTATATTCGAAAATTATTTTAATAAATAGTCTACGTGCGTATCGAAAATAGGTTCACATTTTGTCAAATTATTTATTTCAGTTCTCTGTTTCAACAATCACCATCCAAATATCATAATTATATCAAAAATCGTAAAGCTGAAATACTTAGTATTTTAGTGGTACCTCTTACCTTGAATTACCTATTTACAAGGTATTAGGATTTTCCTAGTTGATATTATTTATTAAAATGTTGAGTACTATAAAATAACAGTTTTATAGACACAAAAAAAATGAATAGATTATGGAGAATAAAGTGTATCCGATTAATATAATGAAATCTAACTGAATTATTCACAGCGTATTACTCACACTAAATAACTAGTATTTTGTCTTCTAATGCCTTGAACTGGTAAAAGACCGGACATTTGCATCAAAATAAGTAAAGGAGTGATGGCTCTGTGCAATGAATTTTTATCGCTTATTATGTCCCTCCTTATACTTTCTTCCAAGGCTTTTATTCTAACGTAGTTTACCGGTTCATCTTGTATAGTTGTATTTCATGCGTTTAAAAAAATAAAAATAAAATATTATAATTAACATTCATAATTATTTTATACGAAAAAATAACCATGCTAGTTTTTCACTATATATGAGATTTAACTTTTTGAAATAATAAATATTCTAAAAATAATTCATAAAAAAATTAATATTACCGATATTCCTCTTGTTTTCTCTTAAACTCAGTGTGTTATAATTCGAATGGACCAGCAAATCGGTTAATGAACTTTGTTTCAACTGCTGTTTATATCCAGATTCAATGAAATTCCTGTCTTTGGGCCGGAAGGTGTTTTCGTCAGACATAGTAAAAAATGTGAAAAGTGGTATTGTCACTACAACACAAGTAAACTCAGCACACTAAATAACTTTAATGAGTTTGAATTCATAGAAATTCAGAATTGTTAAATATTCAATTTCAAAAAAAAAAAATAAAGTGCTCGGTGATGTTATCAGAATATCTGCCACAGGGAATACACGTTATTTGATAACTTGATTATAGTTATATTTGACGTTATGAAACGTAATTTAAAACAAACCCTAAGTACTTAACTTTTAACTATATATTTACTAAATATTTAACGCCTCTCGAAAAGTATACATATTATACAAAGTAGTGCAATAGACAATAATACATAAATAATATGTGTTTGGAGTATGAAAATTGCTATTCAATAATGCCCGAGTAGTTTCAATATGTATTTTCGTATGAATTTTTGTTTAGTACATTTAACATGCAATTATATAATAATAATATAATATGTAATCGTCAAAGAAAACCTAATTTTAATTTTATTATTTTTGTGGCAAATAACATTTCTTATTGTTATTTTAACAATACTAATGATTGATGTTAAAATAAAGATAAAATATTATTATGCATGAATCGAAGTAAAATAATATTTTACTATTATACTACGCTTATACATAATACATCTAAAAAATAAAAATACACTACTTTTAAACAAGACTATAATTTATTTATCAAGGGGATGGAGTGGCCGAGCGGACTAAGGCGTCGGTTGCGACGCATACCGAATGCGGTTCGGCCATGGGCGACATTTTCTTCGGGCAAGTCATGGTGTCCGGAGAACAAGTGCCATCATTCCCCACCCGAGCATGGCAGATACCTACGGGGACAAAAATCAAAAATTCTGCCAAAAAAACACACACGTGTAAACAAATCTACAGTACCCTCCCCTACAGTGCCACAGGCTAATGGCCTATAGTAGTTGAAGCCTTAACCCTAAATAAAAAATAAATAATTTAGTTATTCTATCGAACGATAACATCAATTTTAAAATACCTAATCATTGTGAATTGTTTTTTCTGTTCAAGAATCTGGAAATCATAGTTTTAACTCTTTAATATGACATGTTACTATTGTATAATTTTTTCAAAATTTTTTTTTTTTATTTTCTAAAATGCATATGCCTGCAGGCGCCAATACTTCAATTCAATTTTTTTTTTTAGTAATTTAACTGTAGTTGAGTTTCTTTTACAGACTTGCATATTGATAACCAGCTGCAGGTGCCCTCTGTCTTATCATTCTTTAATGAGCTAGTTAAACATTATAAACTGTTTTTTCTGTTCATGAATCTGAAGATTGTAGTTTGAACTCATTAATCTGTGTTAATACTGTTTAATTTTTAAAATTTTTTTTTTTGTTTTCTAAAATGCATTTGACTGAGGGCGCCAACACTCCCCTTCAATTTTTTTTACAGACTTGAATATTGTAACCTGCAAGTGCCCTATGAATATACTCATTTTAATGAACTTATTATTTCGAATAGTTTGTTTTGTTTAAGAACTGGAATTTTTAGTTTGAACTCATTTATGGGTGTTTTTTTCTGTATACATTTTTCTAATCTTTTTTTTGTTCCTACACCCCCAGTAAATTTTTTTATTTGTTGAATTTTTTTGTAGAGTATTTTTTAAACACTGATAACCTGATATCTTCTGTATTATAATTCTTTAATGAGCTAGTTAATCATTATGAACGGTTTTTTCTGTTTATGAATCTGAAGATTGTAGTTTGAACTCGTTTATATGTGTTCTTATTTTTGCGAAATTTTTTTTTGTTTTCTTAAATGCATTTGCCTGCGTGCGACAACACTCCTCTTCAATTTTCTTTTTAGGAATTTCATTCTTGTTACATTTTTTTGATAGACTTAAATATTGATAATCAGCAGGTGCCCTCTGTATTATCATTGTTAAATGAGCTAATCATTGTCAATTGTATTTTCTGTTTAAGAATCTGAACATTTTAGTTTGA
The DNA here is from genome assembly GCA_949089665.1 of Macrosiphum euphorbiae. Classification (NCBI taxonomy): domain Eukaryota; kingdom Metazoa; phylum Arthropoda; class Insecta; order Hemiptera; family Aphididae; genus Macrosiphum; species Macrosiphum euphorbiae. Next base: position 87,187,671 of record CARXXK010000001.1, on the reverse strand, counting down.
ACTATTTAATGTGTGTTCCTTCTGTATAAATTTTTCTAAGTTATTTTTTTTGTAATCTAAAATGTGTTTACCTGATTTAGACTCAGCACGGTTAAGACGTTACTGGTCTTTATTTCTGCCATTTTGATCATTTTTCCGGTAAATCATAAATTATAATATTATAATAATATAGTTTTAATATATTTGAAAATTAAGGTAAGGCGGCGCATTGTATAGGCAATTCAGCTACAACATAGTTCATTGTTGTTTGTGCACCTCACATACTTGCAACGACTTGACTTCCGATAAACATTTCTTTATTAATGTGTAATAATATTAAACACTATGCGTGGTTCAGTGGGTATGTAAAATTCTAGGAATCCGTTTTATTAATAGCTAAAACCGCGAAATTAATGCATAAGCAGATTAAACGGAGTCGTGTCGTCGGTTTAAAATGGAAAAAAAGTCTTCATTTTGTTTACAGGCATCTATAGTTGCCAGTATAAAATGTAGACCGTGTGACTTCATACTATTACTATTTAATTTTTCTAAAAATATTGTCGTGCACAATTTATTAGTATATTTAATTTCAAAAGTAAATTTTAGTTCTAAAACCTAAATACCAACAAGGTCAGATTTGGCTGGCGCGTCTATGAATTTTAACATTATTTCCTTGTTCCCGATCAAAGTGCGAATTACCACGCAGAACGGCAAATTGAAACACTCTTTTTGCTTCCAGTGGTAACGTCATCTATGAATAAAAAGAGACCGGTTTTAACCACTGACTTAAATCGTCGGTCAACACTCCATCGCGATAGTACCTACAAGTTACAACGAATTAAGAACGATATTGCAAAAATTAATTGTCGGAAATCATTAGTTTTTAATTTAAAATGACATTGAAGTCTGAATTTGGTGGTCAGACTTATTTGAAAATTATAGCCAATTGAAATTTTGGGTATTTTAATAAATACCCGGCGTACCCGGCTGCGCTCCCTCAGACAATTATAATCAAAAACATCCATCGACTTGTTATGTACTTATGTAAAACCACCATGGGTGGGTGTCAGAATTATTTTTGCTCCATCATTCTAAAACGTTGATTTAACTAGGTTTCCGAAAATAAAAATTGAAAAATTTGCGTGGGCGCTACACTATATGGATTATAACTCATAATTTAAAAAATATTTTAGGGGTTTTAAGAAATTGTCTTCAAATTATCACTTTTAATTATTTTATATAGTGATATTATTGGTAGGATAAGTTTCTATTTTATAATAGATCAATAGAAAATATGTTACCTAAATCACGTTTTTTTATTTTCGAGTTTTGGACAAGTACCTACACAGATAACTTTTAATAAGTCATATTGAAATTTAATTAGGTAGAAAAAAATATAACTTCTCAAACACGGTGTCTAGGGGCACTGGTGTGAGAATGTATTAGAATGTCTATAAACTTGTGGACCTGCTGTTTATGTAGTTCTATTTGTCATGCGAACTATAACAGAATTAGAAAATTAGAATATATACATTGCAGTTCACAAAGATTGCTGTAAATGAACATATGATTTATCAATTATAGGCCGTATTATAGATATTGAGTATAATATAATTATAAGTTCTATGGTATGATACAATTCTACAAAAATGAAGACGGTGTTAAAAGAAATAATACAATTTGTATTTGTGTATAGTTTGATGCGGACTTAAATAGTGCCGCGTGGATAGTGATGTGGCGGTGGTGACCGACGGAGAACTGTCGGGTCGGAACAAACAAACGAAATAAAAATACGAAACAACAAATGACGCACTGATATGTGATTGTTTTGACCTTTATTGGTATAAGAATCAGCGAGAATATTCAATTTAATTTTGTACAAAAAAACGATATCGATTCCGCGGGATCGTGTGTAAGGACGGTGGCGGTCTGTGTCGGTCGGTGTCGTGAGGACGAGAGAGAGACTTAACAATCCGGTTCACCGGACGGCCGGCCGACGGTTCCAGGCGCGTCGTCCGTCGTCGAATGGGGCGGTTTGATTGAGAAGCCACGGCGCGGCTTCCTCGCAAAGGCTGTTTGAATTCAATCAGATTTTGCGCGGGATCGCGTCAAGTTAAGCAGGTAGTATAGGTTTATTGGGCACAAGTTTTATTATAATTATTTTAACTTGTACCTAGCTTGAATCAAATATTGATATTTACATTGTGTCATATAAGCAGGAATTGTAGGTTGAAGCCCTAAAAATTATTAAATAAGCATGCACTTATGCGCTAAAAACTGGCAAAATAATCCTTTAAAAGTTCAGAAATATGCATTCATATGCACTCAAAATCTAAAAATATACATTAAAAAATAAGTGGATTAAAAAATGAAGACATCAAATGCAATTTTTGAAATAGCAAGAATTATCTATTCATATTTTTAATAATTTGACATAGCAAAAATTCTCATACATTTAATATAGTGAAAAAATATAAAATATAAATTATTGCATTTTTCATTAAATTTTAATTTTTCCGTATTATTTCAATAGAAAAAAATGTATGTTGATATAATAATATCAATATATTAATATTAAAAAGGTGGGTAAGTGGATGTCGCTCTGCTGTTTAGTAGGTTACAAGTGGGTCACTGTATAATGGATGCTATTAAATTTGAATTCAATGATACAATATCATTGTATAAGAAAAACGATTCTGAGTGGGGACGGTATGTCAGTCTAGGTTTAAGACAAATTATATACATATCTATGGTATTAAAAAAAATTGACCTATAATAAATTCCAAATTAATCATATCACATTATCACAATATCCATTAGGTACTTATAACACGTTATACATCAACATCAATAACAAACCCTGATACTATCATAGATATATAATAGTACACTTTAGAAGTTTCAAGTAGGTACCCACGAATAATATTATATAATCACAACAAAATAACTAGGTTTTTTAATATGTAATTTCGTTAAAATTTTAACATAAAATGACTATAAAAATTAACTGTGATTGTATATTTTTTAGATTTTTCTTTAAGAGAATTAACTACTTATGTGGAATCTTGTTTTTAATTTTCAATCCTTAGCTATAAAAACTGAACATTATATAATTTATTAATTACGATGATTAATAATTTTCGAGATTTTGAAAAATTCTATCAAAATTCGATGTTTAAATGCTTATAAAAAAAAATTGTGCCTATGTATTTTTAATATTTTTCAACTGATATTGTAACAATATATCAGGAGCCTTGTATTACATTTTTACACTTTTTGGCACAACAGATAAAACTTTATTGATATTCATAGAAAAAAAAACTAAAAAAAAAATTGAAAGCTGTAAATGTCCGTAAACAGCTCAAAAGAGTCAAAATATTTTCGAAATCGTATGGTGTATAGGAAATGCTAATATAAACATTCAGTGAAATTTTCATGTATCTATAGTTATTCGTTTATGAATAACAACAAAATAAGGAAATCGCTACATGAGAAATCGAGAGAACATCCAATGTTGTAAAAATTTGAATTTCAAACGCTCATAAAAATTTAATTTGACTGTCCGGTAGAGATTTTTTTATTGATAAAGGTAGAAAAACTTATGAGTAACCTTGTATTACATTTTCAAATCTTAGTTTTAAAAAGAAAAATTTTTACGAATTCTTAACTCAAAATAATTTGCTAATTTTCGTGATTTTTCCATATTTTGTCAATTTTTGAACTTTAAATGCTTATAAAAAAAAACTGTAACTAACGATTTTTAATATTTTTCATCTGCCTTTGAAACAATATACTAGGAGCCTTTTATTGAATTTTCAAGTTTTTTTAACCAACAAATAAAATTTTATTGATATTTCTAAAAAAAAAACAAAAAAAAAAATGAAAAATGAAAATGTCCCTAAACAGTTCAAAATAAATCAAAATATTTTGAAAATGTTATCGTGTATAGAAAATGCAAATATAAACAACCAGTGAAAACTTCATGTATCTACGGTCATTTGCTTTAAAATTGCACCAAAAACCAAATTCAATTTTCTGAAAAATCGATTTTGCGTGAAAATTCCCGTTTTTCCTTAATTTTTCTTTTGTTTTTCTTGGTGCTTTTGAAAAGTACTGGGCATTTTTAATTTTGACCTCCCCAATGCACCAACGATATTCACTTTCCAATCGAACAAGATACTGAAGTCGAAAATCGAAGCATTATTTCGACTACTTATCGTGTACACGGACACAAAAAAAAATAAATAAAAAAAAAAAATACATCATTGTAAAATCAATAGATTCATCAGTCCACTCAGAAACTAAAACTATTCAAAATGATAAGTTCATTAAAGAAAGATGATTCATGCAGGTTATAAATATTAGAGTCTATAAAAATATTTCTACTATACTTAAATTCTTAAAAAAAACAGGTTGTTTAAATTCTTAAACAACTTAAAACGTATTTATATCTTCTACCGTGAAAAGATTAAATAAAACTATTAACGGAACTCTTCAGATCAAGTTCATCGGAGTGATCTCAGAAAGCTCAGACCGGATTCAGCTCGGATGAGTATGAATAAAATATCCATTGAAAAATGGATTTACGATCATCTGTTCCATTTAATATTCCTTTCTCTTCCTCAAACTACTATCTTAACTCACCGATCATCCGTCTTATGCGCATTGCCAACACTGACCCTTCATTCTCATTCTAAATTGAGCCTCGTTTCCATAATCAAACTATTATTTCTATTATTATTATACTACTATTTTCATGTATTATAGGGTTCGTCCCGTATTGTAAAATAAAAATAAAAAAAAAAAAAAACAATAAGTTCGTATTTCCTAGTACACGGATGCCCTGACGGATCGGATGCGTGTGTGATACTGTGACAGGGCCTTTACACGTTTAGCTCTTTTGAGTGTATTTAGTTTACAATGTTTACATAGACAAATTTAAATTAATCTAGATTACGATTGTTTAGCAAAAAAACTATTAGACTTTATACTATAAAAATATTTAATTTAAAATACATATTTTATCACACATGTAGGTAGGTTATCTATAAAAAACATTATTTATATAATTATTATAATATATAAATTTCTTTTTTAGTTGGTTTTTATATCATGAAAATATATAATTTAGTTTTAAACCCCTTACGAAAATTTGTTTCAACTGCGGCCTTGAAGATAATATCAAAATGTCATGAATAACACACAAAAGTGTAAAATATTCAATTAGGAAAAAAAAGGTGACACAAATGTAATATTATCAGTTATATATTATTTAACTTAACAAACAAATTAACTTTAAGATTCTGGGCGGCTAAGCCTTTTTAGTATACATCCAGTCACAGAGTAATACAAATCTTAATACCAGAATATTAGGTACCTACCTATACTATATCAATAATAATGATAATAATAATAATAGTCTTTTGAAAAATTAACGGGCTCGAAAAGGTAATTCTGTGAGCCGATGAACGATGAACGTACTATCTGGCTATATATAACAATATATAGATACAAGTCGTCACCTGGGAGATTTTAGAATTGATCGATCTCTGTGCTGGGAGACTTGTATTTAGCTCACTAGCAATTCTCAATTACAACTGACACATATACCTATCTACGTGCAAATAAAAAATGACTGTCAACAATAACAGCAACGAGGTACAGGCCGCATTACTCGAAATTCTCGAAGTCATTGTAATCGGTATAATGGAAGGCGTTTATGAAGATGAGAGCGACGACGAAAACCTCATACGATTAGTAACAGATCTTCTATCTTCCATTGGTATGGATACGACTTCCAGTGGCGACGTGCAGTCCCCAGGGCCAGAGCCAGAAGAAACCCCTTCGATTCCGGACGACGCTCCACTAGAAGGCGCAACCGGAAAGGACGACGAGAACGAAGAAAATTTTGATGAGTCAATTGTCTTGCACAGTGAATTGCCAAGTGGCGATGCGCTGTCTCTCGCAGAGTCTGAGCCTGCAGCTCCGACCCCCGAGACAGCACCACTCGGCTACACGGTCCAAGAAAACGACGGTTCGACAAAATCATCAGCAGTTCAGGAGGAATCGCAGTCGGGTGGCGATGCACCGTCCTCGGAGTAGGTGTAGACTAGAGATTATATGTGTTAGGAACACGGACGTGAGCGGCGCCGGACCCGAGGGAACTCAGGCTAGTTATTAGGTTAGTTAACTGGTCCGGCGGCGGTCATTGGACGAAGACGCGGCTGAAGGGACGACGCCATGACGAAAATTACAGCGGAGTCAAGGATCCGACGACTCTCGCCTTTTCGTCCCGCGGCAATCCCACATCGGCAAACTGTTCCACAGCACAAAATCTCTGTTCACTCTCTCCGCGTGTCTATTGGCCTTCGCCGTCCGTCGCAGAGTCGTCACCGTCCACAACCGTCGACGCGCACGACATCGCGCTCTATAGCCGCCGCTCGTCGCCGTCAACCGTAGTCGTTCCCGTGGCCGTCTCGGTCTGGCCTCGTCAGATGGGCAAGGTCGTCACGCGTCCGAGCAAACGCGCCCGTGACACTCGTCAACCTGGGGGACCGGTTGTGGGGACGTGCAGAGGTGACCAGTGGCCACATCATTGCATATCCGCACCAAATCGTCATCCCGTATCCTCCCCTCCTAGTTTATTGTGTCTCCTGTCCGTCGTATTTTTTTTTCTATTTAAATTTTCATTACTTATATCGAATAGTATTAACTTTATAAATTTCGGCTTTTTCTTTTTTGTTCTAACTTTTTTTTGAACATACAAAATTGTATAATATAACGGCAACCGTTTCTAAAATTGTTTCCGTTTTTGAAATTATATTCAAAGTTAAAAATGTCATATTGTTTTTGTTCGATAAATAAAAAAAAAAATGTGTGAACACAAAAAACTATTGTTGCTTTTTTCGTATTGTCGAGTGTATAAGTCAATTTTTACAATATAATAAAATATTGACTTGAGTTGTAATATTCTAATCTGAACAAATCTTGTAACTATTACTGTACTTGGAAATCACTTTTCGACGGTATGAGTGTTTTGACAGTTGTACAATAATATAATTATAGGCATAACCGCACAATAAGTGGTTTGACCTTTATCGAGTACCGAGTGGAAAGTGTAATACATTTACTAGGTATATAACATAAATTCTCAGACATGGCCACAATAATATTATTCTATATTGTCATCACTCGTCATTATTTGTTGGTAATGTTTTCTTCCATACCATGTTTTAGAACAATTTTCAAGTCACAATAAAACAAAAAAAAAAACCATAGCACATTCCTATCGTAATAATATTACAATTATAATATGTATTAATTAAAAATGCTTTAACTTACTATTAAGATTTCCTATGTATCGTTAGAGTTGATATTATTAGCTGTCGTGAGTCTATTTTGGTACTCATATAACACTATAGATAATATGGGCCATGAGTATTAACATTGCTTATAATGATTAATGATTAATTAATGAGCTCGTAGACGCCTATACCTGTAGGCTGTAGTAGGTAGGTATATAAACTTAAAACCTTCATCATATGGGAAATAAGCGAAGGTGTACAATACCGTAAATATATGCAAACAAATTTACATTAATTAAAACGTGACAAAATGTACATAAAAAATATGCAAATTGGTTATATTTGTAAAAATAAATTTACATAAATGGGTATGGATATCTATCTATATAGTTTGCAGGATGAAGAATAATCAATTTTATTACGAATAGGTATTTGCATACTTTCTTTGTTTTTGATATTTATAATTATAATTATAATTTATTTATATGTACCTATCAATGCCATTAAAGCCTGGGTTAGAAAACGATTTATTGAACTTAATGTTTATAAATCTAAATTGATGTTTTTTCATATAAATAATTCTAAAGTCCCTTTAAATTTTAAAAGATGACATCACCTATTATAATAGCTACAGTTGCTTAAGTAAAATACATAAGTCATACTTGTAATTGCAATAATATACTCGAAAATGTTTCTAAAATTAAATATTTTGGCATTATCTTCGATCATAATCTTCAGCGGAAATAGTCCATATTTTATTGTATTTGTAATTTGTAGTCTTATTATAAATACTAGCTCTAAGTGTAACTCCGGGGCCCGTCGGACTCGCTGGGAGTGGGCACCGATTTTGGAGACAATGAATTATAAAAGTCGCAAAGGTTGTAAGACGAAAGTTTAGGATTTGTGACAATGATTAGTGATATGGATTGGAGAAAAGGCTAGACGCTTTGGCGGGAATGTTAAAAGTTTGAGCGTCTAGCTATCAGTCATCAACGGTGTAAGTACGCATAATATTTTACATTTTTACATCTATTTTTTGTGGGTTTTGGGTCCGTCCAAAAGTTTGAAGTCAAAAAATCCATACACCTAATCGATTTTCTAAACTATCAGAGCACTTTGTTCAACGTGTAATTATGATCCATAGGGCACCAGCCCTTTTTGTAAGTAAAAAAGTGTACGTCGATAATTCGATTATTAAGTCGATATTTATGAAGTTCATTAATTTACAAAAAATAGAAAATCCCTAAGTATAATATACCTATATAAATGTGTGTTTATTGTATGATTACACTTTGTTGTAAATTACACTGTCTTAATGTACCTAATTATTAAGAAAATAGATATACGATCATTGTTATGATCAGATCAAGGATATTTAGTGGCTTAGTGCATGTAATTAACAAAATTAATCATATTGATGTCAATATCAAAATCCATTTGAATATGGTTCATTGCCATTTTTGTTGTTTTGTTAAAAAATATTATGTGTACTAGTATTCATACCTATCTATTACATCGTTTTTAATAAAAGTATAATTTAACTTAACCTAACTTGCAGTATGTCATTGATACTATTAAAATTATGAATTTATTTTAGCAAATTGTGTGCGTAATTGAACAGTTTGATTTAGTATGGTAGGTATGTATAATATATTGAATCAAAAACAGTAGGTAAACAATATTTTAAACAGAAAGTCGGGTGTTAGATACATACAGCGCCGGATCATAGCTTTTTAACACCCGGGGAAAATTAAAAAAATACGCCCATCACAGGGAGATGACCAGAATTAGTATTTTTTTTACGAAAAATCAAGCACACTCACACAGTATTGCGAGGAACTGAGGACCAGCATTTACAAAACCTTTTCAAATATACTGCAGGACCAATCATTTATTTACCACAAATAATTTGAACGATTTTAACTTAAAAATGAAACATTTTAAATTTTAAACTACTCGCGTAATGTAGTTTTAGAAGCACTTCTTAATGGTGTATTTAAAGCTAAAATCTGTGGTCAATATTTCTAATTTCCCGGTTTAGAATAAATAATATTGATAATAATAACATGTATGAATTATTTATTAACAAATCAAAATTAGGTATGCATTGCTTACTTTTAATATAGGACGCTTTATGTAAAAGAACAATATTTAATTTACAACATACCTATCAATATCATACATTTTCATTTTTAATATTTGTTACAACCAAAACTTATTAATATGTACCTAGGTACGGAATAAATACAATGAAACAAAAATGTAATCATGTACTGAAAATTGTAATATAATGATTATAACACGACAAAGAAATATTTATCATGGATTATCACTTACGGATTGAATGTACCTATATACTAAAATAACTACATTCTACATTCTACATTCTACATTTTAAAAATTTCCAGAATAATAAGGACCTGGTTGTCTGTTTGACATCTTGAACTATAAAAATAAATTAGACAAAAAACACAGTATATATAAAAAAAAAAACGAACCAAATAGAATATAAATTTCCTTTTCAATTATTTTATTATAATATGTAAAACATAATATTCAATCTGTCTTGGGCTACAATCAATAAGATAGTATTTTTGTTTTAATTATTTAATTATGTTGTACTTTTGTAGTATCAAGTTTAACAAGTAAATTAATAGTTGTATACTGGTACCCATTTAAAAAGCAAACACAAATGACAAATTATATTCCATTTTGTGTTCTGTTTCATTTATATAGTGGCCATGGTGATATTTATAAAAAAGTTCAGTTTATAAAAAGGCATTAATTGTTAAATACAAAGACTTTTATAAGCCTAAGTACGAACATGTAATTTAAAAAATAATCTGAAAACAATTAAATCATTAGTACCTAAGTAACATTTTATGTAGTACATCATTTTATGCAGTACCTACCTATTTGGAAAAATATATAGTTGTTAATTTGAAATCACATAACAATGAATTACAATTAATAGTGCGATTTTTAAGATTAAGGTTTTAAACAACTATCTACATAATATTATATTATATGCAAGAAAATGATGTAATTTACCATACTTTATTATGTCACTAATCGGAGAGTACATTAATCTATTTATGATGGACTAAGGCATGTTCACTTCCGCTGACAGTAAATTGCGGACGGGTTTTATTTATTTTATATTTTTATCTATTTTTTAACTTTTTAATATTTAAATTAATGTCATTAGTTATTACTAATCTCGATTAAAAATAAAATTATTTTATTTTATTCCCATACCCAATACTACACATTTCCTGTGAAATATTATTTTGTACTTAGTTTTGACTTTTGTTTTAAAGTCCATTTTCAATTTTCAATTTATAAAATATTTAAAACCTTAAAAATACGCCCTCGAAAATTATACGCATTATTTATATTTGTTTCTTAATAATTAATAAAAGAACTCTTTTATAGTGAAAATTGATCATCATATTACTTGACCAAGGAGAAACAAAGTACATTTATACGTAACTATATATTATATAATCGCACTCTATTGCGTGTTTAAATGTCACGATTTTTATATAATATAATACTGTTTCATCTGGTATCCACTGTATGTACCTATCTTGTTTGATCGACGTGTGGTACTACGTAGACAGTAACTAAACTATTTTATTTTATATAGAACAGTCCATAGACATATGTCTACGGAACAGTCGAACAGTGTTGTTGTGATCTAAGTAGGTACCTTTTTTTACATTTTATTATGGAAATATAGACATCAAATCTGTCGCATATTAGATAATAATACCTAGGTACTTAGTACTTAATACTTATAACTTATATTACAACTCAAAACACAAACAATTATAAAAACTATTATATTAGTAAAGTAGGTATATTGATGTATGTACAATGTACTAAGTAGGTACCTAAGTAGATTGTAGATATCGATATGTAATATTAATATAATATAATTATTTATTACCTACCTATTATGTCATTATGATAATATAATTGATTATAATTTATAACTGTGTGGCCCTTATTACATATTTTTCACGGTACAAAATATGTACATTATCCACGGCTATTATTTTAATTTATAACTATTGTTTATAAATTATATCGTAAAATCGTTTCCATCAGCTGCCATCATTCATCAACATCTTAAGATCATACAATGTTTTTGTCGTTTATGATCGAAGACAGTAGACCGTAGTGGCATAGTCTATGGAATACTATTATTCCTTATACTATGGTCTATACTGGGGTGCGTTCGAATATGGATAGTTATAGAGTAAGTGCCTACTATACACATTGTTTATCTCGGTGTTATATCTATATATGTTTATCATGTGTTATTTAGTATATAGTTTAGCTAAGGTAAGCATTAACTAGTTAAAATAGTTTAAGTTAAGCTAAATATTTAGTTTACCTATTTTTAACTTAACTAGTTAATTATTTTATAATTAACTTTTTAAAGTTAAAAATATTTTTAAATTGTTGGTTTTAATGGTTTTATACATAAAATAATAGTACCTAATCAAATACTATAGGTAATAATAATAATAATAGTAACGGATGATACAAGCTATTTATTGAAATTTCTGTTTCTTAAACATATAAAATAATATCATATTATAGAAAGAATAGAAAGAAACAAAATACTCTTAATGTGAGCCACCTGCCGCTTAAAAATGTAGATAGAACTTTTTTTTAAACAGAGTTAAGTTAATATTTTGTTCATATTACCTTTAGACTAGACTGAGAGTTAAATTTTTTATTTGCTAACTAATAACTTCTAATTTAACAACCTTGTATTCACTTAACTAACATGACTTGGGTTACATATATTATTCATTTTATTTAAATGCCCACCTTTAGCTTTAGGTCCTAGGTAATGAGGTATTTACAATATTTACATTTTCACATTTCCAGTATAAATGTATTATCTACAATAGGTACCTATGTAGTTTAATAATATTACCCACTATTTATTTTAAATGTAACAATGTAACAACTAACTACACCTAATTTTATAAGTTTAAATTTATACAAACTACATATTAAGTAGTATGTTCATACTTTTATTGTTAAAATATCTAAAGCCGCTTCCTTACAGTAGTGGTGTACTTTAAATGTAAGATTCTTATTTTTAGTTTCTTTATCTTGTCTGCAATATTGAGTGTAGATAACTCTAGTCTCTAAGATTTGAATAATTTTATTGTGCCTTCATCAAATTGTATCATATATAAATTATAAGTAATTATATTGAAAAAGTGAAATAAGATGAAAAATTTGGCTATTAGAATATTATTATATTTGTGATTTGTCAAACAATTATGAAATATGTTGTAATTTCTCCTCTACATAAAGGGCATCTATAGTATGGTATTGTTCTGTATGGTGGCATCCTTATGTATGTTTGATGGCAAGGAGCACACAATCCTTGATGTCTACATGGTATTGCTATGACAGTGGGCATTGAGTAATGGCATATATAACAGCTTTCAGATATGTTTGGTTCAACTGAAAATTCAAAGTATTAATTAAAGTATATACATTTTAATAATAATGTGTATTATACATGCATGATTAATGATTATATATTTTTAGTGTAATATTTATTTACTGGTCAAGTCTTCAAGACTAATATATGTATTATCCGGTAATACTGGATGTGGTATATTTTCTTCTTCTTCTTCATTGTCCAGCCCATGAATAAGATGCAATACTAAAAATAAAAGAATATTAGGACTATTACCTATAGTTGTATCTAAGTGAGTATATTAAATTTTACTATTTATTTCTCCATCAACAATAGGCCATCTTTCTAAAATAAATTCCCTGGCATTAACTGGTTGCCGATTCTCAACAACCGGTTGTATTTCAGGAAGTGGAAGTGGTTGGGCAATACGCATGGGTCTGACTACTCCAAAATTTGGGGTAACATGTTTAGTACATGCCAAAAATTCAGATACTGTATAACGCCCTTCAGCTAACAGCCTAGAAGCCAAATCGAGGTTTCGCTGGTGGTCTATCGAGATTTGCCGTTGTGGTTAACTGACCTGGATACCATCAATTGCCAAATTGTAATCGGCCAATACACCACTTTAGTATGTAATTAACCCTTCTGCAAAATTTAAATGTTTTATAAAACCTATCATGGTAGATTATATTTTTTGTTAGACATTTACGGTGCCTTATAGTGATAATTAATTTAAATTTATGAAGACAAAAATGTTTTTATTAAAAACAGTATGTACAAGGTAAATTAGTAAAATTTATAAAATAAATTACTTAAAAACACCCATGGTTCTGGTTGATGCATATTACCCATGTGCATGCGGAGGTGTTGATGGCTAACTTCCAATACGTTGTTTGTCCGCCAAATAACACTGTTTACGGACAAGATGTCTGCATTTGGTCCTGTATAATGTATACATTATGTTTTTAAATACACTGTAATTGTTATTCATAATTTCTCAATCAGTGTCAGTATTTTACTATTCATATTTAAATTATTAACAACTAAATAAATTAAAATAAATACGTAAATTTAATTTTAAAAAAATTTGTTCAATTACTTAAACAAAGTTCTTTGTTATTAAAATTGACAAACAATTTTACAACTATGCTAAGTAAAACTAAAATGTTAAAATGTAATGCATCATATTCCTATATCATCTTCTTCTAATATTTTTCAGGTTTAACAAACCTTGGAGCCATGTAGATTTGTAATACTGGAAATATCTTTGGAATATTCTACAGCTTTCCACTGGCAAACTATTTTCAAACATTTTCTGTGTAAAATTGTCTTATAGAAAGAAAGCCTTCCATCACCTTATCCACAGGCAAAAGTGGTAATGCCATTAGCATATGTACGATGTCATATGCATTTCGATGCCCGGTACATATTTCTATCATTCCTGTAATACATTTAAGATTATTTAATATATACTTATTGAACTATCAAAAATATTTATAAGCTTACCAAATTCTCCAACTTTTCTCCACAGAGCTTGAGAGCTATGGAACCAACAACCCCTTATCGTAACGTTATTGAAAATTGCTTTCAATGACACCATTGCAGCTCTCTCAAAATCTACAATAATTGTTTGTGGTGTCCACTGTGGCTCAATTTCTAATACCCGTTTAAATAAGGCATTGTAAGCCCTCGCTGTCTTTCTTGACATCAAAGCAAATGCAATTGGGAATCCCTAAAATACAAACATTTTATAATTTATAAAATGTATACACAGATAGATACCTAAAGTTTAAGGTAAGCTGCAATGATTATCACATTATAATATTTGTATACATGAGTATAATTATTTTTAGGTATAACTCACTGTGTTGAATTGTATACCCATTATAACTTATAGCTGTTGACACTCTCGGTTAAATTATGGAGCAGCAGCAAATGTACCATCCATCAAAAACGTTGATCCAGTCCTCAGTATACTGAAAAAGAAAACAAATAGGTTTTATACAGTTATTATAATTTATTTACATTTTACATAGATACCTATCAAGATAATTCATTTTCTAATTACATACTACATAGTATTTACTTTTTAATTTCTGGTAATACAAACAACATTGTTATCCTTTCTTCGGGGTCAGTGCCTATTTTTCCCATATAAATAGGTACATTATCCATCACTGGAAGATGAACAAAGTCTCCAGTCAATTGGTAATGGAAATCGGTCATGGTTTTTGGTGATGTTGGTTGATTAGATTTTCTATGCCTTTGCATGGTTCGCCGATGAGATACAAATGGACCAACATTTTTATTAATGAATTCAGGCATAGAACTTGCCTAAGATATTAATAATATAGTATAAATGATTTAATATTTATTTTTAATACAATGTAGATATATTTTTAAATATTATAAATACCTCATTGTAAATTACACGAAGCGAAATCTGTTGATTTTTGGAACGTTCGTTACAAATACTTCTAAATTTTGATACAATATATAAGTTTCCTACATGATTGATTTCATGACCAACAGTTAACACAAGTTTTGTTTTATCATTTTTTGATATTTTACCTTTTGCTTTACACCTAAAACAAGAAAATATAGCTATATGAAAAAGATTTTGTAAAATTAACAAACTTCAGAAATAAGGCTGTTTTGTTTTGTTTTATTTTCAACAATTACTATTATTATTATTTAATAGCATATAATATTTAATATAATATAATAAACACAGATAGACAAAAGTTATTTTATAAAAAGTTATATTATCAAAAAATCATAATATTATACATAAAGTAATATAATAAAACAGAAAACTATTAAAAGTAGCTGTGGACAAAAAAAAAAAAAAAAAAATTATAATACTGTTTTTCATTGATATTTTAAAATAGTTATAAATAATATACCTATAATAATATAAATTATATAAAGTAAAATAAAATTATACTGATGTTTCTTACTTAAACATAATATAATATTTTATTATATAATACTGAAGAATATAATAGAATAATAACATAAAATAATACTTAGTTAAATAAACCATGGATAAATTTTATTGTGAATCTAGTTGAGGATTTTTAGCTGATAATTTTTTGATTCTATTAGAAGCTTGTGCCAACCAATTTTTTAATGGTTTTTCTATTTCAATGTTAGGGAGATTTTGTGAAGAAAATGGTTTCATTTGGCGAATAGTTTCTAAACAAACAAAAAACAAATCATTTGTTATTTTTCATTGACCATATATCTATATTTATTAATCCATTTACAGGCTTAAATACCTATACTATCTATCAATAAGTATTTGAGACGTTTAAATACTAGGTACCTATATATTAATGTATATTGAATACATTTTTTCTACTTTTAAACATATTATATACTTTACATAACATATATTATATATTTACTAAACATATTTCGTATTTTTGTTAAATTTAACGACAACTACTAATATCTTATCTTTATAATAATATATTATATGCTGCTGATAATATGAGTGATGGGTACTAATCTTGAAGAAACATTTATATGATTGAATTGATACATAATAATTTTAATTAATGTTAAATAATAAAACTTTAATTTCTGAAGTGTGATAATTTTGGTAATTGTTTTAAATTTAAATATACTTGTAATTATAGTTAATAATTATAAATATTAAATATTGTTAGTTAAGAAATAATAAGGTATAAAAACAATTTATTATTGTTTAAACAACCTATATGTACATAAGTAGTATAGGGGTCACTATGGTACACTTTCATTTTAAATGCAATATTTCCTAAAATATTTTTTCATAGAAATTGAAATGCAATATTCCTTTAATTATTTTGCAAATCGTGAAACGCAATAATTATTAAAATATTTTTCAAAAAATCTGAAATGCAAAAATACTAAAAATAATTTTCATAGAAATTGAAATGCAAAAAATACTAAAAATATTTTCCTATGGGGGGACTTCGGCACACGTGACATTTAAATGCAATAATTACTTAAAACATTTTTCAAAAATCTGAAATGCACCAAAACATTTTTTAATAGAATTGTTCTATCAAAAATAAAAATCGAAATAACATATTTAATTGCAAAATGTATTAAAAATTAATTGAAAAAATTAATTTAAAAATTAAAAATTTAATAAATAATAAAAATAATGGAAACAACTATCAAAGATTTTAATACATTACAAGAAAAAGAAATGCAAAACGAAATAGAAAACTCAATATTAAATAATGAAATCTTTGTTAAGTTTTGTAAATATGAATACTTTCATACTAATAATAAAAAAAATATTAAAATTATGAAATATAATCTACATAAAATTCCAATTGAAGGAAATATTTTAATTGCAGATCATCATGGAAATGGAAATGGAAAGCCTTATGCTTCTAAAATATTAGAATCGCCAACATGGCTTGAAATTTGTAAAATAGCTAATGATTTAATAAATACAACCGGTACTTATTTTTACAAATATCTCCATGATATTTGTGTTGTTCAAGATTTAGGAAATATTATAATATGTTGTCTTAGCATGAGAGGTACAGATGCCGATCATAAGATGCTTATAATATAATAATATAATTAAATTTTTTAATAGAATTGTTCTATTAAAAAAAATGTTCAATATTTAACGCTCACCCGAATAGGGGACGCGTTATTAAAATCCAAAAATCTTTAAAAACGATTTTACACTATGATACTATGAGGGGGACTTATAAAGAATTAAAATCAAAAATGTTTAATGTAAAAATGAAGATTCTAACATAAATAGCAACGGAGTTATACTTAAATGAAAAATATGAAGCGGGGGTAAACTTTTAATATGTAGTGTAGATAAGCATATAAAACATATCTGTGTTGTTCCGACTTGATAATATCAAATATTAAATGAAATATAGGACATATTATACGATCGCGTTATTTTTTAATATTTTTAATAGAAATATGGAAAAAAATGCAAAAAATCTACAAAATCATTCCCAACTTTGCAGATACCCGTTAGGAAAAAAGGAGGCCGGAACTCTTTTACAGATATCTGCAAAGCTATCGTGGGAGGTGAAGTTACCCAAGCGCTTTATCCAGCAGGTCAACGACAGTTTTTCAGTAGATTGCATAGGTGTGTGCACCCACCTATACAATCTACCGTAAACGTCTTCAAAGCCTGACGAAATTAGTAGGTGAATATGCAGCGCTACACATTCCCCCACTAGTTTCAATCCGACCAAGAACACATTTAAATCAAACGCCTTAACCACTGAGCTACAACACTTGGGCATGTATAATGATTATTTAAACACTATTTAAATAATTCGATAAAAAAAACATCATAATATAAACTATACATATATATTATGATAAGGTATTCAATACCGGATGTTAAAAAAATAATCAGTACAACGTTGATATATATATATATTATTATTATTATTATTATTATTATTATTATTATTATACCACACTGTATAGGTACTATAATATTATATATAATACTTCGTAAGTATTATATTCGATTTAAATTTTCGATGTTTAAAAAATTTTATTTTTTTATAATAAATTATAGTAATGGAAAATAAAAATCAAATTAATGAATTATCTTCGCCAAAAACTATAAAAAAACGATAGATGCTAATAATGTAAAAAACGAATTTGGTCCATATGAAGTCAAGCATAAAATTTACAAACATGAGCAAAATAAAGCGGAATCGTTTCGCAAATCATGTGTCATGTTCAATAAATTTAATAAAATATTACAAATAAAGTACAATAATCAAGAAAATACTTTTACGTCGGAAGAAATGGAAGAAATAATACCGATACGAGCAATGTATTATTGCAGTCATGATTGGGATCAAGGTGCAATATCTGAATTTATTGATTTTCGAAAAAACTGGATATTTCCTATTTTGTATTCTCAAGTTCGTGGTGATTATATTCCAACTTGGGATCAATGGGAATGTTTTGGTATGATAAAGTCTGAAATTACAATATCTAAATTTATTAAAAATTTTAATAATAATTTTATTGATGATTATGAGAACACATTGTGGTTTAATTTCTATAACTACATAGATAATAAAGATAAATTATGGTTATCAATTGATATAATTTCGAATCATCATTTTATGCCATATAGTCTAACTCCACAAAACGATGATACAGATGAAGAATATGAATGTGGAAATATTAATTGTGAAAAAACAATTGCTAATAAAATAAAAAAAATAAAAAAAAACAACGACTCGTTGAGGTGCGCCTCTGTATAGGTACTATAATATTATATATAATACTTCGTAAGTTTTATATTCGATTTAAATTTTCAATGTTTAAAAAATAATCAGTGTAGCTCCATATAATTATTATTATTATTCAAATCGTGTAATTCCTCTTGTATTAATTTATGTAATTCGTTTAGTGAAAGTTTAATTTCATTATAATTTTTGTTTTTAATAAAACTTAAAATATTTTCGAAACAAAAATTACTAATGAAACGGAAGTTAAATGATTTTAATTGATTATGTTTTTTGTAATAAACATATTTTGCAACGTTTTCGTAACAACAATTATCCAATATTTGATTCCATAATATATTACTAATTTCAGAATCAATATCAATATCAATATCACTATTATTAAATATAGGTCTTAGGATTTTACGTTGTTGTTCAATCATATTTAAAAGTGTTTTGATATTTTCCATTTCTATTATTTATATTAGTAAATATATTTTTTTTTTAACATCGAATTATTAAAACAACGAGTTGTTAAAAAACAACGTTAACGTAAAAAAACAACGTCAACGAGTTAACGTAAAAAAACAACGACTCGTTAACAACTCGTCAACGACTGTTGACTTTAAATTTACCTCTTTAATGAGCTAAACATTGTCAGTTGTTTTTTCGGTTTAAGATTCTGGACATTTTAGTTTGAACCCTTCAATATGTGTTCCTATTGTATGATTTTTTCTAATTTTTTTTTTTGTATTTCTAAAATGCATTTGCCTGCGGGCGCCAACACTCCCCTTCAATTTTTTTTTGAGGAATTTGACTCTAGTTGAATTGTTTGAATAGACTTGAATATTGTTAAGAAGCAGGTGCCCTCTGTATCATCATTCTTTAATGAGCTAATCATTGGCAGTATTGTTTTTTCTGTTTTGGATTCTGGACGTTTTAGTTTGAACCCTTCAATACGCCTTATTATCGTATAATTTTTTTTAAATAAATTTTTTTTGGTTTTCTAAAATGCTTTTGCCTGCGGGCTCCAACACTCCCCTTCAATTTTTTTTTTTAGAATTTGACTAGTTAAATTTTGATAACCTGCAGGTGCCCTCTGTATTGAAATTTTTAAACGAGCTTTTTAATCATTGTGGATTGTTTTTTCTGTTTATGAATTTGAAGATAGTAGTTTGAACTCATTGGTATGTGTTTCCTAGTGTATAATATTTTCTAATTTTTTTTTTGGTTTTCTAAAATGCTTTTGCTTGCGGGCGCCAACACTCCCCTTCAATTTTTTTTTAGGAATTTGACTCTAGTTGAATTTTTTGTATAGAATTGAATATTGTTAACAAGCAGGTGCCCTCTGTATCATCATTCTTTAATGAGCTAATCATCGCCAGTTGTTTTGCTGTTTAAGTTACTGAACGTTTTAGTTTGAACTCTTTAATGTGTTTTCCTACTGTATATTTTTTCTAAATTTTTTTTTGGTTTTCTAAAATGCTTTTACCTGCGGGCGCCAACACTCCCCTTCAATTTTTTTGTAGGAATTTGACTCTAGTTGAATTTTTTGCACAGACTTGTTTATTGATTACCTGCAGGTGCAATCTGTATTATCATTATTTAATGAGCTAATCATCGCTAGTTGTTTTGCTGTTTAAGTTTCTGAACGTTTTAGTTTGAACTCTTTAATGTGTTTTCCTACTGTATATTTTTTTCTAAATTTTTTTTTGGTTTTCTAAAATGCTTTTGCCTGCGGGCGCCAACACTCCCCTTCAATTTTTTTTGTAGGAATTTGACTCTAGTTGAATTTTTTGCACAGACTTGCTTATTGATTACCTGCAGGTACAATCTGTATTGAAATTTTAAACGAGCTTTTTAATCATTGTGGATTGTTTTTTCTGTTTATGAATTTGAAGATAGTAGTTTGAACTCTTTAATGTGTTTTCCTACTGTATAATTTTTTCTAAATCTTTTTTTAGTTTTCTAAAATGCTTTTGCCTGCGGGCGCCAACACTCCCCTTCAATTTTTTTTTAGGAATTTGACTCTAGTTGAATTTTTTGTATAGAATTGAATATTGTTAACAAGCAGGTGCCCTCTGTATCATCATTCTTTAATGAGCTAATCATCGTCAGTTGTTTTTCTGTTTAAGTTTCTGGACGTTTTAGTTTGAACTCTTTAATGTGTTTTTCTACTGTATATTTTTTTCTAAATTTTTTTTTGGTTTCCTAAAATGCTTTTGCCTGCGGGCGCCAACACTCCCCTTCAATTTTTTTTTCAGGCATTTGACTCTAGTTGAATTTTGATAACCTGCAGGTGCCCTCTGTATTGAAATTCTTAAAGGAGCTTTTTAATCATTGTGAATTGTTTTTTCTGTTTATGAATTTGAAGATTGTAGTTTGAACTCATTGATATGTGTTCTGATTGTATAATTTTTTATAATTTTTTTTTTGGTTTTCTTAAATGCAATTGCCTGTGGGCGCCAACACTCCCCTTCAATTTTTGTTTTAGGAATTTGACTCCAGTTGAATTTTTTGGACAGACATGAATATTGTTAACAAGCAGGTGCTCTCTGTAAATTCATTCTTTAATGAGCTAATCATTGGCTATTTTGTTTTTTCTGTTTTGGATTCTGGACATTTTAGTTTGAACTCTTTAATGTGTTTCCTACTGTATAATTTTTTCTACATTTTTTTTTTGGTTTTCTAAATTGCATTTGCCTACGGGCGCCAACACTCCCCTTCAATTTTTTTTTTTCAATTTCAATTTCTTTAATTTTTTTTTTTAGAATTTGACTCTAGTTGAATTTTGATAACCTGCAGGTGCCCTCTGTATTGAAATTCTTAAAGGAGCTTTTTAATCATTGTGGATTGTTTTTTCTGTTTATGAATTTGAAGATTGTAGTTTGAACTCATTGATATGTGTTCTGATTGTATAATTTTTTATAATTTTTTTTTTTTGGTTTTCTTAAATGCAATTGCCTGCGGGTGCCAACACTCGCCTTCAATTTTTGTTTTAGGAATTTGACTCCAGTTGAATTTTTTGGACAGACATGTTTATTGATTACCTGCGGTGCCCTTTGTATTATCATTCTTTAATGAGCTTATCATCGTTAGTTGTTTTTCTGTTTAAGATTCTGGTCGTTTTAGTTTGAACTCTTCAATATGCCTTAATATCGTATAATTTTTTCTACATTTATTTTGGTTTTCTAAAATGCATTTGCCTGCGGGCGCCAACACTTCCCTTCAATTTTTTTTTTAGAATTTGACTAGTTGAATTTTGTTAACCTGCAGGTGCCCTCTGTATTAAAATTCTTAAAGGAGCTTTTTAATCATTGTGGATTGTTTTTTCTGTTTATGAATTTGAAGATTGTAGTTTGAACTCATTGATATGTGTTCTGATCGTATAATTTTTTCTACATTTTTTTTTTGGTTTTCTAAAATGCATTTGCCTGCGGGTGCCAACACTCCCCTTCAATTTTTGTTTTAGGAATTTGACTAGTTGAATTTTTTGAACAAACTTGATTTTTGATTACCTGCAGGTGCCCTCTGTATTATCATTCTTTAATGAGCTTATCATCGTCAGTTGTTTTTTTGTTTAAGATTCTGGTCGTTTTAGTTTGAACTCTTCAATATGCCTTAATATCGTATAATTTTTTCTACATTTTTTTTTGGTTTTCTAAAATGCTTTTGCCTGCGGGCGCCAACACTCCCCTTCAATTTTTGTTTTAGGCATTTGACTCTAGTTGAATTTTGATAACCTGCAGGTGCCCTCTGTATTGAAATTCTTAAAGGAGCTTTTTAATCATTGTGAATTGTTTTTTCTGTTTATGAATTTGAAGATTGTAGTTTGAACTCATTGATATGTGTTCTGATTGTATAATTTTTTATAATTTTTTTTTTGGTTTTCTTAAATGCAATTGCCTGTGGGCGCCAACACTCCCCTTCAATTTTTGTTTTAGGAATTTGACTAGTTGAATTTTTTGAACAAACTTGATTTTTGATTACCTGCAGGTGCCCTCTGTATTATCATTCTTTAATGAGCTTATCATCGTCAGTTGTTTTTTTGTTTAAGATTCTGGTCGTTTTAGTTTGAACTCTTCAATATGCCTTAATATCGTATAATTTTTTCTACATTTTTTTTTGGTTTTCTAAAATGCTTTTGCCTGCGGGCGCCAACACTCCCCTTCAATTTTTGTTTTAGGCATTTGACTCTAGTTGAATTTTGATAACCTGCAGGTGCCCTCTGTATTGAAATTCTTAAAGGAGCTTTTTAATCATTGTGAATTGTTTTTTCTGTTTATGAATTTGAAGATTGTAGTTTGAACTCATTGATATGTGTTCTGATTGTATAATTTTTTATAATTTTTTTTTTGGTTTTCTTAAATGCAATTGCCTGTGGGCGCCAACACTCCCCTTCAATTTTTGTTTTAGGAATTTGACTAGTTGAATTTTTTGAACAAACTTGATTTTTGATTACCTGCAGGTGCCCTCTGTATTATCATTCTTTAATGAGCTTATCATCGTCAGTTGTTTTTTTGTTTAAGATTCTGGTCGTTTTAGTTTGAACTCTTCAATATGCCTTAATATCGTATAATTTTTTCTACATTTTTTTTTGGTTTTCTAAAATGCTTTTGCCTGCGGGCGCCAACACTCCCCTTCAATTTTTGTTTTAGGCATTTGACTCTAGTTGAATTTTGATAACCTGCAGGTGCCCTCTGTATTGAAATTCTTAAAGGAGCTTTTTAATCATTGTGAATTGTTTTTTCTGTTTATGAATTTGAAGATTGTAGTTTGAACTCATTGATATGTGTTCTGATTGTATAATTTTTTATAATTTTTTTTTTGGTTTTCTTAAATGCAATTGCCTGTGGGCGCCAACACTCCCCTTCAATTTTTGTTTTAGGAATTTGACTCCAGTTGAATTTTTTGGACAGACATGTTTATTCATTACCTGCGGTGCCCTTTGTATTATCATTCTTTAATGAGCTTATCATCGTCAGTTGTTTTTCTGTTTAAGATTCTAGTCGTTTTAGTTTGAACTCTTCAATATGCCTTAATATCGTATAATTTTTTCTACATTTATTTTGGTTTTCTAAAATGCATTTGCCTGCGGGCGCCAACACTCCCCTTCAATTTTTTTTTTTAGAATTTGACTAGTTGAATTTTGATAACCTGCAGGTGCCCTCTGTATTGAAATTCTTAAAGGAGCTTTTTAATCATTGTGGATTGTTTTTTCTGTTTATGAATTTGAAGATTGTAGTTTGAACTCATTGATATGTGTTCTGATCGTATAATTTTTTCTACATTTTTTTTTTGGTTTTCTAAAATGCATTTGCCTGCGGGTGCCAACACTCCCCTTCAATTTTTGTTTTAGGAATTTGACTAGTTGAATTTTTTGAACAAACTTGATTTTTGATTACCTGCAGGTGCCCTCTGTATTATCATTCTTTAATGAGCTTATCAACGTCTGTTGTTTTCCCCTCTTTAAGATTCTGGACATAGTGTTTGAACCCTTCAATATGTGTTCCTATTGTACAATTTTTTCTAAATTTTTTTTTTTTTGTTATCTAAAATGTGTTTACCTGATTTAGGCTCAGCACACTCAGCACGGATAAGCATTACTGTTCTTTATTTTTGCCATTTTGATCATTTTTCCTGTAAATCATAAATTATAATATCATAATAATAATATAGTTGTAATATATTTGAAAATAAATTAAATATAAAATTATGTTAACACGGCGCATTGTATAGGCAATTTAGCTACAACAGAGTTCATTGTTGTTTGTCAGGGTGTCGCATACTTGCAATGACTTAACAACTAAGATTTTTAGATTTAAATGAAAATCTCTGTACAGGCTTAACTCTGGAACTACTTATTAGATCTTCTTGATTTTTTTTTAAAACGAAAGAGTATTTCATGGAGAAGATTTATATGAATGAACGTTTTAGGAAAATCTACCTTTGTATTATATTATATTGGTTGCTATCGGTTAATCGGTCATGATTGGTGATTTGTATCTATTATTATTTTTTATACATATATATATAATATATACAATAATATCTGATAAGTAGTTTCAGATTTTAGTCTGTATAGTTATAGTCTGTGTATTTATATAGTTAGATATATAAATAAATGTTTGCGGGTAGTTATAGCTAAAACCGCGGAATTAATGCATAAGGAGATCCCACGGAGTCGTGTCGTCGGTTTAAAATGGAAAAAAGTCTTTATTTTGTTTACAGGCATCTATAGTTGCCAGTATAAAATGTAGACCGTGTTATTTTATACAGCAAATAATATATAGTAAACACCTCTTTCGAATTGACAAATTTATAGGTCTTGCTCTGCAGACAGTGAGGTGGGGTAGATTTCGACTTATCCACTACAAATGAGCGACCAATTATCGCAGTGAGGCTAAGTTGGCGAGAGCTAAGAAGTTGTTGTTAGCTGTAAAATCATTACATAGTCATTAAAGATCGATAAAATAATATTTCTTTGTCAGTCCATTCCACTTATTCTAACATAACCATGGCTTACATGTGACTTCATACTTACTATTAAATTTTTCTAAAAATGTTGTCGTGCACAATTTACTAGTATATTTAATTTCAAAAGTAAAATTTAGTTCTAAAACCTAAATACTAACAATTTCAGATTTGGCTGGCGCGTCTATGAATTTTAACATTATTTTCTTGTTCCCGATCAAAGTGAATTACCACGAAGAACGGCAAATTGAAACACTCTTTTTACTTCCAGTGATAGTCATCTACGCCCAAAAAGAAACCGGTTTTAACCATTAAATTAAATCGTCGGACAACACTCCATCGCGATAGTACAAGTTACAACGAATTAAGAACGATATTGCAAAAATTAATTGCCGGAAATCATTAGTTTTTAATTGAAGTCTGAATTTGGTGGTCAGACTTATTTGAAAGTTATAATAGGTATTTTAAATTTTGGGTATTTTCATATATACCCGACGTACCTGGCTGCGATCGCTCCAGTGGCGCCGAACTATTTTTTTTTGTAGGCGGGCAATGGAATTCAAAATGTACCTACCCACCACCCCCCTTCAACACCCCTTCAACCCAATCCAAATGAAATATTACTAACTCAATTTACCTATTATACAAATTAATGAAATTAAGTTATGTTTGAATTGGGAACAAAACTAACTAACTAAATATAAATTATATTTTGTTATTAATAACATTAATTTATGTGATTAATAAATTTATTTTGTGTTATCAGTATTCAATATTATCACAATAAATGATAATGTACAGCAGCTGTTTTTTTGGTTAATAACTTGTTACCATAAAAATAATATTATATTTTCCCATATATTTAACAAATCCCGTAAAAAAACCGTCCTGAAAAGTACGGATCCTTCCCAATATTAATCCCAAAAAATACCATTTTGTAATAATATTTTCTAGGAATTTAACTAATCCCATAAAAAAACTGTCCTGAAAAGTACAGATCCTTCCCAATATTAATCCCAAAAAATACCATTCTGTAATAATATTTTCTAGACATAACACTTATCCCATTAGAAACTGTCCTGAGAAAATCTGTCCTGGAAAGTACGGATCCTTCCCAATATTAATCCAAAAAAATGTAGTCTCAATATATATAATTCATTTAAAGGATACTTCCCACGACTTATCATTCATTCATCAAAGTTATTCCTTAATAAATTCTGTCCAAAATAGTACGGGTCCCGGTAATTATCATCCTGATTTTTACGCGGGCCGAAAATAATGATTCTACTTGGATATTGTTTCTGAACGCGCCCCTGGGATATCTACTGTTCTATGCTTTAATCGTGGTGACAACAGTGATAAAATGATAATGTCCATTCTTATCATTTTAACGCCGAAAAACAAGTAAACCGCGATTTGATTTTGTGTATGAAGACAGTGCATTACATGTTTAATGTTATTATTCTTTTCCCGGTTTCAGGTTTTTATAAATAGTTATTTCCTAATTGTAAATTGTTATGCTTTTGTTAAATTAATTTTCCGTTATCTTAATTACAAGTTTTTGTACTTTTCTTCTCAGTCGGTTTTTGACCACTTGTAAGTGAAATACTGAAATATCTATATAACAGTTTTATATTGTCTACTCAATTGATTTGTATTTGTATAAGCGTTATATTTTAATATTTGTGTAAAATACTATAAGTACCTAGTTTACATTTTTTTATTTGTATGTTTGTACAATTTTTACTTAATAACTTAAAGCTGTTTTATTTACAGCTTCAAGACTGATTATAATTTGTTATAGGTACTTCTAAGTATTACAATGAGTTCAGGACTGGAAAGCTATGTTAACCGTATCCTTTGAATATAATTGATGTAACATATTTTTGTTTTAAAAATAATTTTGTAACTGCATACGTCTATTAGTATAAATGTTGTAGCTTTACAGAACAAGCAAAATAATATTGTTTGTACTTGATCAAAATGAACTGTATAATTTTATAAATACTGAGTTAGTAGCCTGGTATTGAATTAAGTGATTTAAGTACTATTATTTTCCTTATTGTTATATTGTTCAGATACTGTTTCTATTATAACGTCAGATGGCAGAAACTTTGTGGTAATTATACTATTGCTTAATAAATATTATACAATTTGATAAAAAAAACGTATTAACATTTTTATTTTTTTTTATTCAGGGAACTCTTAAAGGCTTTGATCAAACTATAAATATAATTTTAGATGATAGCCATGAACGAGTATATAGCCCAAATCAAGGTGTTGAACAAATTATATTGGGTTTACATCTCATTCGTGGTGACAATGTGTAAGTATTATTTCAAACATAGAATGAGTATAATGTTTATTTTTATTTATTCAATTGATTGTAGCTTATTGAAATATTTTAGATTGTTGATTAAATAATTCTCATAATTTTGGAGACATTGTCTTAATTATATTTAAAAGTAATTTGATTATGAATGAGTAACACATGTGTTATTTCTACGATAAAATATAATATGTATGATAAACATTTTATGATATACACTTATTGCTAGTTGTACCATCTATAATTAAAGTTAACCGGAGTTAAATCGGCCGATTTTGCCTGGTTAAATGTCTGGTATCAGCTGATTAAGCTTAATCGTAGTTTAACCGTTAACGGTATAACTGGCCCTTAACAATGGCCAGTAATTAAGATATAATTAAGGTATATCTTAATTTGTGACAATGGCTGATATTCTTATTTATTTTAACAACAATTTACCAGTTGAAATATACATAGTATTAGAAAACTTTATTTATTAGTTTTGTCAACAAGAATAGTTGAAATATAAATAAATGAAAGAAATACATGCAATTTATGTTATTTATATAATTTTGTACTAAAATATAAAATATATTCTTTTATCAACAAGAAATTCATTGAATTATTGTATTTATCACTTAACTATGTTATGTTTATGACCTTTATTTGTTTTTATTAGTATTTTATATCTTTTGTTTAAAATATTAGACATATGACAGTATTTTCAAAACTACATAATATCAAATCACATTTCATTAAACACATACATCTATGTAGAAGTAGAACATAAAATGTTTCAATTCTTTTCATGTGTCTTATTATTTAATATTTACTAATATTAGTAATATATAAAAGTTTTTAATAAGTGTATAGAAAATTTTTTTATCTACTTTAATCATTTTAACTATATTTGATATTCCAGTTGTTTGTATTTTTCTATTGTTTTTTTATTTTTTTTTTTTTTTTTGGGGGGGGGGGGGTTAAAATTAATTGTTGACAAATTTTATCTGAAAATAATTTATTAATGGAAAGGTTGTTATTATTTAACAATTTTCGAGGAGGTAACTACCTCCTAACCACCAAACCCCCCCCCCCCGATATATCACTGTTCATTGTAATTATATTGATTTGGTCCTTTATCCACACTTTTTTTTTTAATAATATACTTTTTATGGTTGAAAATGTGTGTATTATTTTAATAAATTTCTGAAAACTTTTCAGAGCTATAATTGGTGAAGTAGATGAAACAATGGATTCCTCAATTGATTTGAGCGCAATCAGAGCAGAACCTATTGGATCAGTAGTATTTTAAGACATTTTATAATATTATAAATATTAAATGCATTGATTTTATTATATTAAGTAATTGTTACTATTAAAGCTATGATAGTAATATAAATATAAGGGCAAATATTGTGTTTTTTATTGATTAAAACAATGTTTATATCAAATAATAATCTTCATTAATCACATGTTCAATGTATAAATTATAATCAAAAATAATGAAGAATTAAAATGGTAGTGTTTTAAAAACCACATTATTACTTTTAAGTTATTATGTATTGACCAAGAGGTAAAATAGGTGTGTGTCCATACTATCCAGACCTATAAACTAATGAACAGTGAATTCTACTCCACCCTGCCCTCAATACAAGGGAATCATATAAGAGAAAGAAAGAAGAGAGAAAGGGGGTAATCCTAGACGTATGAAACTAATACTGTATTTCCCCCAGGTTCTCTTTTGTTTTTTAGTCTATATTGTACCCCTGACCTCTCTCTCTAACTGTCCATTATAATATGTATCACTATGATATTCTGTATTATACATCCATATTCGTCACATTATCACATTATCAAAAATAAATGTAATACATTATCAAAAATTTCAACACACATTAATAAACTGTTAACAAAAATTATTTATTTTAATATTTTAAGAAAATTATATAAAATGAGAGCATTCCATTGTTCCTTGTATTTATAATGAGACATTGAGACATTGGTTGTATGAATTAATATTTTATACAACCAAATATTTCCGATTTGTACTATAGTATTGATAGTATATTATACTAATATGGTTAAATTATTATAACATTTATGTCATTCAAATAATGTATGTATATATTGTATTTTAATACCGCAAGTGCAGAAATCGTAAATACAAAAAAAAAAAAAATACATACATTTAAATCATATGCCTTTCTTTATAAATTAAACTAATAAAAACAATTCTTCTCCAAAAATTGTCGCATTTTATCTTTCTACAATTAAGTACTATATCTTTTGATTTGTATCTGTATTAAAATATGATTATTGTTAATTGTTATATCTTATGCAGATAATATAATATATTTTAGATAAAAGTTCAAAAACAAATGTATTTAAAATTTAAACAACTTCTGCCTGTCACTTGTTGATTTTCATTTAAATAAAATAATTTAAACATGTCAATACATTCTATAAAATGTCTATTTTAATCTAAAACATGCTGTTCAATAATTTCAAATTTGTATTTCAATCGGATCTCGGTACTTTATTTTGTCGTTATTAGTTATCACTTGTTACCTTCATTTAAACAGTACACACAGTACGGGCTCAAGCCTTAGCACCTACAGTTGAAGACTTGAAGTACGAACAGAAAAAAAACCATTTTGATATCACTAAAATTTCGAAAAAGTGAAATGTAGAATGTGTATTATTTTTTTTATAGGTTCTACATAATATATTTAAAACTGATTCAAATGTTCATAAAATATACTGTAA
Organism: Macrosiphum euphorbiae; assembly: GCA_949089665.1. Lineage (NCBI taxonomy): Eukaryota > Metazoa > Arthropoda > Insecta > Hemiptera > Aphididae > Macrosiphum > Macrosiphum euphorbiae. Next base: position 87,157,152 of record CARXXK010000001.1, on the reverse strand, counting down.
GTTATAACTGAGTTATTGAGTATACTAGTATAGTATGTAGACAATTAGTTTGATGAAACATAAATATGACATTTTTGTTTTGAGTTGCGGGCTTGCGGCACTCTTAAATTATGTCGTTTGTTGTCAAATGAAGACGTTTTTAATTATTTTTCGGTGTTATGGCCTATGGGCAACGTTATGTGGTATTGTGGTGCAACTACTCAAGTGATCGGGAATGTGACATTCGATAGATTTTCGGGTAATGTATAAATAAGTATAATACCTGGAAAGGTTATTGTAAATGTAATACATGGAAGTATGGAAAGCAGCCCATAGGTATTTTAATTCCTAGTTCTGAATTTAGTATTTACTATTTACGAATAAACGTTACCGGTTTCAAATTTTTGCAAGTAGAGTAAAAATTATAACATCACGAATTCATGAATTGACGCCGACAAAATACAAAAATGACCTACTTTGAGCACCCCTACTCGTAATATCAGTTTCGACGATTCGTCATTCCTATAATCAGCATTCAGCATGCATGCATTTGATATTTGATATTAATATCTCAATATCTTATATTGATAAAGTTAAATCTATTTGCTAGTTAGTACTCAGTACTCGATTTAAGTATTATAACATTTGGTCGATACGTACTTCCTGTGTTTATTTATTATTCGAAAAGTGTTCACTGAAAGAATTAATAATAAGTTATAAATATACAATAATGTTAAACCAAAAGAGTTTCATAAAACTTTGAAATTGTATTTCTAACAACGATAAAAAGAAAATTAATATGCCATCTTTCAGGCAGAAATTCTCTGGGTTCTTTAGGCAATTTTCAGCGCCATCAGAGTCCAGGAATGACGAGAACGCTTCGAATCGTTTCATTAAAAAATATCTTACTGGGTGAGTGATTTGAATTTTTTTTTATTTAAAGCAAGTCAATTTGCAATCTTTATAATAATAGTTAATACGTATGACAATGAATACATTTCATAAATTATAATATCGTCAATGAAATAGATTTGAATTACTAAATTGGTCTAATATTTGCTGGACCTTGGATTTCAATTCCAAACAAGTCTTACGATTGTCTTGTCTATTAGAAGTATGTTAAGAAGTAATTTATGTAGATACCTATTTTGGAATTTAGAAGAGGACAGAGCTCTATAATGATTGATTTTATTTTTCTCTTAAAATAAGGAGGCCGTAGATTGTAGTTTTTCTAATAACATAGGTACCTAAATATTTAACTTGATGTCGGATAGGGATAGAAATGTTCATAATTAGTTCATATAGTCATAATTAGTTAATGACATTCTTGAGGAGATATTTTTAAAGTGAAAGTGACTTGCCCAGCTTTGCCGGTATTAATTTGAATTGGCCATTGATATGGATAAGTGTTTTGGTTTACTTAATATAGGTATTAGCACACATTATATAAACATTTTATATAATCTGTGGTATTATTAAATATTATTAGAGTAACAAATTTTAGGAAAGTGTGATTATTCTGAACGGATTTATTTCAAACGGTATTATTGATTTAAATTTCACATTTTCTTAAACATTCCTTTAAATGATTTCAGCCATGAAGTCCAAAAATACGAACCAATTATTTTGCACGGGAGAACTCCGCAGGAAGTGCCACCCCAACAATTAGGTGGCATTAAAAGTTACGAAGTGGTATCATCGTTGACTGGACCACACGGTGGCCTTATTTCTGTTAATCAAACAGAAAAACATTTGTCGGCAAGTGACCCAGAAATTAATTTTATTGATAATCTTGAAGACGATAGCCGTAAGTTTTTTGAACAATTTATATTATTAGTATATTTATTCTAAATCACCAAATTCAATAATAATATTTTATCATTAGATAATGGGGAAAAGAAAGTCAATGTGTCTACTAATGATTCAACTGATGAAACTTCGAATGTAGAGTCTAAACAAAATATTTTAAAAAAGCTTAGTGAGTTCCTACAAGATATGCATTTAAAATCGATTATTATTTATTAACCGTATCTATAATTTCTAGGACATCCATTGGTAGCTGGTGTTGAGAATTGGAATGTTCCACACACTAATGCATATGGTGCCAGTTGTTCTTTATATGAAGTGCATCCCATAACACATCGTCATACGGGAGATCCAATTGCTGATTGTTTTGCTATTGTAACCAGAGCGAATTCTGCAATAATGGTGTTGGCAGATGGTGTTAACTGGGGTGTCAAGTCAAGGACAGCAGCTAGATCTGCTGTCCATGGTTGTGTTGACTATTTAAACAAAACTATATTTACAGCGGAAAAAGAATCGCCTAAAAATACTACAGTAAATATAATTTATGCAGTTTTTAAAATCAAAAAATATAAAAATCTGACCCTATAAATATTATTTATTTTACAATTAAATTTTTGTTCTATTTTATTCATTTCTATAGAAATTATATTTTAAATACAAAGAGAAAGTGAACATTTTTTGATGAAATGATATGAAAGAAAAATATATATTAAATACATGAACGTTTTGCCATTAAATACAGTAAACGCTAACATCTTCTCAATTTTTTTATAAAATCCATTCAAATATTTTTTTAAATTTTAAAATTTACTTACTTTTTAATGAAATATATTTCTTTACTTTAAAACTAATAATTTAATGCAGCAAAATAATACAGACTAAGAAAGTATAATTTTATGTTAATTGGGCTTTCCGAACAAAATTTTCTGTTAAAAGTTAGCTATTTTGTTATCGTATAAAGACACTTTTTTTTTATAATTGCAGGATGTTCTTGTAACTTTACTGAGATCTTTCCACGCTGCCCATAATATGATACTACAAGAAGAAGGAACTTTGACTACGCTTACAGCAATTGTAGTACTTCCTTCTACTGTTGATAATCATTACGTAGCTTGTTGTTGTAATGTTGGTGACAGTTTGGGTTATGTGTATAGTTCCAAGTATGGTGTAAGGGAACTTACTCAAGGCTCCCATGATGTTCACAGAATGAGAGACATGAGAGATGTCATGGGAGCTTTAGGTCCTGTTGATGGACATAATCCAGAATTGTCAAACTTGACTTTGTCCATAACACAAGTTGATTTGGATGATATAGTTTTTATTACTTCTGATGGTGTATCAGATAATTTAGATCCTGTGGTTGGCCATTTCACTGGTATTTATTAATTGTATTATATCTTTTAATGATTTTATTTCTAATATAGTACTTTTAAATGTAAAAAATATTTATTTAGGACTTCCCAGCGTCGAAGCATATCAAAGACATAAGCTTTCTCTTTTAAGAACAGAAGATTTGATTCGTAATGGAGTGTCTGGCAAGGGACCTGCAGTAGATACAGCCAAAGACTTAGTGACATTGTTGTTGGACTTTGTAACCAGGTTAACTGCAGCTAAACGTCGTATATTAGAAGATATGGAAATATATGCAGACGCTAATGGAAAACCCTTAGCTCAAGGAGAAGTCAGACAAAAAAGAAAGGAAATTATTAGAAAAATGTTTGGTGTGCCAGGTAAGTTAGATCATGCTACAGTTGTTGCATTCAAAATAAATTCCGGTAAATAGAAGATTTTAAAGACATTAAATCTATTTTTTTTTTGTTTTTTTTTATATGTTGATTTATTGTTTGATTTAATGATTTGTTATTTTTTTATTGAGAAAATTTGTTTTAGAAATTATTAAGTACCTGGGCAGTTATTATGAAAGATTATTAAACATACTTTCTAGTGACTGTACACAGACAAGATTACATGATATAGAAAAATTATCTTATTAAAATAAACCTCTGAAATATTTATCTTTTTTATACTTAAATTACATCTTTATTTAAGCTTAGTGATTTACCAAATATCTATTAGTGCAATATTGTTTCCGTCCAATGGATTGTTTGAAATAAACAACAAACTATAATTTAGTCAGCTTATATGTCATATTATTAATCCTATACTTTATATTCAAAACTTTTATGTGTTATAATATCATATTTTATTGTTTAATTAATTTATATTTATATTTATTGACTGTTCATTTTATCGTTTATAAGTTATGTCTAACATCATATTAAGACTACTGATATTTTGCATTATCAGTAATACTTATAAGACAAATATACTTTATTCCAAAGTAAATTAGGCCTAAAACTAAAGTTTAATAAAAATGTATTAATATCAAATAACAAATATTCTTATACTATTTTTTTTTACATCTAGTTATAAGCATACTTTTTTATTAAATTTATAAAAAAAAAAATGACCATATTTATCATATTATTATCATTGATTTTTTTTTAATGAGAAAGTTCTATTGTATCATAGTAGTTAACACTGAAAATATTTGTATCATTGTTGTATAATCGTTACTCATAACGCATTTTATGTAGAACACAACTTAAATAAATTTCAAACATTAAAACATTAGGTAGCTAAAATAGTGAAAATATAATATACTTACAACTTTTTAACTTTTTTATTATTATAATTTATGAAAATAAATACATAAGTATGCAGATACTTTGAATAATTGTCTTAATTTAATTTGGTATAATATATTTTACATAATTTCTTTGAAATGATTGAGTTTTTTTTTCAAGTGAAACTAAAATGTTTTTCTTATTAATATACCCGTATGCTTTGTCTCTGCCTTACAAATGTACAAAGTAACAAAAACTGTTTTGAGCGGGATAGAACCACTCCCTTGGTATTTATAATAGAATTACCGAAATTCCACAAAGCATAGGGAACAACTTTATCTGTATCTTAGCTTTTTTATTTTTTTATAGCATTTACCAATAAATTTTAATAATTAAATGAAAAAAAAACAAAAATCCTAATGTTTTCAAACTGATAAATTAAATTAAATTTATGTTATCCAAATAGTAAAAACGCTACGACACACATAAAGTTGTTCCCTATGCTTTGTGGAATTTCGGTAACTAAAATAAATACCGAGAGAGTGATTCTATCCCTCGCAAAACAGTTTTTTTCTATGTTGTACATTTGTAAGACAGAGACTAGAGGGTATTAGTGTATCACGTCCTCTTACCACAGTATTATTATGTTTTATATAAGTTGTTTTAAATTTATTAAGATAGCATTATTAACTACTTACATTATAATACATTATTTTTGTTAAAAACACCTAAATATTGTACATGTAAAATGTTTTCCATTGATTGGTTTTCAGTAAATACTCATGGAACTTGGAAGTATGTTATGTAATATATTTAATACTAGACTATTAGAGTGAATTGTCATATTATTACATTTTCACGTAAAATATTACCTGGTGAATCTCATAGGTTTTTTTTATATTTTAATTTTAAAGCGAGTTATAATCATTTAAATATAAAAAATCCTTCGAGTCACTAGATAATAATCTTACTTGAAAATTTAATAATATGATAATTCACTCTAATATTACACATAACAGAATTAAATGGATTATTGAGAACATGGATTTTGCTTAGTTATGCGTTTGTGAAACAGAAACAACGCATGGGGATTGCGGGTGTAGTTTCCTCTCAGTAATAATATTAATTTAAAATCTTTTTCTTCTTCTTTAGCTTAACGGTTCAGTACTATCACAAAATCTCTCCATCTATCTCTTTGATAGCAAGCTGTATCTAAGATTGTGTTTTTATCTATAATTTCTGAATATTTTGTAACTACGTCAAGCCATTCATTGGGTCTTGGGTCATCACTGGACTACTTTTTTTATTTTTTTAGTTGATTATTGACTAAGTAAAGTTACCTTATCATCACTCTCCATGCATGACCAAACTATTCTTACTGTTTATTCGTAATAAACGAGGTTATGCCTGGCCAATTAGGTATATTATAAAAGACTTACTTATTTCATACGTCTGTATTTCCAAATGTTGTCCTTATAGTTCAATGTTATAGTATGGTTCATAAAACTTTTCGTCTATCGACCACGATTAGTCTTCTACTATTACCTTAATACTAATCGGTATAAATCTAATTTAGCACCCATTAATATTTTGAATTTTTTTTTTTGGAAACATGTAGTTGAATGTTTCAAGTATAATGGTACCAAGAAAAATTTCCAGAAACCATTAGTTAATGAGTTATGCACACAAAAGTATGCTATGGTCGTATTTTAGTAAAAATATAAATTTATATTTTTTTCTTCGGACAACTGTAACAATTTTTTTTTAAATCTAGTTTATTTAAACGTTATAACAATTATGGTACCTAACGTTCTTAAATTATGATAACATTCTTAAAAATATTGTGCCAACATTTTTTTTCGGAAATCATTAGCTCCTGAGTTATTTACAAATATATATGCATATATCGTATTTTCGTATTCCTTTGGAAATGTAAGTAGGTACTCTGCATTCTGCAGCGTTTCGAAAACATAATTGAGTCGAGAGTGAGTGACCACGATAGGTTTAGTCGGTTTAGATGTGCTTTTAACTCTCAGACCCAAGGTGGTTTTACATAACAAGTCGAGCCAGTCGAGGCCACTCAAGGGAAATTTACGATTTTAATTATCCAAGCAACTGCAGCGAGCGAGTGACCACTCTGGGTTTAGATGTACTGTTAGCAATTTTGTTTTAACTACTAGGCCTACCCAGCAGGGACGGCACTACACAATTTAATGTTTTAATCTAATCTAAAAATGCATTTTATATTGAGCATTTTATTAAATACTATAATAATCTATATCTATCTATACTACTATATAAAGTGAAGTCGCTTTTTTTTGTTCGGGATAAACTCTAAAACTGCTTATTCAATCGTCATACAGTTTTTTTTTAAATTAAAGAGGACATCACAGAGAAGGTTTTAGGCATACATTTAGTCCGATAAAGTTAATAAATAATTAGTTATTATTAATTAAAATAAACGTATAAATTGTATAAACATATATACAAGGTGTCCCACGAAGTTCTGACAAATGAAATAACTTGTATTCTATATAGTATTCTAATCAATATTTTTTATTTTTTTTTTTTTATATATATTCAATAGACTTGCACTATACGTATAAAATAAACTTTTTTATTTTTTTTATAGAAAATAAAAAAATTCAAAATAGCCAATTTATATACATATTGAAAAAAATTGATTTAACGTTTACAGTATTTAATTTGAGTAATTCGTTCTTGACTTATTTACGTTTAAATATTCGTTCAATTTACTGCTACTGGGAAATTTATTATACCCAACAGTAAAAACCAGAAGTCAAAATGGGGTTTTATCGACTCCGCCGTTTTAATATCAATTCCGCCGGCTATCGATTCCGCCGGATTTTTGTTTATATTGATTCCGCCGACCATCGATTCCGCCAGTTATTTATTTATGTTGATTCCGCCGACTGTTTATTAAACAATAACCATAGTATCATATTGTACAGAATTTTTTTTTTAATTAACAGCACAGGTTAGGGTACACTTAGTTTTCCATAATAGTATAAATTAAGTTTTATTTGAATAAAAACAATTCAAACATTGTCGTCCATAACGGATAATAATATATTATAAAATAATATAACTCATACCTATATCTAGTATATCTAGTTTTACAAAATGAAATAAGATCGTCATATTTTGAAATAATTAATTAATTATAATAATTCCGTATTACGGTAAGGTAAAAAAAAATTAAACAATACAAATATATACAAGTTGGTCATTTTTTTAAATAGGGGTTTGATGCTAGTTTTATATAAGTGAATCTATCAATTTTTTTATTCATATAATCGTCAAAAATGTTTGCTATATATTTTTTTTTTTTTTTGGTGATTTTTATGTTTGTATCTCATTCTGGCAGAGGTCTTATCATAAATTAAATACAATAGTTATATCACAGATATATAAAAATACATAGCTGTTGAATAAGCTAAAAGTTAATAATATGTATTTAAGATTTATGTAAGTAAGTTAAGTTATTAACATCATGAACTACCATACAACTTTAAAGTTTAAACTTATAGTTTATAATATTAATCATATTATGACAAATTGATAACAATAATAACTTTATCAGTGTTATGAAAATGTAAACATTCACCTCTTAGATAAGAGAATTTCAGCCATTTTGTTGGCTTCAAAAACATTTCCAAGTTTAGTTGTCTATCTAGTATTTTTATATAATATCTGTGCCGCCATCAAACCACAGAATAGATAATGTTGTTGTGGTATTTGCAGACCGTCCGTATATTATATTTACATAATATAGTATTGTTATAGAATTAATAAATTGATCAATCCATCTAGCCCATCTAAATAATAACTACTAATTACTATGTATGACATTTTTTTGTTCCGGTACCATCGAGATAAAGTATAAGTCTCGAATCTCGATTACCGGTACTCAGCACCACGCCAGCACGGTTATCTATTTGCACTTAACTACTTGACGACTCGCAAGTAGCAAATTTTCAGTGATTTCAACCCAAGTTCAACTGTCGTTTTAGAAGTACAAATCAAAATGGTTTTATTTTTAAACGTCATGTCATCAATTTTTAATCGCTAGCTTTTGGTTTTTAAGCATGTTCAATGTAATCTTTCTGGGCTATACATAAAATGAACATAATATTATATTAATTTAAAAATGAAAGATAAAAAACTGAAGGTAAATATCATCTTATTAATTATAATCAACATAAAACATATGTTACCTGTAGCTACCTGCCGTAGGGTCTTCGAAGCGATCTGGTGTTGTATCGATCCAAGGTATGGCGTCTTGCAGCTTACAGTAGATTGTCTATTGTGGTTCTGCAGTATGTTTTCAATGCGCTGATTCCAGATCACAAAGCTCAGGGAGTGTTCATATCGCCAGGCCTTGATGACAAAGATGATACCAGTATTGGCCGTACCGTAACTGATATCCTGGGTGGTTTTCTCCGTTGGGACGCTCAATACTTCCATCATATCTATCGATATGGCTATACGTATGAAAATACATTGGCTTTTTTCCCGCTATATCCCAATGTCTTACGGCTGTTAACTGCAATTTTTCCTGGTCATTCAAACACTATGTTTCTCGTTGCAGGAGTATTGCTCAACAATATCGTATTTGTTTTCACTGCATTGGTGTTATTCGATTTGACTTTACGCATACATAAAAACGCAGAAATGGCGTATAATTCAACAGTCCTGTTTTGTTTCAATCCTGCTAGTGTTTTCTTCTCAGCTCCCTATTCAGAATCACTGTTTGCTTTTACAACGTTTTATGGTATGTATCATAATGCATGTGAAAGTATTTGGGAGTCATCGTTATTTTTTGGTTTCTCTGTGTTGAACAGGTCCAACGGACTACTGAATGTTGGCTTTTTGTTATATACCATTGTTGAATCGGCCATCAAGAAAAGAAAAATATCAATCAAATGCCTTATTGGTGTATGTTTTGTTTTTGCATGTTTCTGTTTGTTCCAACTCTATGGATATTATAGATTCTGCACTCTGCAAGAACATACATTGGATCCCAAAGTTATCGACTATGCTATTACAAACAACCTAATAACACCAAACAACATTAGTGTACCAATGTGGTGCGGTAAGCGCTTACCGTACTCTTATGTTCAAGAAAAATATTGGAAAAATATGGGTTTCTTAAGTTATTTTAAATTCAAACAGATTCCTAATTTTCTATTGGCTTTACCTTGTGTTTTTCTACTGTTAAAGTTTGGTTTTGAATATTTTCGTAACAATAATATCATTTATTTGGGTCTTAGAAATCGAGATAAACCAGATTTTGTATATGTCGTCCATTCAACATTTCTAACCATTTTTTGTTTGTTTTGTATACACGTTCAAGTGACCACTAGAATGTTAGCGTCTTCTAGTCCAGTGTTTTATTGGGCTTGTGCGAATTATTACAAATTTCCACTAAATTTCAATAAAATTACATACAATCATATAACCCATGATTTTAAATCTAAATTTGTTACATTGTACTTTTTTACATATTTTATTGTTGGCACAGTGCTTTTTGTGAACTTTTTACCATTCACTTAGCAGACAAATGTTATCCGTTATTTTTAGGTATTATTTTTATGAAACGAATATATACGATATGTAACTAAAAAATGCAAACCAAAATTGATTAAAGTGCAAAAATATTTGTCATTTCATTTTATGTGTTCTATTTGCAAAAAACAAATGTTATTACTCGTGTTAATTATTATAGGTATATATTTTAATTGTTAAAACTCAAATTATATTATTTCACCATATTATACTAAAAATGTATTTTATATTCTGCATTGTTATTTGATTTGGGAATGTTTTTTTATTATATTTTTTTATTTGTTCAATAGATTGATACATATTCTATGATGAAACAATAAAGACTTAAATTAAGACTTAAATTAAGACAAATATTTAATAATATTTTGTATTAATTAAACTATTTATTGAATTCAGAATTCATAACTTCATAAAACTTTATGAGAGAATAGAGAAAGTTAATAATATTTGAAATAAAATAAGGTACAAAAACTGTTTGTGACTGTTAGATTATAATTTGTAATGTTCTCATTATATAATTTTTGTATAAAGTTGGTAGTTATTTTTTGAGCTAAAATAATATGATTCTAAATGTAAAAAATGTCACTCTGCTGTACAGTAGGTTACAAGTGGGTTGTTGTAATGGATGGTGTTAAATTTGAATTCAATGATATAATATCATTGTATAAGAAAAACAATACTGAGCGAAAACTATGATATTTCGAAGTATATTTGATGATATTAAGGTGAATAAAGTAATTTATATAATATAACCTATTTACATGGAATCTAGTTTTAAATTTTCAATCCTTAACTTATTAACTTTGTAACTTAACTATTTGAATTTAATGTGTAAAATAGTCTAATCTAACTAGTTAGAAAAAAAAACTAACTAGTTATTATTATTATTTTTTTCATTCCAAAATTCCAAAAGGTGTTCCTCAATCATGACATTATGGATATATGCCTATATAGATTATTGGCTCATATATATTATTAATCAGGGGCGATCCTAGAGCTTATTTTTAGAGGTGTTTGGATTGAATATTGCTTACTTTCAATGATAAATCTGCCATCTGCATACTTAATGTTAAAATAAATACATTTTCGTATAGTAATAATTAGGTATAGGGATCAAATAATTTTGAAATTGCGTATTTTTTTTTTCTATTTATTATTTTTTTATTTAACTTCTAACTTCTACTCTAACTTAAGTTACCATTTTCACCAAACTAAGTTAGAAATTTGGACAGTTTCAGAAACTAACTTATATTATAAAGTAGTTAATTTTTTTATTAAAGTAACATGACTTCAACTAGGTAGTTGAAAAAAATGATTAACTTGCCCAGCTTTGAGTCAGATTCACATCTGTCTATAATATTATTATAATGTAGTTGTATTTAAACAATAATCATAATATTATTATGTCAATAGCTGTGCTGTGATCACTGCTTTGAATGAAGTATTTAAAATAATTCTGGATCAACTTAACAGCAGTGGCTCACGTTATTCACCAAATCCGTGGTATTTTGTATTAATCACGATTATAAAGATCTTTGTACTTCAATTCTTTACAGTCGTGGTATTGTCATTGAACAAAATGCGTAATTTTAAAACATAATATACAGTTTATAATATTGAATTTTTTTATTGTACAGATTACAAAGCTTAAATTCGTAAACACGTACTATCATCTAAGTTAGTATATTATCATCTTGATAACGATCTTCGTTTGTGATAATACTTATCGTGGACTTAGAACGATCTTTTTCCAACGATAAGAAGCATATATTTTTAAATAGGTAATAAGAACTATGCACTTCCTGGCTACATTTTATGCGTAAAGTTACGTTGTTACGACTTCAAGAATCGAGTTCTAAACTACTAAGGTGTTGTATTAGTATAAAATTAATTTAAGCCAAATGACCGCTGGTCGTACAAATCGAATCATTATCATCTGTTAACACCAGTCAAACTACAAAATATTCTATTTCATACTTTCATAATGATATCTGCAAGATTTAATAAATTACTCAGAAATTGTAGTTCGCTGTACAAGAAAAATCAAATTCATCATGCTATGACAGAGGTATTATATTATGATAAATAAATATACAATACATTTAGGACGATTCACCAAGCATGCTAACCCTCTTATTTATCTTCAATAATGCAGTTATTTAAAATGTGATTTTTGGCATTTTTAAATAGGTAATATACTTGAAGACATGATTTTCAAATTCTTAAGATTTCTAAAGTGGTGTGCTGTAGAGGCAAACTTCAGTTTTTCAAATGAGAACCCACCTTTTCAACTGTAAATTATTCAGTGGATAATTTTACTGAAAAATTTGACAATCAAAATTTGTGCGTGTAGTTTTTGAGTTATTTAACTTTGATTTCTAAGGATAAAAAGCCCATGGTAATAGGTTTATTGGGGCCAAGCAATGTGCAAACAGTTTAGTCCTCTTGTATTAATGTCACAGGGCAAAAAATTGGTTTATAAGATATGGGGACTACAAGAGGGACTTCCCTATGGTGATTTGAAAATTTTAGTCATTAATATTTATCGATCAACAATTTGTAAAAATGGCCCAAGGTTAATAAATACTAGTTCCAATACTACATCTATTTTCTATTTTTGTTAACCATTTTTAAGGACTATTATCCTAAGTACAAACATTTTAATAACTAAGAAATTATTCATTTGAATTTTGAATTAAGTAAAACATTTTCAAAAAAATTACCCACCAAATAATTTACAGTAAAAAGGGCCGGGTTCTCGTTTAAAAAACAGAAGTTTGTATGGCCACAGGACACTCTTCAATAGGACAAAAAAATTTTATAATTTGAAAAAATCGTGAAAATTGTCTTTGAGTACTTGTATTAAAAAATTCCAAAAATCAGAATTTTAATAAATTCATTATTAAAGAAATGAATGTAAATAATGTGTAAAATATAAATACAATATAATATCATAAATATTTTATTTCAATTAACCAAATAATTTTCTTAATGTTTAAATTTGTTAATGATAATGCAACTGTGCCTACTAGATAATTCAAAATGTTGATTATTATTTATTATTAGTTAATAATTAATACACTATTGTGATTTTAGCACATTCAGTATTGAATTTATATGACATATTATTAGTTTTTTGTGATTTTTTTTACCTACAAATTACAATTAGGTATAAGCAATTGATATTAATTTATCAATATTTATAGACAATAGACTTATCCAATAACCAGTAAGTATCCCAATATTTAAACATTACAATTTCTTGAAATTTTTTATGCATATAAGCTTTGCATACAAATATTAAATTGTTTTTAAATTAGTTTTGTGAAAGACAGCATTCACACCTATAGCCTGAAAATTAAAATGATGTTTAATTGTAATTAATTGAACAAGTACCTACAATAATTTTAGCTTGTATAATGTCAAATCAATTGAATAGATAGTTTATTAAAAAAAAATTCTATTACTTATTGTATAAAGTTTAAATCACATTTTTATTTACAGAAGCAAACCAAAATCAAAATTAATAATATTGAAATTAATTATTTAAAAGTTGGAAATGGTCCACAGACCTTGTTGTTATTGCCAGGAGCATTAGGTACCTTGGCCATATTAAGTATTTTTGAGTTAATTTTCATAACTACAATAATATATTGAATAATATTAAACATTGTGCATATAAAAGGTACCTAATAAATATTATGAATGTTATTTAGGTTCAATATTTACTGATTTTAAGCCACAAATTGAAACTCTTAATCGTGAAAAATATACAATAGTTGCATGGGATCCACCAGGTTATGGTTTTAGTCGACCACCAGAAAGAGATTTTTCACCAGGATTTTTTTATCGTGACGCTGACTATGCAATTTCACTTATGAAAGTATTTACATTTTTCCACTTGCGTCCTTAATCTTTTTCTAATCTCAATGTTGGCCTTCTTAGTCATTGCAAATTGATAGATATTCGCTGCTGGGTTGGAGCGATGGTGGGATCACTGCACTTATAATGGCATCCAAAGCAGTTGAAAGCGTGGAAAAACTCATAGTTTGGGGTAGCAATGCATATGTTACTGAAAAAGATATTGAATTATACGAGAAAATACGAAATGTCCAAAAGTGGTCCCCACGCATGAGGCAACCGTTTATTGATTTGTATGGCGAAAAGTATTTTTCAGATACTTGGAATGCTTGGGTAAATTCATTTCAAATAATACTTAAAGAAAACGGAGGGGACATTTGTCGAGAAGCTCTGTCTAAAATCGATGCGCCTACTCTCATTTTACACGGTGCTCAAGACCCTTTAGTGCCTATGGAGCATCCAGTTCATTTACACAAAAAAATAAAATACGGATCGTAAGTTATTACATACCTACTTAATATTAGTTTTGATGAGAAAACTCCTTCATAATTATTATACTTGGAAAATATAGTAGCATAATAATATATTCAATTTAATAAAGGAGTACAACAAATAACAACATAGTGAATGATGAATTTATAAATATTATTGATTTTTAATGATTCTAAATTATCATAATAATAATATTAAAGGAATTTAACAAAATAAAAATGCATGTAATTTTAGAAATTAAACTTCCTATATCATATGTGTGATTATACATAAGTCTATTACCAAAAAAAGGTGGTTAAGTGGGTGTCGCTCTGTTGTACAGTAGGTTACAAGTAGATCAGTGTAATGGATTTGAATTCAATGATATAATAATATCATTGTATACGAAAACGATTCTGAGCAAAAACTGCCATTCAGCCTATGATATTTTTAAGTATTTTGGATGATAATATGGTGAGAATAAATAAATAAATAAATCTATTTATTTGGAACCTTGTTTTAAATTGTCAATCCTTAGCTATAAAAGTTGAACAATTTATACATTTTTTACTAAAAAATAATTTTTGATACATTTTGTCAAAATTCGTGCTTTAAATGATTATAAAAAAAAATTATGCCTACATTTTCCCTAATTTTAAACTGCTATAGTAACAATATTAGGACCTTTGTATTACATTTTTACGCTTTTTCACCCAACAAATAACCTTTTATTGACAATTATAGAAAAAAAATTTAAAAAATTTATAATGTCTGTAAACAGCTCAAAAAAAGTCAAAATATTTTGAAAATGTTATCAAGTATAGAAATTGATAAAATAAACACATGATGTAAATTTCAACTTTAAAGTATCTATAGACTATGTTTTTTTTGTTTTTGAATTACAACAAAATAAGAAAATCGCTATACATGAAAAATCTAGTGAATATTCAATATTCTAAAAATTTGAACTTTGAACGCTCATAAAAATTTAATTTGACATTCCGGTAGAAATTTTTTTAAGTAAAGGTAGACAAACTTTTGAGGAATCGTGTAATTAATTTTCAAATCATATTTAAAAAGAAAATATTTTATGAATTTCTAACCCAAAATAATTTGCACGTTTTCGTGAATTTTGCCTTTTGCTTATTTTGTCAAAATTCTAAATTTAAATGAATCTAAAAAAACATTGTGACTATGTATTTTGTACCATTGTAACAATATATTTGTAGTGTTGTCTTGTATTAACTTTTGAAGGTTTTTGACCCAACGAATAATTTTTAAATGTCCGTAAACCGCTCAATACATCACTTTTGTATAATTTTTTATACACGTATTATGTGTGGCCATGATATAATATATTGTTTCCATTCGTATGTTGCAGGCTTGAAATCTATCCGGAAGGTAAACACAACATCCATCTGAGGTACGCCGAACTGTTCAATTCGGCGGTAGACGATTTCCTGGCCGAAGACTTGTAGTGTAGATCAAGACTTGTCGAAATAATAATAAACTTAGTTTCAAAAAAAATAATAGTACCTATTAAAATCATAGCAGCGGGGGGGGGAGTTCTAAATCGTATAAGGAGGCAAAAAATAATATAATATGACCGAACCTGCAGCGGCGTGGGACGCGCGACTGAAATCCCTGCAGGAATTGACGTTGCGCGACAAGGCGTGGCGTTACCAGGGCGAGGGCAACGCCAACGTGGTTTTGTCGGTTCCCGCCGACGGGACAGTGGTGAGGGTGATGAAAGAGGGCGAGGGCGGCGGCGCTGAAACTACGGCGGCCGAAACACTGTCCTTGCGGTTGCGCTTTTGCGACGCTGTCAGGCGTACATTCTTCGACGGTGGTGGCTGCCACGTAGACGTGCCCGTACCGATGCGCGTGTCCGCTGAAGAGTTGCGCGAAATCGACCGGGTCATCCGGCCGCACAGGCCACCGGGCCGGCGGCACAAGGGCCTCGGGTTAGCCGGGTGTCTGGTGGCCGTGTGCCCGGACTACACGGTGCTACCACCGACGGACGTGCCGGGCGTCTGGTGCGTCGAGATCAAACCCAAACAGGGATGGGTGCACGAGGACGACGTCGCGGTGGGCGGGGTGCGGACAAAGTGCCCGTTCTGCGCGCACCAGTACCTGAAGCTGTGCCGGGGTGACGTCCAGAGGCCGAGCGGGTACTGTCCGCTGGACATGTTCTCGGGCCGCCGTGAACGGGTTCGGCAGGCCGTCCGCGCACTGCTCCGGGACCCGCAGAACAATCTAAAAATGTTTCTGGACGGCGACCCGCTCGCAGCCACGGACGACGGTTTCGGGGCCGCGGCGGGGGAGGCACGTGGCTCGATCCGGCGGTTTTGCGCGTTGGTCGCGGGCGCTCTGCTCGGTGACTTCGAAGGCTACCCAGACGGACGTGACGGTTCGGAGGACGACAGCGAGGAGGAGGAGGAGCACCATAGCGCCGCTTCGGGGGCTGTGCCGCCGGCGTCGTGCGACTTCGCGGGGGCGGTCCCGATGCCCCGGCACTGCGTCCTGCACGAGATCCTGACGATGCAACAGATGCAAACCTCCGGTTTCGCGGCCGTGTGTTCCGAGTACGACGGACGGCACCCACGCGACCCGCAGTTCGGCCACGTCGACCGCCTGCGGCTGAACGACGACGCCGCGGCCTGGACCTCGGTGGACGGATATCTGGTGGCCGCCACGGCGCGGGACTGTTCCGTGTACGTCACTTTCCGCGGGCGTCCCAGCAGTTCGTCGACCGCGGTACGCGTCAAGGTGTCCGACTTGGACCCGAAACCGTTGTCGACCGTTGACAAGCACAGGAATCGCGACGCAAACGTTTCGTTGGCCTGCCGACAATATTCGGTCGGGTAGTGGCATGTCGTGGCCGTAGATTTGGTTGGACGGAAGTGCAGGGCGTTGAAAGTTCGATTAAGACGTATTACTTCCTTTTCAATTACAACTAAATTATACCTACGCAGCAATTACAAATATATTTTACTCGTCGGTGTATAATACTATAATATATTGTTTATATTTAACGAACAAATTAAATAAATTCCAATATAGTCACGAAATAACGTTGTAGTTATTGGGATACGTATCGTTTTGGTTTTATATTTAATAAATTGTATAATGAAATATTTATTAGTTATTAACTTGTTACCTCGATAAAGTTCCGATTCCTATCATGATTTACTTCGGTTGGAAAGACCGGAAGACAATAGTCAATAACCATGAAATTCCGTTTACATTATTCCTGTCAAATAGAAAAGGGAATGGATAACTCCTACGAAAATGGGTGGATCTGGAACTCCTATATATAGAAATGAATATTATGCGCTGGCAGTGTTTATGGTGTTGTGCAAGTTTTTATTAAATGAAAAAAGTTTGGAAAAAAAATAATTCCATAGATATCCACGTACACTTTATCTAAACACAAACATATTTTAGATTCTGAGCGGTGCGATTAATTTTGTAGTGTGTTTTTCTCAATTTTTTTTTCTTTAGTTGGTTGAAGTAATATTTTGACTTTCGACTTTTAGGGTGATTTCTGATAGAAAATCGGAACCAATTGGTATTTTTTAGAGGATAAAATTGAAATTGAACAGAATTTTTAATAAAACAAAAGAATAAATCAAAGAAAAACTAGAATTTTTACGCAAAAGCTGTTTTGATAAAATCAATTAAATTTTTTTGATCTAACAGAAAAAAAAGAACTGTAGATACTTGAAATTTTCACTGAATGTTTATATTAGCATTTCCTATACACCATACGATTTTGAAAATATTTTGACTCTTTTTGAGCTGTTTACGGACATTTTCATTTTTCAATTTTTTTAGTTTTTTTTTCTATGAATATCAATAAAGTTTTATCTGTGTGCCAAAAAGTGTAAAAATGTAATACAAGGCTCCTGATATATTGTTACAATATCAGTTGAAAAATATTAAAAATACATAGGCACAATTTTTTTTTATAAGCATTTAAACATCGAAATTTGACAGAATTTTTCAAAATCTCGAAAATTATTAATCATCGTAATTAATAAATTATAAAATGTTCAGTTTTTATAGCTAAGGATTGAAAATTAAAAACAAGATTCCACATAAGTAGTTAATTCTCTTAAAGAAAAATCTAAAAAATATACAATCACAGTTTATTTTTATAGTCATTTTATGTTAAAAAAACGAAATTACATATTAAAAAACCTAGTTATTTTGTTGTGATAATATAATAATATTTGTGGGTACCTACTTGAAACTTCTAAAGTGTACTATTATATATCTATGATAGTATCAGGGTTTTTGTTGATGTATAACGCGTTATAAGTACCTAATGGATATTGTGATAATGTGATATGATTAATTTGGAATTTATTACAGGTCAATTTTTAATACCATAGATATGTATATAATTTGTCTTAAACCTAGACTGACATACCGTCTTCGCTCAGAATCGTTTTTCTTATACAATGATATTGTATCATTGAATTCAAATTTAATAGCATCCATTATACAGTGACCCACTTGTAATCTACTGTACAGCAGAGCGACATCCACTTACCCACCTTTTGTTATTTTATTGTTATTCAAAAACGAAAAACTGTAGGTAGATACATGAACATTTTACTGAATGAATATACTTTCATTTTCTATACACCATAAAATGTTGAAAATAATTTTACTCTTTTTGAAGTGTTTACGGACATAGTCAGTTTTCAATTTTTTTAGTTTTTTTTTCTATAAATATTAATAAAATTTTATTTGTTAGGTAAAAAAGCGTGAAAATCTAATGCAAGGCTCCTGATATACTGTTACAATAGCAGTTTAAAAATATTAAAAATACATAGGCGCAATTTTTTTTTATTAGCATTTAAAGTTCAAATTTTGACAAAATTTATCAAATTAAAAATTTAATAATTATTTTGTAGTTAAAAATTTATAAAATGTTCAACTTTTATAGCTAAGGATTGAAAAATTAAAACAAGGTTTCACGTAAATACGTAAATTACTTTATTCACAATAATATCATCAAATATACTAAGTAATATCATAGGCTGACTGACCGATCATTATTATCAAGTGACAGTGTTCGGAACGTTCACTAAAAAATGAATTCGTGCACGTTCAGTGCTTAAAAAAGGACTCGTTAGCGTTCAAACTCTTTTTTTTCAAATGAACACGTTCACGTCCTTTGAAAATATGAATAATTTCATATTTTCGTCGTTCATTTTAATTAATTTAATTTAATTTCTTATGTATCGTTTAAATGCGAATACAAAATCGCGGAATTCATAATATTATATTGTTGATTTATGTCCAGGCGTGCCCGTATACTGGAATTTCGTGTATTTTATTTTTATAATTTGAAATATATTATACATCATAATTCATAATAGTATAATTATTCATCAATATTTATTAAATAATAAATACATTTGAACGTCTTCAAAATCGTTCAAATTCATTATATATTACATAAACGTCGTTCACGTTCTATATGAAAAAACGTGTGACGTTCAAAAAATATGAAGGTGAACCACGTTCTTTCCAAACACTTTCAAGTGATATAATAAAATACGTAGGTATTTGGAGATATTTTTATTTAGAAAATGTGTCTTATTTTTTAAACAATTTGCTATTCTTGAACAGTTGCACCTAAAAATGAACATATTGTGATGAAATAAATAATGAAATTTATTGTTAACATTGTCCCACTTTCCAGGGCAAGTAAAAACGTTTTTAAGTTTAAACACAGTGTCAAAATACTGTTACCATTATCTGTTTCCTAGAATTTTTAGATAGTTTACATGTAAATGGTTTACATCCGCACAGTTATTAGTATATTAAAGCAATACAGTACTATCGCAATACTTTTGAGAAATTTAAATGTAGTGTCCAATCTAATGAATGCTACAAGATTTACTGTACCTACGAAATATGTACGGAGACTGGTGGAGACTCGTTTGCGCACATATTAATATATTTTTTAAATTTACAACTCGTTTGCGCACAAAATAGTAAACAATGAAAACCAGCTTTCAGGTACAGTTTTGGGTGTACAGAGTGTCTTAAGCTGCAAAGCACGTTCAATATTATTGATATCAATAATCACCCGTTAATAAATATTGAAGTACCTTCGATATAGCCTTATAACGTGATTTCACATCAGTTTTTATCTATCAAAAATGGCATTAATGCTCGCCAAGTACACGAGTCATTTTTAAACCCACCAGTCTATAACATCAGAATATGATGAGACAGAAAGTCCTAAGGCTTTTAAAGGGTGAAGGAAAATGTTGTTTGAGTATAATAATTGTCCACTATTAATGCTAACCAAATCGAAAATATGGAGGTACGCAGATTATGTACGTGGATACATTTCTTGGAGAAAAGGTTTCTATTGTTCGTAAATTGTGCGCAAATGAGTTGTAAAAAATGTAAATGTGCGCAAATGAGTTGTAGCCCGACCATTCTTTAGGCTTAGAATCCATAACTGGTCAGCGTATTTTATTGTGTAAAATTTATTTGACCCTGTCAGTTCCAACTTTTCCCTTTTCATTTACTAGACTTCAATTTTCGATAAAAATAGCTTTACAATAGACAAAGCACAGGGTAAGACATTGGATAAAGTAGGGTTGTACTTGCCCCGAACTGTATTTAGTCATGATCAACTTTATGTTGCCATGTCACAAAGTTGGATCTTTTGAAAAATTAAAAATACAAATAATACCAAACAACAAAAAAAGATTCAATGAATATTTAGTTTATAAAGAAATTCTATAATAATAACAAAATACGAATTCATTGAAATGTTTAATTTATGTTGATCAATTTTTTTGTTCAGGGTGAAATATTTGCAGTTTTCCCGTATGAAAATGTATTGAGTATGTTATTAAGACTTGAGAAATTAAATTACTTTCTATTTTAAGTGTTTCCTAAACATTAATGGCACATTATTAGAACGATTTATACATTTCGGATTCTGAGCGGAACGATGAATGTATTGATTTTGCAATACTGTTTTTTTTTCGCACTTTCATTTTTTTTTTTTGCGTTTGGGTAGGTAGGTACTTACAAGATAAGTAGTCGAAATAATGCTTTGATTTCAACTTCAGTATCTTGTTCGATGGGAAAGTGAATATTGTTAGGGCATGTTGGTCAACATTTTAAATTCCCAATAGTTTTCAAAAGTGCCGAGAAAAACAACATAAAAACGGAAATTTTTACGCAAAATCGATTTTGATTTTTATCGTACCTCTAAAACAAATGAATACATAGTACATACATGACATTTTCACTGGTCGTTTATATTTGCATTTACTATAAATATACGATAACATTTTCAAAATATTTTAATTTGTTTAGAACTGTTTTCTAACATTTTCTGTTTCCAATTTTATTAGTCTTTTTTTCTACGAATGTTAATAAAACTTTATTTGTTGGGTAAAAAAGCTTGAAAATGTAATGCAAGGCTCTTACTATATTATTATTTATTACAATGAAATTTGAAAAAATATTAAAAAACCTTAGTTATAGTTTTTATTTATAAATTATAAGTATTTAAAGTTCTAATCTAGACAAAATACGGAAAAATCACGAAAATTAGCAAATTATTTTGAGTTGAGAATTCATACAATTTTTTTTTTTAAATCTAAGATTTAAAAATGTAATACAAGATTCCTAATAAATTTGTCTACCTTTATCAAAAAAAAAAATGTCTACAAGCAAATCAAATAAAATTTTCATGAGCGTTTGAAATTCATATTTTTACAACATTGGATATTCACTCGATTTCTCATGTAGAGGCTTAGTAATTTTATTGTTATTCAAAAAACTAATAACTGTAGATACCTGAACATTTTACTGAATGTTTATATTTTCATTTTCTATACACCATACAATTTTGAAAATATTTTGACTTTTTGGGCTGTTTACGGACATGGTGAAAATGTAATGCAATAGGCTCCTGAATCCTGATATGTTATTACAATAGCAGTTTAAAAATATTAAAAATACATAGGCACAATTTTTTTATAAGCATTTAAAGTTTGAATTTTAACAACATTTATCAAATTTAAAATTTAATAATTATTTTTTAGTTAAAAATGTATAAAATGTTCAACTTTCTATTGCTAAGGATTGAAAATTTGAAAATTTAAAACAAGGTTCCACGTAAATAGGTAAATATATAAATTATTTATTCACAATGATATCATCAAATATACTTAGTAATATACTGATATAGTGATATCATAAGCCTATTTAGCTACAAGACCGTTTTAGCTCAGAATCGTTTTTTTGATATTATATCATTGAATTCAATTTTAACACCATCCATTACAGTGACCCACTTGCAACCTACTGCACAGCAGAGCGACATACACTTACTCACTTTTTATATTTATTTATATATAATAATTTATTATATTTAACATTAATATTAGATTCTGAGCGGAGCGATGAATGTATTGGTTTTACAATGATGTATGTTTTTATTTATATTTTTATATTTTTGTGTCTGTCATCACGTTTTAGGACAGTAAAAGTGCTTGGATTTTCTTCACCAGTAGCTTTTCTGGTAGGAAAGTGAATCTAGTTGGTACTTTGGGGGGTCAAAAGTATAAATTTAGTAGTTTTCACAAGCGCCGGGAAAAACAACATAAAAATTAAGGAAAAACGGGAATTTTTACGCAAAATTGGTTTTCCAAAAAATCGATTTTGGTTATTGGTGTAACTCTAAAACAAATGAACGTATATACATGAAATTTTCACTGGTTGTTTATATTTGCATTTTCTATACACGATAACATTTTCAAAATATTTTGATTTATTTTAAACTGTTTAGGGACATTTTCATTTTCCATTTTTTTTTAGTTTTTTTTCTAAAAATATCAATAAAATTTTATTTATTGGTTGCGAAAGCTTGAAAATTTAATAGAAGGCTCCTAATATGTTGTTTCAAAGGCAGATGAAAAATATTAAAAATCCTTAGTCACAATTTTTTTTTATAAGCATTTTAAGTTCAAAAATTGACAAAATATGGAAAAATCACGAAAATTAGCAAATTATTTTGAGTTAAGAATTCGTAAAAATTTTTATTTTTAAATCTAAGATTTGAAAATGAAACTCAAGATTCCTTATAAGATTATCTACCTTTATCAATAAAAAAATCTCTACCGGACAGTCAAATTAAATTTTTATGAGCGTTTGAAATTCAAATTTTTACAACATTGGATTTTCACTCGATTACTCATGTAGCGATTTCCTTATTTTGTTGCAATTCAAAAACGAACAACTGTAGATACATGAAAATTTCACTGAATGTTTAAATTAGCATTTTTTATACACCATACAATTTTGAAAATATTTTGACTCTTTTTGGGCTGTTTATGGACATTTACAGCTTTCAATTTTTTTTAGTTTTTTTTCTATAAATATCAATAAAGTTTTATCTGTTGGGCCAAAAAGTGTAAAAATTTAATACAAGGCTCCTGATATATTGTTACAATAGCAGTTGAAAAATATTAAAAATACATAGGAACAGTTTTTTTTTATAAGCATTTAAAGTTGGAATTTTGACAAAATTTATCAAAATCTCGAAAATTATCAATCGTTGGAATTAAAAAATGTTCAGTTTTTATAACTAAGAGTTGAAAATTTAAAACAAAGGTTCTCTTAAATAATTCATACTGTAACCAAAAAATCTAAAAAATATATAAACACACTTATTTTTTACAGACATTTTAATTTCAAATTTAGACAAAATTTCATATTTAAACCAAGAATTACGATTTTAGTTATTTTGTTGTGATTGAATAATATTATTCGTGGGTACTTGAAACTTCTAAAGTGTACTATTATATATCTATGATAGTATCACGGTTTTTGTTGATGTATAACGCGTTATAAGTATCTAATGGATATTGTGATATGATTAATTTGGAATTTATTATAGGTACTTATTATAGGTCAATTTTTTGTTTAATACCATAGATATGTATATAATATGCCTTATACATAGACTGACATACCATCACCGCTCAGAATCGTTTTTCTTATACAATGATATTATATCATTGAATTCAAATTTAATACCATCCATTATACAGTGACCCACTTGTAACCTACTGTACAGCAGAGCGACACCCACTTGCCCACCTTTTTTTTTTATTGTAACCCAGCTGCGACGGATAATTCAGCTATTAATAGTAAAGTCATGAGTCATTTAAACATGTTTTTCGGTATAGCATTTAAAATCATGCAGAATCGTGATCCAAAAATTAAGTTTGCAGAATTATGTATGTATGTAATATTTGTTGAAGCCATCAAAGTTTACAAAGAGGACCCAAATAATTACAGTCTCAATTATTTTAGTCCATTATCATAATTGAAAAATAGTTTGTCTATGCGAAAAAAATAAGTTTTTTAAACATTTAAATATTAAAATTTATTTTTTAAGTATTGTATGTATTAACAGCTAACATGCTATGATAGTAAATAATAATATATATATTTAGTAGGTACCATGTTTAAAAATGTAGTTAGTTAAAAAGTTTCAGTATTTGTCCGATATACTATAGCAGCTACCTACATCGAGTTTCTACACGAAAACGTATGTGCATTTTTACTTTGAAAAACACTTTGACCAGGGCAAATTGACCCTAATCGAATCATTGCTGCGTTCAGACTGATCATCTAAAATAATGTCATAAGATGAAAAGGCCAACCACGCAGTGTGGATTAAAAAATGTTCCATCTTGTTTATTGCGTTATATATTATATAAATAATAAATAACAGATCATAACACTTAGTGTTGAATACGCCTTCGCAAAACTCATGTTTTCTAACAATGCTGTCGATAGACAAAGCCGATACTATATACAGCTAAGACAAATTAATGTACGTTTTAGGATCGATTAGTTGGCACATCGCAGAGGTCGAATACTCGAATACGTGTAACTATGATAACATAAATTCTAAATAGGTATTAATTCATAAAATTATGTACACAAAATTACAAATTGCCTGATTTATATGAGTACACGTTTATTGGAGATGACGATAATGGACAAATAATAATATGGATTTACAAAAGACGACGAGAGTACGAAAACTAAGCTCGTCACCTAACAAATTATACATTATAATATAATGACATAAAAATAAAACAATAAAAATGACAATAATTAGCAAAAAATAAATAAATGTACCGATTTTATACCTACCAAACATAATGATTAACATGACACAAATAAATAATAATAACACGTAGGTAGATAATATCCATAGTAGGTATATTTACATTTTCAAGCGCAATATACTTTTCTCAACTAATTTTATCAATTTTACTAAAATAGTATTATACTCATATCCTCATATCAGTCCCTGCTGCAATAAATAAATATAATAAATCGAATATTATTAATATAGGTTATTATTAGGTACTATACAAAATCCAATGAACAAAATGTAATACAAAATAAGAAATTATGTGATGACACACGTTATGCTAAATAAAATTTTTTATACTCATGCGACAGGAATTACCATGCACAATTAACAATTCTCTACTACAGAAGAGACGAGAAGTTATTTCTCATAATTTGAATTATTATAACACATACTGTGCTGTTTTAATTTCAAACTATGATACAATTTCGTATGTTTTAAGTAATCATGCATTTTTTTTTCGAAAGTTATAAAAATTTGTAACTTCAAAATTCTAATGCCTAACCAAACTTTACAACTTGTGGTACAGTGATAAAGTAAAACTTATTGTCATTTTTTAGCAATTTTCTGGTACTTGGGTTGAGAAAATACCAGAAACAAGCTCACTAGTAACTCTTTGCGATTTCTCTGAAGTGAGTAGCCAGAGGTCAAAATAGACATGTCTGTAATTTTTCGTTAAGAAAAAATTTATTTATATTATTAGTAAGAAGAATTTGGTCCTAAATTCATAAAATAAACCCTGTGATTTGTTAACAACACCATAGCTCTGGTGTTGAAACTTTAATAGTAGATTTTTCTTTCAACCATTCAGAAAACTAGTGGAACGCAAGAACGTTTTTATAGAATTTGTTCAACAACTTAAGACATTGAACTGCAGTTGACATGAAAATGGGTAAGTATTTTAAACATTTTCAGAAATCAAAAAAAATAAGAAAACATGCTAAAATGTAGATAGTATAGTATTGGTACTGAAAAAAAGAGCAAGTTCAATTAAAAGTGGATATGAAAGTTATAACATTTTATAACTTGAAAAAATAAAGACAAAAAGGTACACTTTTGATTTAAAAATGGGTGATTATTCTCTGTAAACACAGTGTTTAATTTGATTTTTGGAGATATTGATAAGTGATAAAACAAGTTAAGAAAAGTACTAGTGCTAGAACATACAATAGCCAATAGGTATCGACTAATATATTTATATATCATATATTGTCTATGATAACATTGAAATATATTTAGCTACGGAATAATACTAGTTATATATAATATTCAAACCACTGTTTTAAAGCTCAAGAAATGCAATAATTATAAATTGCAACCTTTGATTATTACATTATTATTACATGGAAATAAATTAAATAAAGATAGATAAATAAAAAAACAAGGTATAAAATAATGTAAATTAACAATAAATAATTACTAATAGTCACATTTATAATTTTTTTTTCATATATATTATATCAGTGAGAATTATTTTTTAGACAATTTTCAAGTGTTGTCTAACAAAATAGAATACAAAATAAAAATAAATAATTAGGATAAAAGGATGGATCACATGTTAAGTTAAATTGTTTTAAAATATGATAATATAATAGTAATTAAATATATTGTCATACTTAGAAAATAAAGGTATAATAATAATAATAATAATAATAATAATATATGTATAATATATCATTAGCAAAGCTAGTAGGTTATTTTAAGTTAATAATATGTCCTTATAAGAACTATCAGGTAAGTATAATTTAGTAAGTATAGTTTAATTTTACAATAGTTGAACTATGGTCGAACATAAGTTTATGAGGTCAAGGTTTATTACAAATCTAGGGGCAATAAAACATTTGATGAAAATATTTTCCTTTGTACATAACAAGATGGTGTTATATATAGGTTCTAGTGACACCCAAAAAATAAATATAATAAAATATGGAGCATTCCGAGGAGTAAAGAGAACTAACACAGCCGGGAAGATCAATTGGTTAAACGTTTCAAAAATATTGGTTTTATTTTTATTTTAATAAAAATTAATTTATTATATCATATTCATATTTAATTTAGGAAGAAATCATATCAATGAAAAATGAGATTAATGATTTATAGTTTATTTTTTTGTGATTAATATTATCAACCAGACCCACTAGATCGTGAAATGGAAACAATTATTTAGAACTAAAAGAATTTCAAAAATAAAATTTGATTATAACTTCTATTGTGATGGTAATTAACATACAATTAACGAATGCGATTTTTAAATTTTATTATTAACCAGTATTACCACTTAATGCAACTTTTTTAAACTAATTAGGTTGAAAACACGGCTCATAATTATTATTTATATATTATAGATTCGTATAAATAGTTTAAAATGGCATAATAAATAAAATACTAGCCTAGTGACTAAAACAATATTTGTAACATAATATAATATAGATGTGTATAAATTATATTTATATAAACCTAGGTTTCTATACATTACAAGATATAGTTTGCACAATAACTGTGTAGGATATATATATTAGCAAATGTATTTACTATTCTAATATATATATTTACAATGCTCTTTAAGATCATTTTTTTTTTTATCAAACTTTTCCTAATTTCACAAAACAAGCATATTTAATGTATTTTGCTTTATGTTTTTGTGGTAACTTCTAAAACATTATATAACCTAGTTTTTATAAAAAATAATAAATAAAACAGGACCTTATTATTCAAATTAATGTCAAGAAACTTTTTTTATTACATTTTGAGAAGATTACAGTAAAAGAAAGAGAATCATCACACACATACTCTAGTATAATAGTACTATAGCAGTGGTAGTGTACTCATTACAGTTTTGGGAAATTGAAAACAATAATAACGATGATGTTTATAAATTAATATAAAAGAAACCTACATTTTAATTATCCTCCATAATAAATAAATAAAAATATTATTTTAATTTTACCACTTAAAATCTTTGGGGTCTTGGCAACACTTGTTATCCACATACATGTACGCATACAATTTAAAATTCATTAAAAGAAAAACAAATAAATTACATAAAAATTATAATAAAATAAACTATACGATCTCAGACTCAGAACGTTTTAATTTATGTGTATTCACAGATGATTTTAGGTTTGTATGCGTACATGAGGCTAGTGTGTGCGTGCATAATGCATAAAAACAATAATTCAAAATCACAAAAAAAATAATATTCCATGGTGTTTTTACACGACTATTAGCTATTACCAGAATTTCAAAACTGGTCAGCCAAAAGATCACAAATTTCAATGGATACAGGTTCTTTGCTGGACCTTACCGTCAAACGATACATCTGTAGAAAATAAAATCAATCAATAAACAAAAACAAAAAATTGCCTTTGTATACATTAATATTAAATTGTCATTCATAACTTATAGTATGAAACAACGGGAATACATCTTAATGATTTTAATATTGTCTATGAAAACAGTTTTGGATGTCTCTATCTAGTTTTTTTACATCAATAGTTTTGTATTGAAAAAATTTAATCCATGAGACAAATTGATAAACACTAAGTTATAATAACAATATTTGAACACTATTCTATACACGCTGCACAATAAGATCATGACCAGTCGCACATTCAAAACAACTTACTCCATTGTACCACTCGTTGTTGTGACCACTCCCAATTTTATATACCGAAAGCTTCATGTGACAACAGTGGTTCACGTGTTTATAAAACAATAGAGTATATGTGGTTCAATTTGCAACAGCGCTGTATACCTGTGATCAGATGTTTGGGGAGCCAATCAAAAAACGGCTGCACTTAACGAATACATAACGGTCTGCCGCCCGGTCATGATCTTATTGTGCGGCAAGTATAGTTACGAGAGTTATTCCACTCTGTGAGAAAATAAGCTGCCATAAATACATTTTAATAAAGTAATACTATAACGGTAATAATAGCCTTACACATCTCCTTAGTAAATTCCCTTTCCCCCAATATGTCACAATAGTTACACGACAATTAATCCTCATTAGATCTGACACAAGCTATGGTCATAAATTACACTTTATTTATATTAGTTTAATAGTATAATGATATAAACTAAAAGCACTACTTTAATTTCAATAGTTAAAATATATTTAATAGTTAATAGTTAATTTAAAAATCTAGGTTAGTAAATGTTCAATAAAACAAAATACAAATAAAGTATACTAAAAGGATAACAATTAATTTGTACACATCTTTGAACTCTACCTAACCTATCATAATTTATCACCTATACTCAAAATGTTCGCCACCTTAAATTATTATTATTATTTTTTTAGTATAATGTTAAAATTTTTCAAATAATTGCATTTTATTAATTTAACAAAAATTAAATAGTCGGAAGTAATAACCTCACATATTTTTTTCACTCAAAAAATTGTATTAACCATAACAAGGTCTTATCATACCCTGCCAGGACTTAAAAAATCCAGTATACACAAGTTGAAAAGGGATTTAAAGTTGTTTTAACAAATATATTTGTAATATAACAATGTAATTTCAATATGTTTTGGTTTTCTAAAAAGATAATTGAATAGTGTAATATAGAGAAATATTATACACCAGCTGTAATATTGTTTATTCAATTAAGAATAACTAACACTATTCAAGACTTATAGATCTAAAGATCTATGAAACATAAATGAAAAATTAGTGAAGTTGACAATGATGACAATAACAACAGAAAAAGAATTATTTAAGGGCGTTGGAGCCAGAGCATTATTAGTACAAAAACCAGTCTCACAGGAAGAACTCTCACGCCATGCAGAATAGACGGGTTTCGTCAATTTTTTTTTTTTAAGGAAGAGAATATTTTGCAGGACAGATCAAAGCCTGATTTCCAAAATTATAATTATAGAAGCTAAAATATGCATTTGGATAATGCTCAATATTTGTTAATTTTCAAACGTATTTTTCTAGCACTATTTAAAGTAAAATTAAGATTCGGGCTTTAATCAGACCTGAAAAAATATCAAAATCAAACATATCAACAGGGCATGAGAATTTTTCCTGTGTGAAGTAATTTTTGTTGTTAAATTACACCGTATCAACCACCCATAAATAGGCATGGGGCAGTGGATTAGTGGAACAGTATTTATAATTAAAGCAACAATTAAAATATAAATGATAATTTTCAAATTCTATAGAATTGCAGGAACATTGAAAAAGCCAGCACTTAAATACATTTGCTTATTAATATGTGACACAAAATGATCATCAGATAATGTCCCACTTTTCATATTAAAACCCATCAAAACAATTACGGCCAAAAAAGTCCCCTTGAGAGATTGATGAAATTGGGAAATGAATCCGATTTGGACTTTTTCTATTATTATTACTGTATTGGTGAATTTTGTCATTTAAGAGGGCGTCACACCCACATGTGTTGTCTACATCTTACAAATGTACATTGAACAACATAGCAAAAACTTTTTTGAGCGGGACAACTTTTATCTTTCTGTGTTTGTAGTAGTGGCTCCAAAATTTCTGAACATATAAGGTAGAAAATTATCTATGCACCAGTGTGCCTATATTATAGATAACATAAATACAATAAAAGTAACATTTCTAAACATTTTTCTATTTTCATTTGCTTATAAAAATGGTTGGGTAGTGCTATTAAAAAAAAGCACGCTGTTGCACAGATTTCTGTTGCACTGCACAAGTTCTTCTTTATGTGTTGTGTAAATTTTTAAGTACTATAATAAATATAGTGAGAAAAGTTGTGCCGCGCAAAATAGTTTTTGCTATATTGTATATTTGTAAGACGGAGACAACACAGGCGGGTGTGACATCCTCTTAAGCTATATTTATTAGTTACTATTTTGTGTAAAGTTAAATTATTTAGCATTATTTCTATGTCTATACAATAAATATTGTTTGTACATTTACTTATGTCACGTATTATTCATTATTACTGTACTTGAGCCATATGGTGTTTATCTTAATAAAATATAAAATAAAAATAAATAAATAAATGTAGTAGCATACAGTCAAAATTTATATTTAATGAAATCAAAAAAAGTTTTAATATTTATCACCTACAAATCACAAAGAAAAATTTATTGTAGAAAATTAAATGGTCTAGCTATGTCAAAAGTCTAAAAAAAATGGCAATCATTATTTTTAGTCAAGTCATTAACATTAACTCAAAGCTACCCTAAGAAAACAAAAGTTTATAAATAAGATAAGATATCAATAAAATCTTGTTAAAAATCAACTACTTCATTCATTGGTTGGCACATGTTAGTATGTAGGTACTTAACATTTCTTAACAGTAGCTATAAATACATACCTGAGCTTGTTTATTGGGTTCTAAACGTAGCAAACATCCAATCTGTTGTGTTTTTGTATGAACAATACCAGCACAAACAAAATTGTCAGGATTTGGATCAATGCCATCTAGTAATTGCATACCAAATCCAGATAGTTTTGTCCTTGTTGATACTTGATCCATTGGCTGTGATGCCTTGAAGATTTTTTGAGATTTTTGAGGATCGTGATTACTAAAAAAATTAAATTAAATTAAAATAAATTCAGAAAAACCATTTATATAACAGTAAAAAAAATGTTTAGTTTTTTAGTGTATACAAATATAATTTATAACTATGCATAAATAAAGTATTCCCAATTACCTGCCAAGATTCTTCCACCGAGCAAAGAAAGACTCACTGTTCATTTCAGTTGGTTCAAAAAATTTATTTAAAGTCACTGGTAGCTTCACGGAAACATTTTGTGGTACTCCATTGTACACAAATGAAACATTTATAACAGGTGTGTCTAAAACGAAACATTTTCATTTAATACGAAAATTATTACTTATTACTGAGTTATTAGAACTGAGAAAATAGAGATATTAACCTGCGTATTCCTCTACACATTCAATAATTGCCAATTGTTGTATTTGAGCCCCAGCTTCCAGAACTGGCTCAATAGGCTTAATTTGTATAGCTAATTTAGTGACCCAAAGATGTGGACTAGATAATACTGTAGCGAAATTCTATAACCCAAAATTATACTTTATTATTTTGTTATGTTTCATAATTATGAAAACTTACCTGCAGTGGAATTGTAGTTTTGTTGCCATAAAACAAACCTAAACGTCCCAAATTTCTTTTAAACTCACATTTCACACCAACTTGAATTAATTCACTTTCAAATAGTACTCCGTTGTTTTTACATATGAATCTATAAAATGCATGTATTAAATAATGTTAAATAACACAAGACATTAGTATATAAGATTTACTTTTTTGGATTATAATTATTTTGACTGGCACTCAATGAGTTTGAACCCGTTGATCCTCCGCCACCATATAAATCTCCCAAGACATCAACTAAAACATTGGCGTTACTTGTATGAGTTGTAGATGTTACTGGTGTTGATAAACCTAGCAGATCTGCAGAATTGCTGTTGGACTGAAATATTTGTTGACAAATTAAAATTACATAATATTATTCATAGGTATATCATTATTTCATTACATTGGTGTGATTATTAACATGATTATTTTGATGACTTATTGGGGAAGGTTGGGGACTATGGTTTTCTAATGTTTCAGTTTCTGGCACTCGACCTGGTTTCTTCTTTTTTAGGACAGCCAATATTGATGATTCACGTTCTGGGAAAGATGGCATCTCTTCCAAAACTGTAGCCTAATGGTTCAAAATTAAAATACAAAATAATTAAATTGGGGAATGTGTCACACAATTTGTTCTAAGAACATACCAAAACATCTGTCGATACAATTTTTGACAGCTGCAAATACTCAGATGCTCGTTGTTGCAATTCAGCATCAGCACTTCGTAAATTACTATCTTGTTTAAGAATTTCCTGGATTGTAGTTTTTACTTCAGGGAACAAGTTAATGAATTTTACATATGTTGACAGTAATAATGCTCGAGTCATTGGTGAGCATAAATGATACTATTCACACAAAAATAATTATTAAATATGATAAACGTATTTATGAATATTTTTACTCATTATTACCTTGGAATGTAATAATTGAAACTGGACATTTGGTGCAGATCGAGTATCACCAGCAATCAAATTACCAAACTCTCCAAGGATGTAACCACCGACTTTTACCATATTCTCGTGACAAGCAGGTGCTTGTAATGCCTAAAAAAAAAAAATGAGCATGATAAGTCATATTATTCTAACAATAACCATAAACAAAAAATTACCTCAAATACAGTTTTGGCAGCATAACCTTGTACATCATCTCTATTGATTACAATTTGAATAACACGATACCAAACTTCTTCAGAAACATAATCTCCTGCTATCCTAATTAAATTTAGTATAACATCCACATACCACGTGTAATCAGTTGCATATTTTTCAGCCAATATAGCTACCTTCAATACCTAAACATCAAGTATTCATAAAATAAAATAATACTGTATTAATCATTATTAAATAAAATATATACCATTTCTTCTCTTATTGAATAGTCAGCAGTTTCTAAGTAATTCAACATTTCCTGAACTATTTCCTCAGAATTTGACTTGTCACACATAGCATAAAGTAAATCGACAGCTTG
Organism: Macrosiphum euphorbiae; assembly: GCA_949089665.1. Classification (NCBI taxonomy): domain Eukaryota; kingdom Metazoa; phylum Arthropoda; class Insecta; order Hemiptera; family Aphididae; genus Macrosiphum; species Macrosiphum euphorbiae. The sequence continues at coordinate 87,123,020 of CARXXK010000001.1, read as the reverse complement.
TTGTCTAACCGAAACATCTTTTTCCATCTATGGAATAACAAATTGATTTATTGATGGTATATCATAAATATAAATACAAACATAAAAATAATATCAAACTTATATGATCGTTGTTGACAAAACAATACAATGTATCTCCAAAATGTGTTTATTTCAGGAGACACATAAAATGATAAAACTGATACTGATTTCAAAGATGCTAGAATATAATACGTGATAAAGTTTCATCGTTTATTGTCTTTTTTGGATTTTGTATATTATACATGGTTTTTTCACTAAATTATGTGTTTTTTTCCTGTACATTTTTGATATTTTAGGAAATACCACATATATATAAAAATAATATATTTTTTATATCTGTGGGAAATATTATCGTATTGTTTTGTCAAAGACGTAATGCAGATACTAGATAAACTTACTTTCATCGATAATATAACAACTTCTTGATGTTTTTTAACAGCTTCATGTGAAAATTCAGAATTAGCTAAAAGGCACATGGACTCCAAAGCTAAATATCTCAGATTTGTTTCTCGGTTAGATAAAAATTGACCCAGCTGATTACAAGCTCTCACAAGTAAATTTGGTTCGCTAAAAAGAAAAAAAAACAGTTAAGATGAATGATGACAAATATTTTATTTTTATTTTAATATTTAACTATTGACTTACCTATCGTTGTGAATAATTAAACTAATAGCTTCAAATAATACAGCGTTTTTAGCATTGGAATGTTGCACTTTTTTGGATTTTGGAGCATCTTGTGCTTTGTTTAAAATAGCCTCCAAACATTCGTTCAATCTAACCCTCACACCTGCATCTTCTATTAATTACAAGTAATACAATTATTATGACATATTCAGCCTTTGCAAAAACTATTTAAATTTAATTATTACCCGGAGTTGAATAATTTTGTAAAAGTCTAAGTAATTTAACAGACAACCATGGAGCTGGGACGAAGTAATAAGTATAATCTTGAAGATCTGTATAACTAGCAGTCACAATCTATACAAAATATCAAAAATAATTATCACTGTACTTGATGTATATATGTGCTTTACTTTACCCTGGAAAGCCTTGAAACTGCAAAACTGACACAAGCTTTGTATTCTTTTGGATTTCGTTTTACAAGTGCATCAATAAGAGAAACTGCAGCTGTGACTACACCCAAATGTTGATCATTTAACAGGTGAACAATTCTTGATGTCCACTCACTGGCACCATTTGAATCTATGGGTATGACATCAGGGTTAGTACGTAAAAGTCGTAGAAAACATAATGCTGCTGACTGTTTGACCACGTCCATTGTGTCTCTATTTAATACAAATACACATAAGTTTCAAGTTTTAAGATTTATTTTTTTTAAATTATTTAAAAGTATACATACCCTGAAACCAACAGCTTTGGTATATCATAACCAAATGCTTCGGCCATATCTCTACTACCGATATTAGCAATACACTGCATTGCTAAATTTACATGGATAGAATTCCTAATGAAAACAATTAAATACAAATGTTAGACATACATTGAACCAAATATCTACTAACATTCTAAATTCTATTAATAAAATGTAAACGTACCGAGATTGCAGATCATTTTTAATACTTTGATTAATAAGTTTTATTAAATCACTATTAGTATTTACTAATACTGAAATAAACAAATAACCCTAAGAAAAAATGCAAACATTAAAAACAAAACTTATTTATAAATGTATTTACATATAAAAAACCAAAAGTATAAATGCTCTACTATTTATTGAGATAACAGAATAGAAGAAAATTAAATTTTAAGTAGAATTTTACATTAAAATAAATTAATTTTATGCTGGTGGTAATTATGCTATTTCATCACAAAATTGTGTTATATTAATATCACAAATCAATGTCATATTAGATAATAACATATTTGAGTTATTATTGAAAGTAATAAAACTACAATTTAGACGGACAATAAAATTATTTGACATTTAACTAATGTGCTTTTAATAATTCTGCCAACCAATAAAATATGTAATAAATCATACATTTTAAATAGAGCATATTATATATTAAATTTAATTAAAAGACATTTGGTGAAAATAACTCACAATTTGTTTTTCAGAATATTTATTGGAAGATAATAAGTTGACAGCCTCCATATGGCCAAAATCGATATCATGGCCTAGTAGAAATATGAATAAGAGCTTGCAAACATATTTCTTTTTTTGATATCCGTCTAATGTCTTGTCACCTTTAAACTTGCTCCTAATATTGGCTAATTCTTTATTGATTCTCTTTATTTCAGCCTCTTTACTTTTACCTAAAAAAATTTATACATATATTAGGTAATACACATTTGCAAAAAGACGAAATTGTAAATATAATGACAATGTGCTTTGGTTCAAATTTTTATCAATATACTATATATTAATACATATTTATATTAAAATGTAATAATATGCATTTGTTTCAATAAAACTATACAACTGTTGTACATAGAATTCCTTATCAGAAGATAAAATAATTATCTCTAGTCGTAATGGTCTGTTTGTGTTGAAAAAATAACATTCCAATTTACCTAATAAATGTTTTTTAGCTTACAAATGACAGTTATAACCTCGGTTATAACATTATACATGTCATGTTATACTATTTGTATTATAATAAATATATAATTATAACATTATACTGTAATATTCAAACTATTGTGGATATTAAAAATCTCTATAGTTTAGTATTCATAATACCTAGATGATATGTATTTCTTTGCGAACTGCCTACAAAATACTAAAATTAAACTATTTTGAAACGCTACCAGATTTCCATTGGTAAAATGAACATTTAAAAACCGAATTCACAAAATTAAACAGATGGTACCTACTGAATTAAAACTAACATTTCATAAAATATTATATTCTTAACCTTTTTTAGTTTTCACATGACATATTTAAGTGCAAAACAACAGACATCTGATTGTTTTTAATAGGTACTGATGCGTTGTGAATTCATCTAAGTAAAACATATTATAAAAAAAAACATTTACAATTTCTGATGTCTGAAATGAATACGGCCAATCCCCGCATACCATCTCCTCTGACGGCCGGCATGATTACGGTCGTGGAAATAAGTGTTTGACAGTCGTGTACTTCACATCTAGTTTGTCAAAACCTATAACACACAATACAAGGAATAAAATGAATAAAAATGTGTGGAGCACACAAACTGCAGCAGGCCCAAGTCCTAGCGGGTTGGCCGGTCTTTGGACCGATTGGGTGCCACTTCGGGAGATTAAGAGAAAATTTACCAGCAGAGGCGCCTAAGACCGCCGCAGTTCGACAATGGTGGTGGAGTAGAAAAAAAATTATTGCGCTTAATGGACAGTTTCCTGTGCGGTCAGCGTGTCGGAGCAACCCCCCCGCACTCCCCCCGGGGGACGAGCGAAGCGCTGAAAACAGCCAGGCGGCTGGGCGGGACGGACGGGGGGGAAAGCGGCGGTTATCAATGAACTGGCCCACGTCGTCCGACCGTCACCAGGTCACCACCACCACACCCCCCTGGACGCTTCCAGGACCGCCAAATGCCGATCGAATCGGAGCGAGTCGAGTTGCGTGTGTCCACTACTACAGAGGTATAATATGAGGTGCAAGCAGTACGGCGGAATCTCGCCGAAGCGGTAAGGAGCGTACCAAGAACGAGGACGTGGACCCGCAAGGACTTTAGCGTACTGCTGGTACCTGCTGGCGGTAGCGGCGTGACGGAGTCATTCGAGAGAAACAAGTGGCGAGTCACACCGACAACGGGTCAGTCACCGGCTCTCTCCGCTCTGTCCGGACCGGACGTTCCGCCGGGTCGGTGCCGATGGGGTGTCACTCTGCGTCAGTGCGCAACGGCGGCCGCGGTAGACATGACGGCGGATTTCAGCGCACACGAAAGCGTTCGTCGTCGTCGTCGTCGCACCTCCCGATTTTTATAATATTTCGTTCGATCTCCGTACTCGTCTAGTAGACCTGGTAATAGTGTAGTAGTGTACTACGACAGTACGGCGGCAATCGGCGTAGTCGCAATCGCACTCGCAACTCGTAGACGTCGTCAACGTCCTACTACTCCCTTCCCACCCACTCCACGACCGCGTACGCTTCCAACACTCGTCCCGCTATCAAACCTACCGCACGCGCGCTATCTGCTGGGTGGACGTCGCGACTCTCTCGCCATGTCTAGCAGCGCCTGTCGCTGAAGCCTCGACTTGTGGTCGAGAAACGAAATAATAATACGTTTAATAATAATACTGTCGAGGGGAGCTACCGGACACCCGAAGCTGAGCACCTACAAACGTAACACCCGCCGACGATAGACATACGAGTCCGGAGATGACTTACAGTCACTTTAAGTAGAATATTTCCACCCGTTGCTGATTGTTTATCCCGCGAGTACGCGCCGATACCGGACACGTCTGTTGGTCACACTGCGGAAGCGCACGTAACGGTGATTATCTCGATAACGACGGAAAATCGATTGTCCCGCCGTCCGAGGTCCCCGTACATCAGTATTCACTATTCAGTGCTCACTGCTCAGTCAGCAGTCTTAATTCTTCGGAAATCAGTCACTCCCGCCGCTGGTCTATCAGCCGACCTGGGCGTTTCCCACTTTCCTTGTCATCAGATCCTGATCGTGGTGATCGACTACTGAGTACTGACTAGACGGCACCGTTGGGAGGGGGATGAACCACGAACGCATATTATAATATTTTGATACTCTCCAGCGTATCTTTATGATTAGGACATTAGATAGATATAAAAAAATAAAAAATAATGGTACATGTTGCAATATTGAATATTGTCTTTGGAAGGGCTTCGGCCTTTTCACTATTAAATATTTTTTCTTGAAATTAATATTGCAGTACAACCACATTACTACAACTGTAGTATGTAGGCGCATTAGCTCGTCGAAACAACATATTGGATGTGATATTATGAAAGATTTTATGATCAAGTGTCATTTCGATTGTCAAGTGATCGGAGCCGGTCGCTCGGTACATCAACATTCAAAATGTACCGCCTCGGTGCCTCCGTCGAAATCGTCGACGGTCTAAATGACTAAATGCCGAATTGCCCGAATTGCCGAATGCCTGAATGCCGCCGACTATATGGGATTAGCGAAATATCGGCTAACGGCGACGAGTGACGACGGCCGCCGACGATACGACCGTCCCGACGGAACGCTGTTCGGCCGTCGTTGGCCCGACAGCGAGCTCTATCCGGCAAATTATTTTTCAATTTGTGCTTTTTGTCTTTCCGTGCGTGAATTAAGAGGACGTAGTACCGGCGTTTTCAATACC